>JAUNZO010000346.1:0-100422 GCA_031894775.1 Chloris gayana
GGAAGAATCGAAGGAATAGCACCCCTAAATATGGTCATCCAAGAAAAGCCACTAGTAAACGAAGCATCCAAGCAACACCACTTTTTGCTTCTTCTCTCTCCAATCAATAGCACTATCATCTGAAATAGATTTTTCTGGACATTTTTACCTCTCACACATGTTCAACGCCTACAGCAAGGCATTTGGGCTAAAAAATTTGTAATTGTTTATTTAATTATTTAAATAACAGAACTGATCTTAATAATGATTCAGAATGATAATTTTGATCTGAAAATTAATAAAAATAGAAAAAGTGTCAAGCACCAAATTGGCCATGAAAACAAGGAAAAATTTGACATGACCTATGCTTGACAATTTTTTTCTATTTTTATTAATTTTCAGACCAAAATTATCATTCTGAATCATTATTAAGATTAATTCTGTTATTTAAATAATTAAATAAACAATTACGAATTTTTTAGCCTAAATGCCTTGCTCTTGCTGTAGGCGTTGAACATGTGTGAGGGGTAAAAATATCCAGTAAAAGTCTGTTTCAGATATAGTGCTATTGATTGGGGAGAGGAGAAGCAAAGGGTGGTGTTGCTTAGATGCTTCGTTTACTAATGGCTTTCCTTGGATGGCCATGTTTAGGGGTGATATTCCTTCAATTCTCCTCTATGCAAGAGCGTCGCTCCGGCGTGCCGCTATCGCCGGCCGAGGAGATCGTGTGTATGTTGGCATGTTGCCAGCCGATGGCACAATTGGAAGGAAGGTCCAAGGACTGTAGCTGTTTGTTGGAACGGTTACAGGCAGGCTGTTGTGGCTTCGCATCTGGACTCATGGTCCTGGAATCAGTTAAGACAAAAGAGACAACTTACCCGTCAGTTCCTGTGCTCCAAACATCTTCCCACGTTTTTTCTTACTTTTTTTGTCATGTTTGCCACGTGTTCGGCGGCTGGACTGAAGAGAATCCGGAGCCAATAGTGCAAGTACGACGACGAATGGAATTGGTCTCACCAGTGGAAGAAAATTCTATGCGGCCGGGTCGCACACTCCAGCCTGTGCGATTCTGCCCGCGTGGCGTCCATGTGGAGGTCGAACAAATGGGAAGAAGACTCGTCTCTAGCGCGATTGCATCGGCTTTGTCTCAAGAAAATCTCGTTCCCAACAGCTCGGCTCGCTTAGCTCCCAGGCCCCCCAAATGACCTAGCTTCCATCGCCGTCGCCGCACCTCTAGGGAGGATGGAAGAGTCTGATGGCTGATGGCCATTGCGCCATGCCATGGTGTTGTGCGCCGGCATCTACCAAGTAGGCTGAACGATCTCTTCAACTTCAACCGCATCCTCACGTCGTCGGGCAGCAACGGCGGCAGACCATCCAGAGGCTATGGCCTCCTGACTTCGACGTCTCGCCATCGCCAGATACGTGGCGTCACTGGCTATCTGTTTCCGTTGAACCGAAGCCGACGGAGGCAGGATACAATGGCCCTGGAGATTAGTCCTTTTTGCTTGAGCCGAGCTGTTGGGACTTGGGAGCGAGATTTTCTTGAGCCGTTGCTGATGCAATCGCGCTGGAGATAAGTCCTTTTCTCATTCGTTGGATCTCCACGTGGAGGCCATGTCGCCATCCGGGCTGGGTCGCACGGGCGAGGCGTGCGATCCGGCCGCATAGAATTTTCTTCCCTCACCAGTTGTACAGCGTCGTCTTAATTTGGCCAGACACATACGCATCACACGTCCTTTGCATGGTGTCTCTTCCAACTTTAGTTCTTGCCAATTGGGACCTGCTGGTTCTTCCTGTTCCCACGTGGATGGCCGAGAGAGGATAAGGGAGATGCTGAGCCTAACCACAACGGATACTCGTCGATGGTTTTAACTGGTTGATTTGTCGCCGTGAAAACGATGGGAGCTATCGAAAGCAACTGCAAGTATCGGAGGAGCACATATAAAGCATGGCGATGTTGGCCCACCGGTGGCTGCTAATTGTTCTTGTTGGACCACCTCAAATTTCGTTGTCTAGTCAGCAGAAACAAAACGTGCAACATCTGGAACACGATCCGACAGCCACTGCCGGGTGTGGCCCAACTCTGGCAAGCCGCGCCAAGCCCGCTCATCCCAAAGGCTACACTGCACTGTTGCTGGCAACTCTGTAAACACAGCCACAACGTCGTCCCTTCTTCCGCACCTCCTTCAATCTTGCCGCGAAGAAGCCAAGCTCTCTCTGGAGCTGACGACTACCGCTGCCCAATCGATCCATAGTTCAAAGATGGTGCTCTATCTTGCAAATGTCACTAGAGTCTCCCATCTAGATATATTTGTAACAAATCTACCGGCGCTTGACACCGTCCATTCCATGGTTAGCAAGCATGTAAGAATGGAGAATTAATATAAGGTGCACGCTCACCGAAAATAATCCCTCACCAGAAAATGGTATAGAAGCGCAAGGGCTACGAAAAAGGCACTTATTAGGGGGATAATGCTATGGATCGAACGGAAGTACTATATACTTTGAAATCGGACATGGGTGTTGACAATTACTGTTGCTTATAAATTACTCACTCCATATAAATATGGGAAAATTTTAACTTCTAAATATGTTTAATTTTGTTATTCATCTTATTCAAAAAATAGAAATATGACCTATTTTCTTATGATGTAAATTATTATTAGATGCATTCTAAATATGTTTTTTTTTATTTTTTTTAACAAAAATGAAAGACACGGGATATTTGAAAGTAAAAAAAATATTTATATTGAGGATCGAGATGAAGGTAATACTATTAGCAAAGGACGTGCAAGTCCATCCACATGTTAGGGTAGATGTCCCTATCTGTAGCTGGGTTGAATAGCAAGTCAAGGGTGCAAGATCATACGTCTGAAATATAATGGGAACTCATGGGAGGAGTGCTATATCAATTCAGTCTATATTTTTGTTCCTTTTATGAAACAATGCTAAAAACTAAAAATCTTTTCCTAGAGACACATATACATCACACGTCCTTTGCGTGGTTTATGTTTCAACTTCTTTTTTAGCAATATGCTGGTCCTTCGATCTCCATCGAAACGCCTGACAAAGTAAAAGTGGAGAGGACGAGTTTAATGAGAGGACACAATGACAGGAGGAATTTAACAGGTTGATTTGTGATTGTGAAACGCATGGGACTATGGGAGGGTACTCCGGTACTGTAGTAGTTACTTGTTGAAAGGAACTGAAAGGGTCAGAGGAGCTTGCATGGCCGTGGCCCAGGTTCGTGTGTCTGTTAACCGTTTTTCCACCATCTGAATAATTTAGTTGACTAGTCAGCAGTAGCAGAAGCAAAATTTGCAGCATCGTTGATTGAATCCTTGAAGAATCCAGTATCTACATAGGAGTATGTCTTATTGTTACAAGTAATAGGATCATGATCCCATTATTGGCTATTTCTAGTATTGTACACATGCTACACATCCATCTATACCTGGTGATGATTGATCTAATGACTAGTATTGTTTTCCCGGAGTCAAAAGGAAAAAAAAAGGAAAGGTTCAACTGGTAAACTGACTGTCAAGCTTTATTGCGTCATCAGATCGATGCATCTACGCAGTGGCGAAGCCAGGATTAAATTCTACCTATGGCGAATGTACTGCTACTAATTTACCTACAAACTAATAGGAAACTATAATTGTATGAAAACATATACTATAGCTTTTGCATCCTCTGTAGGAGATCTAATTTCACGTGCATCTTCCCCTTCTACATTAGCATTTTGATATTTGCATGAGGTCAAAAAGTCTCTTTATACTTACGACTGTCAATTATTCAATCAAAATATACAAAAATATTGCAAATTATAATATCATGTGCAAGCAAAGCAAGCATGAATAATTGTTTTTTTTATTACATATATCTTCAAGCGCACACACACGTGTACGAGGCAGGCACATGAGCAGAATCTGTCTCAAATTTTGCATCCTAATTGATTCGGATGACTAAAAAAAGCCCAAACACTAATAGTCCAGCGTATATAACGATTCATCCATCCCTTGTCCCGTTTGTCTTCTATCTCTCGAAGACGAATGCAACTATGCAAGCGTACAGAGCAGGAAGCCTTTGACTTGCTGAAAAAAACGAATCACAGCAACTAGCAGGGAGGTGGGAGTTCGCCGGCGGGAGGTATGGCGGCCGCCGCGACTTGCCATACTAGTGGCTTCGCCGCTGCATCTACGCATCATGGAAGCGCATTCTTCATGCTCTTGGCGTATTTCTCGAGCCTTTTCAATCCTTCTTTGGGAGAAGCAGCTTCACCCAACTGCTTCACCATCGCGCTACCGATGATCACACCATCTGCTCCCCACTCTGCAATCTGTGTACATGTACAGTTCATGAAGAGCAAAAATGAGTCAACTTTTAATTATCTGCTTACGAAGTAAGAATATTGGCGGCAGTCATTTAGAAATTATTTTGAAGTTTTTTGTACCTGTTTTACATGCTCAGGTTTTGATACGCCAAAGCCGACAGCTACGGGTTTGTCGGTGACCTGCAAACGTACAAACGAGATTATCAGTGTGTGACAGTTGATTTGGAGGAGCACTTTGACTCTTCTTCGCACCTAAATATAGGCGCTTTTAATATAACAAATACGTTCGTTTTCATACATCATAAGTAGTACTACCTGTTTAACCTCCTGAATAAGGGACTGAACACGCGAGTTCACATTTGCACGAGGACCTGTCACTCCAGTGACGCTCACCTGCGTTTTGGACGTTAACCAAGAGAAGGAAATGTTAGCGCCGGGTTCAGGCACAAACAGTTAAAATAAGAGTTCTGAACAACGGCACCTACCAGGTAAATAAAACCTTCTGAGGCTTTGGTGATCTCCCTCATCCCCTCTTCTGGTGTAGCTGGTGTGGTGAGCAGCACCTGCATGCAGCCGTTGTTCTTGTTAGACGACAGAGATTCTTTTCTTGACGCTAGATGAGGAATAAATTAAATAATTGACCTACCAGCTCAAGGTTGTTCTTCATGGCTTCACTCCGGAGACTGCAAGCTGCAACATAAGGGAGGTCGGGCACTATAAGACCTGGGACAGACAAGAAACATCCAATCAGCAACTCCATTAATTAACTATTGACAAAAAAAAGTTTATCTGCATCGATAAATATGAGCTTAATTCAGTTTGGTTACCGTGTACGCCGGCTTGTTTGGCTGCTGCGGTGAACCGGGCAAGCCCTCGCCGCACGATGGGGTTGAAGTAGGAGAAGAGCACCACCGGGCAGGACAGCTCGGGCGTCACCTCCCTGAGCATCTCCAGCACGGCGTCCAGCGTCACGCCGCCCGCCAGCGCCCGCGCCTGCGAAGCCTGGATGACGGGCCCGTCGTTGTAGGGGTCCGAGAAGGGCAGGCCGAGCTCGATGACGTCGGCGCCGCAGGCGTCGAGCAGCCGCAGCGCCTCCGCCGTCGTGGCAAGGTCAGGGTCGCCGGCGGTGATGTACGGGATGAACGCCGTCTGCTCACGTCACACACCAAAAAGGTCCCAGTTAGAACCAGAGCGTCTGTGTACAAGTATGCAGAGAGCATGGTTTGGTGCAGCACATACCTTGCCCTTCGCCTTTAGCTTAGACATGGTCTGCGATACCGGCAGGCACCCCTTGCCAGCGGCCTTCTTCGCCGGCGCCGGGGCGGCCGGAGCCGCCGCCATGACCGCCCTTACCTTCACAGCGGTCACACCCGTCCGTGCCGACACCATCACTGCCCGGCTCGGAACCGGCGTCGACGACGACTGATGAACCGCCGGGGAAGACGATGATGAGGGAATCGTCTTGATCGCAAAAGCCATACTATGTTTCTGTATCGCGATCGGCACTCGGTAGGTAGGCGCAAGTGTGGCCTGATCGATCGATCAATTAGTGACCAAGAAGTTTATCCTCAACTCGTGAGTGCGGCCGGTGCTTGACACTGTGTGGCCTGCTAGCTAGTGGTATAGAGCTACCAGCTGCTCTGTGCTGTACTGTTACCAGGAAACTTGCTAAGCTAGTGGCTCTGCTGCTTTGTGTTGGAAGGACGAGTTGATTCTGCCCCGTTTATATAGCAGCGGAGGATTCGATTTTCCGGCATGGAATAAATGGCGTTGGGCCAGGCATGCGCGTGCGCGTGGCAATCATCTTCCAAAGTTAAAAACCAGATAATAAACGTGTGTGTGTGCGATACTGGTGGCACGTTTCGCTCGCTTTCACGGTCGTGGCTAGTCGTGACTGCTGTCACGTCGGCTTGTTGGTGGGGTATTTGATTACCAGGTGCAGTGAACTTATGAAAAGATTTTGCGTTTTTTTTCCTTTGGTTAGGAATGAAACTGATAGTTGCAGCTGATAGAGAGCATGTAGGTACTACTGTGGTGCGCGCGGTGCGGACGGATAAAATCACAATACCTCTTCTAAGTTCAATCTTAATAGAAGTATCATGGGCATTAAATTTGCTGACATGGCATGAGAGAGAAGAGAGGAGTGTCATGAGATGAGAGATGAGTGTCATCACCATGTCCCTCCACCTGCACGGTTCTTAAAAATTTCTTTTTATTAGGGCAGTCTCGATGGAGAGTGTCATCACACGATTACCAAAAAGAATTTTTTAAGAACCGTGCCAGTGGAGAGTCATGGTGATGACACTCATCTCTCATCCCATGACACTCCCCTCTTCTCTCTCATGCCATGGCAGCAAATTTAATGCTCATAACACTACCATGACACTCTCATTGAGACTGGCCTTAGTAATCGTACGATGACACTCTCCACTCGAGACCGGCCTAATGCTTTGGCTGCTCTGGATCTTGATGAGTCACTAAAAAGGTTATAAATATCCCTTTTATTCTGAACCTCCTGCATGCAGCTGGAAACACCACGGCCAGGCAAATTTTCAATATGTTAACACAGTCTGGTTTTCTGATCAAATGATTATGCAACAGATATACTACTCCCTTACTTAATTGTGTCGCTATTGACATTTTTCGTAATGTTTGACCATTCGTCTTATTCAAAATATTTCTTCAAATATAAAAAGTAATATGCTATATTTCAAGTTTCTTTTGTGATAAAACATATTCTAACAAAATATATAATATTTCTTAAACTTTTTTGAATAAGACAAATGGTCAAATGTAACAAAAAAATCAACGGCGACAACAATTTAGTAAGAGAGGGAGTATATGTTCTGTTTTTTTTCTTCTGAAGCTATGATGACTGAAAAATTAATCAACGTGATGAGGAATTACGAATTCCCTTAGGTTGAAGGAGCAGTATCAAGCACACGCAAGTAAAACGTGTAGGAGTTTATGGTTCCTGGTCCAAGTCCAACATCTCCTGTGGGGTTGTCTGTACAATAGAGAGGTCAGGATTGAGATCCTCTCCATTGATAACTACCAAATGCAGAGGACTACTGTAGTTGAAATTAGCCACATTCTCAGCCATCCGATGTAAAATAGATAGATCAGACTCAATGCTATAGTAACACCTGAAAAAAAAATGGTCCCAGTACACATGAACAGTATTACTGTAGAGGGCTCCTTACAATTTACTGTTACTTGTGCTATAGTACCCGGTATATTGACTTGTGTTTCTAGTTGCTGCAAACAATCTCGATCCAGAGGTCAGGTCAAAGGTCTGATGTTGGTTTCCTTTGTTCTTCTTTGTTGCTGGCTGGTACTAGTCTGGAATTTACCAGAACCGTTGCTGGGTGCAGGTCTTTTCATAGTTCTTCGACTTGAATAGCAGTATTAACAAAAGAAAGGCTTTAGCCTATTGTCGAAACTTATTTGGTATCATGTGTTTCCTGGTTGTACCCAACAAAGTGACGGGTCACGTTGCATCACTAAAGCGTGGTAGTTCTAAGACTTTGTATTTGCCCATCTTTATTTTCTCTTAATGAAAAACATACCTAGACACGTTGGCGGAAAAAAATTTCGGTTCTTCACAGCTGTCCAGAAAAGAATAGAGCTTCTATGGGATGATGCATATGAACAATTAATCATCCAAAGCATATTACAAGACCTTCGGAATTGTAACATCCTGCTCCTCTACTACTGTTAAATCAATTATTCACTTATTGTTGGTATGCGAAAGGAAGCATAGCTTGTTGTTTCCCATATGCATGTCATTGAATAAGCTTGTGTTAGAATAATAAAAAAAGAATAAGCTTGTGTCCTAGAATTTCTGAAACTATTGATAACAAAATTAACCTGTGGCCTAGCTAGCTAAGACTACTTGTAGATCTTGCGGCTCCGATCCCTAGTAAATTGTTCTCTTTATTTGATGAAGTCAGTACCGACGATGTAAACAACCACAATCCACACTTACTCGAAGTACTCCTTCTTTACTAAATCGTTGTCGCCATTGACTTTTTTCGTGGCGTTTGACCATTCGTCTTATTCAAAAAATTCTTCAAATACAAAAAGTAATATGCTACATTTTAAGTTTCTTTAGTGATAAAACATATTCCAACAAAATATATAACATTTGTTAAACTTTATTTGAATAAGACAAATGATCAAACTTAACAAAAAAGTCAACTAGCGACAACAATTTAGTAAGGGAGTAGTACGTGGTAACAAACAGCCGACTAAGCTAGGGACAAACCACAACGCATGTCTTTCAAAACGTTTTGTCCAAACACATGTAATCTGTTGTTAATGATCATATATGGAATGACACTTTATAGGAATTCGTCTCCTCCACCTAGGTTTTCCCGATCACGAGAACCACGAGCAATTTGACACTTGGAACGTGCGTACTCAGATTAATTAAGAAAAGGGAGATCCCATTTTCCGGTTCTTATAACAAGTGATGATTTTGCTAATAATGATTAACATGTGCAACTTGTATGTGCCCAGTCTAATTTTTCAATTATTTCTTTGGTTCTTTCGCAGCTTTGCGTGTTTCCTAGCTAATGTTGGTGCTCTATGAAAATCGTGAGGCGCAGTGGGTGCATTTGCAACCACCTAACAGTACGTAGCTTCGCCCATGGTGAGGCGCCGACGGCTCTATGCCTCTATCAATGGGCAACGTGACCTGTCGTCGCTTGTCCTTGAGTTCAGCTAACACCGGGTCCTCATGGGCCTACTACATGTGAGATGCAGTAGACGGCCTGGCGAAGCATGAAAAATGGGCCAAAAATGTCACAAAAAAATGGGCCAAAGCGTGCGGGCTGTAGAGGGTAGACGGTACTGGAGCCCATGCATGATGCAGTCCGGGAATTTTTTTATTAATAATCGATTTTTTTAATTATTTAATATAAATAACCGTCAAATCTGTAAAATTGTAAAAATAGTCGCTTTATCGTCCGTTTAATGGGCGACAAGTACATATCGCCCAACCGAAGGGCGACAAGTGCCACCAGTGGAACTCGTCGTCCAGCTAGTGGGCAACCTATCGCCCACTCGGTTGGGCGACAGGATAGATTGCTAATTTTTTTCGTTTTTTTTTTCTGCCTTAACACTTAAGCCTCTCTAACGCTCGATTAAAAATACTTTGACAGCTCAAAAATTAATTTTGATTTTTTTTTACGATAGACTATACAACTGGAGCAGCCGTTTTAGCTTTGATCCCAAATATGATGACAATTTTAAAATAAAAATTCCTAAATTAAGATAGTTGTTAAGAAATAATGAATTTTTTCAGTCATCTAAACCTTCTTCAAAAATTATGAAAAAAATGATCTAAATTCATTGGATCTATAGTAGTATCAACATCTATTTTTGTTAGGATTAGGTTGTGTTTCAGTAATTGCGAGTTGTTTAAATAGTGTTCAAATTTGAATTTAAATTCAACTTTAATTGACCATATTTTGAAAAGTAACTCCTTTAAGCGTTATCATATTAATAATGATTATCAAATAAGACCTTATGAGGAGTTAATGTTCAAAATATGGTCAATTAATTAGCAACCGATCCTGTCGTCCACTGGTTGAACGACAGGTCTCACTCGGTGCTACTTGTCGCCCTTCGGTTGGGCGATATGTACCTGGACGACTATTTTTACAATTTTACAGATTTGACGGTTATTTATATTAAATAACTAAAAAATTGATTATTAATAAAAAACTCTGCAGTCCGGTGCGCTGAGCGGCACCTTTCCGGCCGTCGAGATCGTTGCATGGAGGAGAATGAAGTTGCAGCGGCATTGCGGCAAACGGCAAGGATTGTATATCATGCAGGTTGCACGCGACCGCCGTGCGCGGCTTGTGCATATATGGTGCGATAGTGACGTCGTGAGTTGAAGACGCGTATGATGAGCCCTGCTTCTGACTAAAAAAAACTGTTGGGATGAGAGGTGAAAAAATAAAGTGGCTGAGCGTGACACGAAGGCAAAGAGAGAGAGAGGCGCATATGAGCTCTCTCTCTCTCTCAGTCTCTCTCTCTCCCTCCATGCCGGTCTCTTGGAACGCGCAAGGCTGCCGGTCCGTATGGACCGTGACCGTTCTCCAAGCATAAGGGGCGCGTACGTGTTGCCTAGTGCTTGCGCAAGGAACATGTGCAGGTCCTATTCGGTGAATGCTTCCATTGCTCTTGTTTCCGCGGCTTCTCTCGGTGTGACCTGCAGAGTCGAGGGGTCTTCATGCGTTCCAAACACATCAGAGTCGAGGGGGCGCTGCAGTTTTGAACAACAGAGACGACTTTGTTGTTTTCTCGAGATACCCGGCCTGCCAAGTGTGGTTAGTTACGAAAGTGGGCAACACAGCCTCGGGTCCTGTCTGAAAGCCGTTGGCGCGCGCCGAAGAGAATTCCGAAGCTAAGCTCCGACAGTTCCCTAGTTAAATGAGGTTGCTAAATAAAAATTTAGAATATGGTTAGTAAAAATCATCCTCCAACCGTTCCTGATTGAGGTTTGCTAAATTTACCAAGTCTCCATCCATAGCGTGGAAGTTGTCACATTTGGTCAACTAATTCTCACTCCCACAAAGGATATTTATATTTAGCATAAAAATTCCACTTTACTCCCTTCAAGTATTCCATTGTCCACATAACCCCCTAAATTATCATTTGGTTTGTTTTACCCCACTTGTTCGCTAAAATAATCCATATTACACCTTTAATCGTTATTTTGATCCCAATTTTCTAATATTGACTGGGATCGAGCTGAAATTGCTCTCCCAACCTCACATGTATGTTGTCGGATATGGTTAAGGAATGAACATGATACATAACATCATCTCTGATTCGATAATGGTTTATGTATGTTGTGTCCATGTGCTCTCTCCTTGTATCCTATTTGTACCCTTATTGTACCTCTCTCCTCGTGAAGATGTGTGATCAGAGAAAAAGGATGACGCATAAAAAAGTTTGTACACGGATGAAAAATATATGGTATGTTCATTATTGTGTCACGTCGGACAATCCACATGAAGGGTTGAGAGTAATTCCACCTTAATCACATTAGCAAGTCGGGATTAAAATACCAATTAAAAGTGTAAAATGATCTTTTTTAGTGAAACAAGGAGGTAAAACAAACCAAACAAGTTATCTAGACTTTGGTCTTTTTTGGGGGACTAAAGTGAATTTTATCCTTATATTATTAAATAATGTTGGAGTGTATGCCTTTTTTTTACTCGCAATAGATATAACAACTCTCTCTATATTTTAGGAGCAAAATTATTAGAAACCATTAGAGATGCTCTAAGATTACAATTTACGCTACATGAAATTAACCAGAGGGAATTTCATTCATCACCGGATTGCTATATTTCACTTCGGTGGAAAAAAATTTCCCGAACAACAACGGTGCACACAGATTTTACACACCAGTTTCCGGCATCTTTGCCCAGGGATCCATATATAGACATCGCACGTCATTTGCATGGTGTCTCTTTCAACTTTAATTTTTGCCAATATGGGACCTGGTTCTTCCGGTCCGGCACGGACGACCAAAAGAGGTTAAGGGAGAGGCCGAGTTTAATCACCGGACAATGACTGGTAGTGTATATTTAACTGGTGATTTGTAATCGTGAAAGAGATGGGAGGTGTTGAAAAGAACATAAAGCATGCGCGGTTGGCCCACGGTAGCTGTTAACTGTTCTTGTCCCATCCGAATGTGTTTGACTAGTCAGCAGACGTAGAAGTTTGATCCAAAAAAATTGCAACATCGTTGAATCCTTGAACAATTCAGTATTTACATTTGGTTTATTGTTACAGGTACTAGGATCATGTATGGTCTTACCCGTCTGGCTATTTCTAGTAATGTACATGCTAGCTACTGTAATAATCATCTACTGGCTGTGCATGCATCCACGCATCATGGTAGTGCACTTTTCATGCTCCTGGCATATTTCTCGAGCCTTTTTAATCCTTCCTTGGGAGAAGATGCTTCGCCTAGCTGCTTCACCATTGCACTGCCAATGATCACACCATCGGCTCCCCACTCTGCAATCTGCTTTACATGCTCAGGTTTCGATATGCCAAAGCCGACAGCCTCGGGTCTCGCTGGCTTTCAAGTCGCGTTGGTTCCGGAGCCCGGAACGTCCAGTAGACAGCCGAGAGACATCGGGGCGGCGCAGTGTGCGAGTTCCAGCCCAGAGCCTGCCACCTCCTCTTCGCTCCGGTCGCAGGCACCGGACGCTTCTGCTCTCATGGCGCACAACGGCGGCAACGGGTACCGGGCGGGCGGCCGTGTCCCCGGTGCTCAACCTCCGGCGGGAGGTCGGCATGGCCGCCATCGGGGTTATGGCTACGGCGAAGACGGTGGAGGTTACGATGTGGAGCAGGAGGCGTTTGGCGGCGGGGAATTTGCAGGCGCCGGGCAGTTCGACCCGGGCTACGGTGACTATGGTGGTGCTCGGGCCCGGGGCCAGGTGCGACGTGGCTTTCGACCGCGTGGCTCCCGGGGCTTTGGCACCCGACGTGGTGGTTTCGCCGGGCGGCCGGGTCGTGGATGTCGGCTGGCTCAAGGTGCGGCGTCACCTCATGGGCGTGCTGCTGCCATCCCGCTGGTTGGCTCCAATGCTCAGCTGGGGCTCGGCCGGGGATGCCAGGAATGGCTCAACAAGGCAAAGCGAAAGGATTGCAGGTGCAGCAAAATGAGGGTGGTCTGGCAGCAGAAGAAAAAATAGCTGATGCAGACATGGATACTTTGGGGGCGGATGGAGAGAGAGAACCGACCAGGAACAAGGGTAAAGCGTGCTCAAGATGTAGTCGAAAAGGACATGTTGCTGCGGAGTGTGTTGCGGATGTGTATTGTGACATTTGTGATGGGCATGAGCATGTTAATCATCGTTGCCCAATACTCAAACAAGAGCGTCCCGTGGCTCATGCGGTCGGTTATTCGGTGGCGGGGCTGGGGTTCTACCACATCCAACATCTGCCGCTATCGAGGAAGAAAGACTCCAAGACTGCAAGAATTGAGATAGTAGGGGGTGAGCTGACCCTTGAGCAGGTTAAAGCGCAACTCCAACGATTGGTGCCGGGAAAGTGGAAGTGGGAACCGAGCCAAAATGATGATGGCTCTTTTGTTGTCACATTTCCATCCCAAAAGGAGTTGCAGCGGTCGATAGCATACGGAGGCGCGGATGTGTGGGAGAATGGAGCTGCAACCGGTGTTAGAATGGAGTTCAAAGAATGGCAAGATAAGGAGGAGGGTTTCTTGCTGCCAAAGGTGTGGGTTAGAGTTCGTGGTCTTCGCAAGAAGCTTCGGGAGTTCCTCAACTTATGGGCTGTCGGATCCATTCTTGGTTCGACCCAAACGGTTGACATGAAGATGACTCGCAAGAGTGAATTTGGAAGAATTCTAGTGGCTGTCTTGGACCCAAAACTCATCCCAAAAGAGTTGGACGTTGTTATCGGTGACCACTACTTTGAGTTGAAATTTGAAGTGGAGAGCATCGGTTATGACGATAACGGGGATGAGGCTGAATTGGATCTTATGGACCATGAAGATAATGGTAACTCGGGTCGAGAGAAGGGGGTGCGCATGACTCAAACAGCAAGAATAGGGATACCAAAAGATCAAGAAATGAGGATACTACCATGGATGATGCAAGTAAGCTAGAGGATGGAGGGTTTAAACGAGGCTAGTCTAGCTTGCAATGAGGAGCTAGAGGCTAAGCTACGTTGCATGGCTGACGAAATCATCGATGGGGCAGCAGAACGGATCATTGACGAGCTGGCCGACAAGGTGATTAATGAGCCCGAGGATGGGCTGCTGGAGGATGTATTCTCGGACGATGATCTCTTATCTTTGGAGGGTGAAGATGGTGAGGAGCTGTCGCCTAGGGTTGACCCACATGATACACCAACTTATGGAAATGAGCACGTTGAAATGCATGGGCTCGTAGCTAGCTTCGCAGCTGCGTTGCCCGCTTCAGGAGAGCATGTACGCCGGGATGCTCTCGGTCGGGCCATGCGCAGATCACGTCCTTCGGTCTTTGTGCGCTCCGGCAGATCACGCTCGGTAGGCTCAGCTCCACCGAAGTTGGGTCGTGGCCGGGTGGACTCGACATCGCAGAGGCGGGGCGCGGTGCAGTCCGGTCGGTGCGCTAGGGTGCAATCCGCTTTGGTGTCGCAAGACGCCGGGTCGGGTGTTCACATCCATCCCGAGATGGCGGGTGCTGGTCTCGTGTGTGGCCGGGCGCTGGATGAAGTACAGGCTTCGGAGGCGTTGGTGGCGGTGTGCGAACCGGCAAAGGTGGTGTCGAGCTCGGCGGCGGTCATGGCCGTCGGGGCAGCTGCGGAGCGAGCGCTTCCACGCTCGTCCTGCCTGCAGGCTGCCACTTCGAGCGAGTGTTGCTGGGGGCGGGCCAACCAGGCCCCAATCGACGCCTGAGCCACCATCGAAGATGGCGTCCTTTGCTGCAGTGGCGGCAATAAAGGACGCGATCGGGACGCCGCCGCGCTGTAGTCCGCGGCTTGCGGGAACAGCGGACCATCATGCGTTGGAGAAAGCCCGAAGAGGGCTGCCTGGAAGAACCTAGAGCATGAAGGTAATCATCATTCCTTCTTTACTCTCCCTAATGCTATTATCTATTCAAAAATAAATGCTTTAGGGGTGACACTAGGAAACAATGACAAACAAGTAGAAAAATCTATTTCCTCTCTAATAGCTCTAGAACAGCATAGAGATGATGATGTGGTTAACAATGTTGATCGGTGTGGTTCGGACTCGGATTCCGAATTTGGGTTAGACACCGAGGAGGATTATGATGTAGACAACTCCACGCTGGGGCACCTATGTGGTGACTTGATGGAGGAAATATTTGATGAGGACAACAATCACCTAAGTTGTGATTTTGAAACTGTCTTCAAAAAGAATAAATCAAAATCCTCAACACGCAAAAAGAAGGCTGCTAAGATTAGGGTACTTAATAAACAAAAAAATAGTGCAAAATGAAGGGAATTTTTGGAATAGCAGAGGTCTAAGCGACTTGGCTAAATTTAGGTTCCTGTCGGATACTACTAGAGAACGAAGCTAGACTTCATTGCTCTACTAGAAACCGGTAAAAAAGATTTTGACCAAAGTACCTTAAACAATATTTGTGCAGGCCATGATTTCCTATGGCACTCGGACCGAACCTCATGGTAGGTCCGGTGGAATTTTATTGGGAATTAATTTGGCAACATTTGACATTGGGAGTATAGAGGAAGGGGACTTTTATGTGAAGTTCCATCTTCGTAACAAGGATGATGGGTTTCAATGGATCCTTGTAGCGGTTTATGGGGCCGCGCAGGTTGAATTCAAAGAAATCTTCCTCACGGAACTCGTACAAACTTGTGCAAAAGAAAATTTGTCAATTCTTGTGGGCGGTGATTTTAATATCATCCGGAACCCACAAGAGAAAAATAATGACAATTATAATGATAGATGGCCTTTCCTTTTTAATGCTGTCATAGATAGCTTAGATTTGAGGGAGTTAGAGCTATCAAACCGAAAATTCACATGGGCGAATTCGAGGCAAAATCCAACCTATGAGACGCTTGACCGAATTTTGGTCAGCACGGATTGGGAATCTAAATTCCCGCTGTCCACGGTCCAAGCTCTCAATAGGGATATCTCCGATCATACTCCGCTTTTGTTGAACACCGGAAGTGGTACACATTCCGGGAACCAACCACCATTCAAGTTTGAACTTGGTTGGCTGTTGCGTGAAGGCTTTTCAGAGCTCGTAACACAAGTTTGGAACAGCGAGCATAGAGGCGACACTCCCCTCAAAAAATGGCAATTCAAAATGCAGCGACTCCGACAATTCCTGCGGGGCTGGGCGAAAAACACTAGTGGTGCATATAAGAAGGAGAAAAAAGAGATCATCAAGAAGTCGGATGAACTTGACAAAAAGGCAGAAACTCAACCCCTCTCCGCTGCCGAAATTGACCTAAAAAATTGCCTCAAGCTTCGCCTCGTGCAATTGCTGCGGGAAGAAGAAATAAAATGGTATCAACGAGCCAAAACAACTAAGTTGTTAAAAGGTGACTGTAATACCAAATATTTCCAGCTAGTGGCAAACGGAAAACATAGAAAAACTAGAATTTTTCAATTAGAACAAGAGGAGGGACTTATAGAAGGTGATGATAACTTGAAGCGTTACATTACCAATTATTACAAAGGTCTCTTTGGGGCATCTCGATCGAAACAATCCAACGTTGTTGGAATCAGTTAGGGAGGACATCCCTCAAGTGACAGCCACTGAAAATGAAATTCTCACATCCCCGTTTTCGGAGGACGAGGTTAAAATGGCAATTTTTCAAATGGCTCATAATAAAGCCCCGGGCCCCGACGGTTTCCCGGCTGAATTTTATCAAGCATTTTGGAATGTCATTAAAGCGGATCTTATGGCCCTCTTTGGAGAATTCCACAAAGGTGACTTACCCATACATTCTCTTAATTTTGGGGTCATAACCTTGCTGCCTAAGCAACAAGAAGCCAAACAAATACAACAATTTAGACCTATTTGTTTACTTAACGTGAGTTTCAAAATTTTCACTAAAGTAATGACAAATCGAGTGGCTCTAGTAGCACAAAAGGTCATCGAGCCCTCCCAGCACTGCCTTTATGAAGGGGAGAAATATCATGGAAGGTGTAGTTATTCTACACGAAACTTTGCATGAGATGCATAGAAAGAAACTTGACGGAGTGGTACTTAAACTTGATTTTGAGAAAGCGTATGACAAAGTAAACTGGTCTTTTCTCCAACAAACCTTAAAAATGAAGGGCTTCTCGCACCTATGGTGCAAATGGGTAGACCAAGTAGTAAAAGGAGGAAGTGTAGCAGTTAAAGTCAACGATGACATAGGACTCGTTGGCATCTCTTAAGGTCACGCGGAAAGAAACACGTGACCGCGGGAGAGCCAAGGGTTTAAGTCACTTGCACTATTTAACCAAATAATCCACATCCAAGTACAAGTACTAGATATGTATTATAAGGTGGGTCATGAATATCCGCAAGCGGACGGATAACCCGTTGTAGCATTTCACCCGAGAGTATTCAAGGGTATCGTATTTATATTTTCCCAAAGGAAGACATGGTTGATAAGAGTACTTATGCTCATGGTGTTACAAAAGAGTGATGAAGTAATCACATTCCAATGCAGGGGTTAGGAGCAATAAATTGAGGATAGTGTGACACACACCAAGGCAATGCATTCTCTAATGAAAGGGATAGAGGCAATCCTAGATAAAGCTAAACTAGACTAGCAGACCACTACTCCTAATGATACAACATTCATATGAGTGCGCAGCTTCTACCTAACATCCAAGATCATGCAAGCGTAAGCAAGCGTCTAATGCCTAGGCATCATCGGGAGATCCGTCTTACGCGAGGTCCGCCTCGCGACTCCGGCCTTTTAGACTCCTATGCCATGCCCGAACGTGGAGGATTACTTTGGATGACAAGGCTGTCACTTCTTGTCACCTACCTCTACAAACCGTGGGACACGAAGCACATTCAAAGGTGGGTAGATAACCCCAGCACCATGCCGAGCGTCACTAACCACAACTCTAGATCCCTCGAGGCACCCCAATCCTACGGATCGACATGGTGGTAAATCTAGAGCACCCTTGCGGGACGATGAACCCGAAGCCTATTCATAAGAACACTAGTCTAACTAGCATAAGCCAGACGAAAGGATCAAAGCTAGCACTAAGTCATGCAAAGGCGTTCGTCGCTCAAGAATGAGCGACGAACGGCAATCAACCAAGTAAGATCAAGAGTAATCGATGATCAAGTATGAACGAACGAAGAACATTCGATATGTGTTCATCTTCTATTAATGAAGAACGAAGAACGAACGATGAACTCATATGAACGAACGATGAACGATCAAGCAAGATCATGACTACTCTGTCAAGCTCATGACAAGGATATAAACGAAAGTATTCCATATATAAAAGATCAAGCCTTACAAAGAGAGGATACAAGAGCTATACCCAATTCTCCACAAGACCTTGGGAGCAATGAGGCAGCCCACTACTAAGCCTAGCACTACCTAGAAAGCCTCTAAACTTCTAGTGTGAGGAGAGAATGATCCTTGTGTTGTTGTGTGTGTTAAGGAGGGGGGTACCCCTCCTTATATAGGCTTGAAAGGTCGGCTCCTGGAGGCGGTTTCGTAGGTCGGTGGCATTTAATGCGCGTGGAACCGACCTCCGGAGGCGGTGGGCAAACCGCCGGAGAAAAGTGGGCCGGGGGGCCACCGGACTGGTTCGGCCGAACCACCCCGGTGGGTTCGGCCGAACCGGTCCCGGCCCCTCCTGGGCTGGGCTTTGGCGATTGGCTCCCCCACTGGATGTTGGTCTTTGATCCAGGTGCTTGTGGCCTTCTTTGTGTTGTATTTCGTGGTCATTGGCCTTTTATCTTGGAGTTGATTCCCGCGGCGAAGTGGAAGTTTTGTAAAAGTGTTGATTTGTCGCCTCGGGGCCTGGAATTCATCATTATCCACCTGCACACTAAAAATCTAGAGGTACAAGTGGAACTAGGTTATTTCTAAGTAAAATGCGTGTAAGACATGCCTAGTCCTTCTCATTTATTTGACTAATTGACGGTCGAAATTGGTCCGTAACGACCGTCAACAAGGACATTTTTTCCAAACTAAGAAGGGATTGAGACAGGGAGACCCCCTATCTCCACTCCTTTTCAACTTAGTTGCGGATATGCTTGCAATTCTCATAGAAAGGGCCAAAGAAAACGGAGAATTTAGGGGACTAGTCCCGCACCTAGTAGACGGAGGCCTCTCAATTCTCCAATACGCAGATGACACAATTCTTTTTGTGGATCATGATTTGGATCAAGCCAAAAATCTTAAACTAGTGTTGAGTATTTTTGAGCAATTATCCGGGTTGAAAATCAATTTCCATAAAAGTGAATTATATTGTTATGGCGAGGCCAAGGATTATGAGCTAGAATATGCACAATTATTCGGGTGCAAAAGTGGGGTAACCCCATTCCGGTACCTAGGTATTCCTATGCATCATCGGAAACTATCCAATAGTGATTGGATTATCATCGAGGAAAAATTTCAGAAGAAACTTTGTAGTTGGAAAGGAAAGCTTCTCTCGGTAGGGGGCAGGTTGGTTCTAATTAATTCAGTCCTAACAAGCCTAGCAATGTACATGCTCTCCTTTTTTGAGATCCCCAAAGGGGTTCTACGAAAATTGGATTATTATAGGTCTAGATTCTTTTGGCAATGTGATGAACATAAGAAAAAATACAGGCTCACTAAGTGGAGTGTATTATGCATGCCAAAAGATTGTGGAGGACTGGGCATCAAGAACCTTGAGATCCAAAACAAATGTCTGCTTAGTAAGTGGCTTTTTAAACTTTTCAATGAGGATGGGGTTTGGCAAAACCTTCTAAGAAGGAAATATTTGCTAAATAAAACATTAACACAATGCCAGCACAAGCCCGGAGATTCACATTTTTGGTCGGGACTTATGAAAGTGAAAGACCAATTTTTACAATATGGACACTTCCGGGTGCAAGATGGTACCACCATTAGATTTTGGGAGGATTTGTGGATTGGAGATAAGCCCTTACGAGTGACCTATCCTAACCTGTACAATATTGTCGGACGAGAAAGATGCAACGGTAGCTCATGTCATGAGCAGCACACCGCTGAATATTTCTTTTAGAAGAGGATTAGTTCACCAAAATCTCACATCTTGGCACAACTTAGTTTCTAGTATTCTCTTAACGAGATTAACAAATACTAAAGATGTGTTTATATGGGACTTACATAAGAACGGGGTTTTCACCACAAAATCTATGTACGAGTCCGTAATAAAAGAAACAATCGTTCCTCAAAGAAATCCGGTTTGGAAAATAAAAGTACCACTCAAAATAAAAATCTTTCTATGGTTCCTTAAGAAAGGGGCCACTCGACCAAAGATAATCTAGCCAAGCGGAATTGGAAGGGAGATTTGAGATGTTGTTCGTGTAGTTCCTTAGAGACTATACAACATCTTTTCTTTGATTGCCACTTCGCTAGAACAATCTGGAATTCAATATATATCACATTTGGAATTCAACCTCCACTCAATATCTCAAACATGGAGTCATGGCTTCATGGCCTAGACCCAAAACTTAGAGATCAGATTTTAGTGGGCATAGCAGCTACTTTTTGGGCTTTATGGTTGAATAGAAATGATATAGTATTTAACAAATCAAAAAACAATACTATTTTGCAGGTAATCTTCAGAGCCACATATTGGATCCGAACGTGGTCATTGCTGTTTAGAGACGAAGAGGCAAGACAAAATCTCATGAAGGCATGCCGTTTGTGGGAGACATCGACGATGGAAGTCTTTGCTAGATTCGGATGGAAGTTCTCAAATAGAATTACGACATGGTAGTGGTTTTATTTGATGTATCTTAGCGAATTGCACTTTGCTCATTTGATATTCTTGTGGACAAGGTGGAGCCTAAGAGCTCAGATATTGTAATTGAATGGCTGTGTGCATCCTCTTTGAGGGTGCAGAAGCTGGAACAAGAGTTCCATTATCTAAAAAAAAAAAGCCGACAGCCACAGGTTTGTCCGTGGCCTGCAAACATCCAGACAAGTTCTTCACTGAGTGATAGTTGACGTGACCAGAACTTTATTAATGCATGGTACGCTTAGATATGTTTATGTTTCCAGGTAATTATTAGGTGCATCATATGTAGTACCTGTTTAACCTCCTGAATTAGGGACTGAACACGTGAGTTCACGTTTGCGCGGGGACCTGTAACTCCGTTGACGCTCACCTGCGTTTGAAACATTGACCAATAGAAGGAAATCAGGAAATGTTATTGACAGGCACATGCCAAAACTATTTCAAATTTATTTGGGTCATATATACGGCATTTACCAGGTAAATAAAACCCTCTGATGCTTTGGTGATCTCCTTCATCCTGTCCTCTGGTGTAGCTGGCGTTGTGAGCAGCACCTGCAAATGCAACGCGTGAGACCATAATTCTTGACTCGATCCTGATATATATGGTATACTTGACGAATTGTCAAAAATGGACCCATTACCAGTTCGAGGTTCTTCTTCATGGCTTCACTCTTGAGAGTACACGCGGCAACATACGGTAGGTCAGGCACTAAGAGACCTGGGACACATGAGAAACATCTTATCATCAGCAACTCCATTATTGGAAAAATAATAGCGCCATAATCATATGCATAGCTTAATTGAATTTCGTTACCGTGTACGCCGGCTTCTTTGGCCGCGGCGGTGAAGTCGGCCAGCCCTCGCTGCACGATGGGTTTGAAGTAGGTGAAGAGCACCACGGGGCAGGACAGCTCCGGCGTCACCTCCTTGAGCATCTCCAGCACAGCCTCCGGCGTCGCGCCGCCCGCCAGCGCCCGCGCCGACGATGCCTGGATGACGGGCCCGTCGGCGTAGGGGTCGGAGAAGGGCAGGCCGAGCTCGATGACGTCGGCGCCGCAGGCGTCGAGCAGCCGCAGCGCCTCCGCCGTCGTGGCAAGGTCAGGGTCGCCGGCGGTGATGTACGGGATGAACGCCGTCTGCTCACGCCACACACCAAAAATGTTCCAGTTAGAACCAGCACGTCCGTACACATAGGAGTGGCTTCATACGGTATAGATACGGAAAAACACACACCTTGCCCTTCGCCATGAGCCTGGACAAGGTCTGCGACACCGGCAGGCACCGCCCACCCGCGGGCTTCTTCGCCGGCGCCGGGGCGGCCGGAGCCGCCGCGGCCGCCCTGACCTTGACGGCCGCCGCTGCCCTCCGCCTGGGCACCATCGCCACCGCCGCTGCCCGCCTCGGGAGCGGCGACGACGATTGGACCGCCGGGGAAGCCGATGATGATGAGGAGCAGTCGCCTTAATCGCAAAAGCCATTACCGTAAGTCTCTAGCTGGCCGAGCTAAATGCTGTTCACTGTACTCGCGATCGGTTGGTGCTTGGCAGACACACACAGCTACAGTGGCTTGATCGATCAATCAGTGAGCAAAAAACGAAGCTTATCGCTCGATCGTGAGTGCGCGGCCGGTGATTGACACTGTATCCTGCGAGTGCTAAGCTATCAGCTAGCTGCGGCTTTGTGCTAGCTGTACTGTGGCCGGCCGGGTGCTCACGGTAGCACTAGTGTCTCTCTGCTTCTTGAATTCCTGAGGCTTTTAGGTTTGATGGAGGAGTTGCTTCTTCTGCCCCCGTTTATATAGCAGCGAGGCGGAGGAGGCGGCAGTAGCAGAGCCACGCGGCACAGCAAGAGGATAAGCTGGCATGGAGGCAATGGTGTATGTTGTGCGCGTCGACGGCGACGCATGCGCGTGCGTGGCGACCCTCTTCGGGTTAAAGAAACACGTGACGGATACCAGTCAGCACGTTTCGTGGGTTTCATTTGCTTCCATAGGCCAATGCATGGCTGGCCCATATGAGGGTTTTTTATTCTGTGAAATTGAACGTGGGCTTTCAAATCTGTGTCAAACGCGATGTTGCGGATGGGATCGCCGTCTCTAAGTATGTAGTACAGCCGAAATTACAAAATTAATAATGATTTTGTTTACACACAATCGAGTAGCTTTTTCTCTTTTTTTTTTGCGACAACACAATCGAGCAGCTACTCCATAGTTATCTTTTAATTCTGAAGCACAGCACAGCTAAAAGTTCTCCAAAACACAGTTTTTGACGATTTCTACTGTACAGCACACTAGCTATTTTAATGTTTGACTGCTCTGGATCTAGATACTCTAGTAAAGATTCCTTTATTTCTGAACCTCCCGCTGCATACAAAGCTGAAAAAAAAACCACCGACCAACACCACCTATATATCTACTGTATATCTATATGCATCCATATGCCAATGCCAGGTATCTTTTCGATATGTCAACTCCAGTGGTTACCTGACCAAGTCCCCCCAAGCATAGCAATGATCTGTCTCCCGAATGACTCTTCTCCAGGCATGTGCTGCCTTTCTAAATCTTGTGACGAGCAATATGTTCTGACGCCAAGTGTCATGAATTCCATTGTGGAGGTTGACGAAGGAGCAGCATCAAGCACGTGCAAGTAATAAAACGTGTACCGTGTACGAATATGGTTCTTCAGGGGTTGTCCAGGAAAGAATAAGAGCGTTAGCCTTCTAGATGGACACAGCATTTTTGCATGGGATGATGCGCGTAGGCATGCTGACGCTCTCTCCTGATTGTAATACTCTCTCTCTCGTGGTTAGTATGCGAGGATGCATAACTTCAGATGGTTTCCCTTACACGCATGTTGTTGATAAGCTCATGTCCCAGGTTTCCGTTAACTAAATACAAACAAACTACAACAATTTGAAGCCATCACACATCTGTGGCCAGTTCAAACGAAAGCCCCTCAAGGCAGAAACTTGGAATTTTCCGTTATATGCATCAAAAACCGACTTCTTGCCAGGTAAAAGGGTGACGCCCCTCGCGGACCGTTCAAAGTCTCCTAATTGAACAACACAGTTTATGTTGCCGCCTCCGAAGTTTCATAGTTTTTAATCCAACTGTCATATGTGGGCTACTGTGCTGAGGTTGGCACAGGCCGCGCGGTCTGAACAATTTACTGGATCTAAATCCTCTGCATTGCTTCAGTCAATGTAGAGGAACTGCAATATTTTGAGTCTGCTATAGCAATCTAGTATCATAAGCACTAGCGGAGCCATGTATCAGCCAGCCTGGGCCTTGGCCCCCCTTGCCGTAGAAAGTTTCACTTTATATGCTGCAAGCTTTTTCACTTAAGACCAGCCAATCCAAAGCATTGCTCTTAGTTAAATGCTAACACACACGAATATAAGTCACAAATCATCACACATATCAATCCATGTAACTAAGTAACAAACTAACGATGACATTGCTACTATCAGCACACTCTACTCCCTTCACAGCCTTCGCTCCGGTCATGGCGTACATCTCCTATGTTACTTATTTTGTTTTAAGAATCTGATTATGTTAAGAAATTTAAATTGTTCAGTGTTTGTTGCATATACTTTGTTCTATAAGCTGAGTTTTTTTTTGTAAAACGTTGATTTATCTAACAAAAAATTCACCGGCTAACTCCCCAACGTGGTTTCTTAAAAAAAGGCATTTTTTTTTCCTTGTAGGATTTGTAAGTGTTCATTGGTCTTTACAATTTTCCCTAATCGGCCCCTCCTATAGTTTAGGTCTGGCTCCGCCACTGGTCATAAGTAGTGTTCATTTTCCTGAGCTGCGGTGTTTTGTTGTACTATTCACACAAAAAAATGTTTTTTTTTCATTGGCTATTATAACGATGAATCTGATATGTTCGTTCCAGATTGGATGGCTGACAACTGACCTAATACCAGCTACAATATTTGTCTACATTGACCTAATGCATGCCTTCTCTTGGAGACATTGACAATGGAGATCTTGGCGAGAAACGGTTGGAGATTTAGCCATAGATTAAGTTATATTTTATTTCTATGCTTTATCTAGTTCTTTTGTGAGACTGATTGGTGTGTGCACTATGTGAGCGACGGAGTCTACCCATATTGAATTGTTGTAATAAATTACGGGCACATACGTCTTGGTACGTAGAGGCCAGAAACTTTTCATTTGTTGGATGAAATATAATTCCCTTTATCTAAAAACAAACATTTTGAATACCAATTTACTAAGGCATAGGCGTAGTAAGTGTGTCCTCGGTCAAAGTCAATCAACCAAAAATAAGTTGTGATTCTGCTTTGTATAAAACCTAAAAAGAATGGTTCATTGTGACATCATATACATGTATTGAGTGACATCATGTACGATGTATCCAATACTCCATTTGATATGTCATACGTTTGAATTCGTACTTGTACCGTGTGTGTTTTTATTTAGTGGCACTAATCAATTTGCCAAAGTAGATAGCCTTAAGGTCATTATCGGTAAGATGGGTGATATATAATAAATGTACCCACACCTACCCCGCAAGAACAAATTTGATTCGATGCATTACTTATGGTCCGATTTTTCGGTGTAATTATATCCCTTTTTCTTTCATCATCTGAGAAACATTTGACTCAACACGTAAATATTGGTATATTAGCGAAGTCACTGTTAACACTACCGCAATCAATGACAACATTGCCTACCATTTATTGCAGGATGCACACGGCATAATCAAACTTGATTTTTTTTCATTATCCAACTTAAAATTTATACGTGTAGCAAGCATATACACAGCCAGCTACGTAACCCACCCAAGCACAATCGCTTCTTGTCCTAGCTAGATTATTCTTTACCAGCACTACCACAAATCGGTACAATAGCGGCGGCGGCAAAAATCGCGAAGCGGCGCTAGTTATCGTGACCCGTAGCTAAAAATCGCGGTGATTTTTAGCGGCAGGCCACCTTACGGCCCGCCGTTAAAAAGGCCCAGCCCACCAATCTCCCCAACCCTAGTTTGCACCAAATAAAAGCAACACCCGCCGCCCCCACCCGCCACCTCTCTTTCTCTCTCTCGTCCCACCACCCGCCGCCACCCACCCCCACCTCTCTCTCTCTCTCTCTCGCCCCACCTCCCGCAGCCGCCCCACCTCTCGCCGGCGCCGCTCCTCCTCCCGCCGGTCGCAATCTCTCCTCGTCGGCGGTGGCACGGTGTGGCGTGGGGGCACGGATCCGCCCCATCCCCTGCGAGCGGCGGCGGCGGCGCGGCGTGGGGGCACGGATCCGGCCCCCTCCCCTTCAAGCGGCGGCGGCGGCGCACGCGGGGCACAAATCCGAGCTCCCCTTCGAGCAGCGGCGGTGGCATGGCGTGGGGGAACGGATCCGCTCCATCCCCCGAGCGGTGGCGGCGGCGCGGCGTGGGGGCACGGATCCGAGCCCTCCCCTTCGAGCGGCGGCGGCGGCGGCGTGGCGCGGGGGAATGGATCCGGCCCCATCCGCCCCTTCGAGCGCCCGCGGTGACACGGCGTGGGGGCACGGATCCGGCCCCCTCCTCTTCGAGCGGCGGCGCGGCGCGGAGGCCGCGGATCCTGCCCCCATGCAGGCGGCCTCACGTCATGGTGGACCCGACAGGGCCCACTTTTTTATTTTTGTTTAGCTATTTAGACTGTAGCGGCGGGTGACTTCCAAATCCCGGATACCCGCCGCTACAACAGTTTCTTTTTAACTGCGGACACGTAGCGACGGGTGACCATACCCGCCGCTATAGTGCATTTTGAACCGTCGCTATAGTGATTATTTGTTGTAGTGCAGGACCATGATGGCATGATAAAGGGGATGTTCACAACAACTACTACCTCCGGTTTTCTATTGTTGTATACAAGATAGTTTGAATTTACACTATATTTACCGTGCCCCATGCATCTCAACTTGCCGACTAGGGAAACGTGTCACGCATTTTCCGCCAACTTTTTGTCGACATATGCTAATGCTTTGTAATTGATATAGTTACCGAAAATAGCCACCTTAAGCCAGGCTATCCCCATCACGAGAACCACAAGGACCTTGACGTTTGAGACATACTCATCAGAGCTACACGTTTTCACTGAGAATCCTAATGGCAACACGCCATATAAGGATGATCCCATACATTTTCCGGTGCCAATGATAAGTACTAGTAATGGTAAAGGATGGTGCCAAGTGAGGATAGCATGTGCATGCATCTTACCTTTGCGCCGTTAACCCGTTTACTTTTACATTTTTTTTAAAGTTCAATGGGTTCACTTTTGCATTGCATCAGTATCATCCGCAGATTTACGTGTTTTCTTCATGCAACGCCAGCCTCTTTTTTTCTAATATGAAAAAAAAATTGTTGACATCGAACAAGTCTCTGTAATTTTTCTTTTTTTGAAATGGAATAGTTTCCATTAACCAGAAGCTTCCAAATCGTTTACAGAAATAGGACATGAATGTGGCTATATCTCGGCTACACCACGACCAAACTCTGAACCCAGCTGGGCTAGATGGTCTGCTACCCTATTACATGTTCGAGGAGTCCATAAATAACACATGTAAAGCCTGCTAACATTAAGGCCTTTACATCTTTAACAATCATTCCTACTGGCGCCAAGTCATATCTCTCGGAGTTTAGTGCTTCCCGAAGATTGATCGCATCCACGGATCCACCTCAAGCTCCAACAAGTCGCTGTAATTAGGGCGCCCATGACACGACATTTATTAGAATGACATATAAAATTTCTAGGCCTTGGGCTCTATATCTCGAGGCGATAGACATTTATCTCAATCCAGCCCAAAAAGATGAGAAAGTAAGCCCGCTTTTGGGTTCGGCATAGTGAAGCTTTCTTTTCTAATCCAGCCCATAAGTGACTGATTCAACGCACAGAAGGCCCAGGCCCACCAAGCGTTGATACAACGACTGCAATGGAATGGAGGTGAATAAAAAGGCAAGCGAGCGAGCGACCCACCCACCACCACTCCTGGAATCACCACCACTTCACTCTCGCGCAGAGTAAACGGCTTACCGGAGAGCGAGCGAGCAGGCCGTGGCCGTTGCTGGCGGGCTGACGGGGAGGCCGGAGACGGGGATCAACATCGTGGGGGCATGGCTGGACAGCCGCCTCCGCCGCAGGGCTCGGAGGACGACTTCCTCGACCAGTTCTTCTCCATGGCCGGGGGCTCCTACTCCGCCGCGGCCGCGGGGGCGGCCGCACTGCGGGGGACCAGCCCTTCTCCCTCGCGCTCAGCCTTGACGCGGCGGCCGAGGCGTCAGGGAGCGGGAAGCGCCTCGGCGGCGACGCCGAAGGCGGGAAAGCGGTGAGCCTCCCTGCGCCACGCACTCGTCTCTCCCTCCGCTTTCCCCTTTTCTCGCTTTCGGCTAATCGCCTTTGCACCAAACGAACTTGTGCGCGTGCTACGTGTTAAAAACTTGTGCCTCTCCTCTACAGGACAGGGACGCTGTGCACCTGCCCGGTCTCTTCCCACCGGTGTTTGGCGCCGGCGTGCAGGCGCCACACCTCCGCCCCAACCCGCCTCCTCAGGTACTCTGCACGCTACAGTGGAAGTGTGGAATATGCGTGTTTCGGTGGCGAATTTGTAAGTTTATCACTAACCGTGCCATTTTTTTTGGTGGGTTTTAGGTGTTCCACTCGCAGCAGCCGAAGCAGGGCGGGCCTGGGATGGGGCCACAGCCGCCTGCGCCGAGGCCGAAGGTGCGGGCGCGGCGCGGGCAGGCGACTGATCCCCACAGCATCGCAGAGAGGGTAACGAAACGATCTGTGAAGTTGAATCGTGCGGCATGGGCTTTTGCTGGCGGGGTGTTTTTGTTTCTCACGGTTTAGGATTGGGTTATCGCTTTCGCTCCTAACGCAGTAATTGACAGATTATTCGTGATACTAGGCAGCCATTTGTTACATGTCCTGCTTTGCACTTCGCAATTGAGTAATCAGCTTTGAATTGGTGCCGAAGCAATGGTGTCGTCAGTCAGTAGTCACTGCATTCTCTTTGGATGCAAGCAATGCCAATCTGTAACAATAACGGATTTTAAAGAGGGCTGCTATACTGTTTGTTACTGGATAGTGGGTGGCCATTCGGCAGAGGCATATGGTGTCTTTCTTGTTAACTTCAGTAACTTGCTTCTAGTTGTTGTATAATTATGTGTGATGCTTATTTTTGTGGGCATCTACGTACTTTGAACCGTGTTTCTTCATTCTCATTTATCATTTACAATACTCTGGCCTTATTTAGCTGTATTTTGAACCATGTGTTCCACGCAGCTAAGAAGAGAGAGAATAGCAGAAAGGATGAGGGCCCTACAGGAATTGGTCCCCAATACAAACAAGGTAATAATGCTATTATACTAGAAGGTGTTGTATATACAGATATTGACTTCTATAGTTGTATGGTTCACATGCCTCCCATTCACGGAATTCCAGCAAGTGGTCTGGATTCATGATGTGCTGAGAATATATTAAATTATTTTCGTGCTTCTTGTCGTTTCACAAATACCTCTCACCGAGAACTAAGCTATCTGAGCATAGTATGCTTTTGCTTTTGAGATAAGCAGCATGCGCCCTTACTAGGATTGTTTAAAAATTTGTAACAGTACCTAATTTTGTTACTCCTTCCAGAGCAAGCACTTTGTAAAATCAAAATGAGAACAAGAAGTTCTGATTTGATGGTTCCTTTTAAATTATGCAGACAGATAGGGCAGCTATGCTAGATGAGATTCTCGACTATGTGAAGTTTCTGAGGCTTCAAGTCAAGGTTCAGTTCATTCTCTATTTCTATCGAGTTTATACCGCTACTTGTGTTTACTTGGTTGACGAGACCTTAATTCTGTAATGTTAGGTTCTAAGCATGAGCAGGCTGGGCGGTGCTGGTGCTGTTGCACAGCTGGTTTCTGATATTCCACTTTCAGTTAAGGTTAGCCTCTGAGCTGTGGCTAATGTACAATTATGCAACATTACCATATAATATTTTCACTCTTACTGGCATCCCGTTAGTAATATATTATGAGTTAACACAACCTGTTAATGATTCTTTTTCTATTACATTAAACTTAAGACATCATCCTATTGCGTCAGTGACTGGTAATACCATAAACTAAGTGTCAACTTGTATGATTGTAATTATATAATAAGCCAACTTGCTTGGAGTAAAAGGCTTTATTGTTATTGTTCTCTTGTATTAAGCTTTAAATTATAATCCTGAAGTTTTTTTATTGATCACTGTCACTGCTTATCTTAACCATTTTGTGGTAGTTGCATATTGATTATCTGCCAGGGAATATGTAACATTGTACTTCAATTAAGATGCTCAAACACAAAACATTTTGGGTTTTCTTTTTCATATAGATGCTTGCTAACTTATAATGTTGCACCTAAAAATGTTTGGTTCAAATATCTTACGTATCTTGTTATCAAGATAGGAGATACATTTCAAGTGCATTGCTTCATCCATAATATTTGCAAATAGAATCCTTGAGGACTTGGAAGAATTGTCATTGACGTATAAATTTTCTTGTTGAACTTTCTCGCTTCCTATCTTTTCTAAGCACTAGTGTTGAAAGGCACATGCCATTTATCATTCTGTTTCCATTTTGACTTTTTATTCATTATGTGATATTTTTTTTTCCATTGCACACTATTTGCACGTCTTGCTTTTCAGTGACAACCACCATATTTTATTGGCATGTAATGGCAGGTGCTCTTCCTTTTCTTTATGGAAGGAGTGACCTCCACCATATCACTACAGCTCAAACCGATGAATCATTTAACCTTTAGTATAATACAAGCAAGATGAAGTATTTTTGTCATACTTTTTAGATTTCCATCACGCTCTTGCAGTCAAGGTTTTTTATCAGATTGTCTCATCGGTAGGCATATACCCTTGCTTCAATCTCCAATTTCTGAAGCCTCGTATAGCCAAGCCTTGGCCTCCTTTTATTTTCAAAAAGAGGAATGCTCCTTGGATTCTCTTAGAGAAACTGTGTTGTCTACAGAGGTTAGAAAAAAAAACTTGCCAGATACTCTACTATCAGGAGTGTTAACAGCAGCCCAAGACTTAGCTATATGCCTATATGATATCCAGTGTAGCGAGGTTCTTTCTGGGCTTATCATGCCTTTACTTCGAAAATGAATTTGAGTTGTCTTTTTCCATCTCTATATTGGCATATCTGTTGGTTGTTGAATTGGATCTTCCTTTAATTTCGTTAGGGGGAAGCAAGTGATAGTGGAAGCAAACAGCAGATTTGGGAAAAGTGGTCAACGGATGGCACAGAAAAACAGGTTGCTAAACTGATGGAAGAAGACATTGGAGCAGCGATGCAATTTCTGCAATCCAAAGCACTCTGCATGATGCCAATATCGCTGGCTATGGCAATCTATGACACACAACAATCACAGGATGGCCAACCAGTGAAACCAGAACCCAATACTCCTTCCTAGTATAGCAACAGCAATTGTAACATGCATCCTTACAATTACTAGCAGGCATCAACTTATCAGCGTATTAGATAAAACTGCTGGCTTCGATTCACTAACAAGGAGGCAGGAAAAGACCTAAAAGATCCTCTCCACTTGAAGCTGTACCGATGGTATATGATGTCACCGTCGCCTTTCGATCTTTTGTTCAAAGGTGCTTTAATCTCAAGGATATGGTAAGCAATAACCTGCTCATGCCCCCTTCGTCTTTCAATGTCCCTATGAGTGTGAGTGATGGAGAGAGCTACAAAAGAGTCTGGCACGCTCTCATAATGTTTCTTTCCGGGTCTGTAGTGCACTAGCCATACACTTTGTGGTGGGGACTACTTTTTCGGTAGTGGAGTGTATGGACTAATCAAAAGGGATTGATGTATGCGTGCGTCTGCGGCCTGCACAAATGGTTGACAAAAATTGAATACAAGATGAAATGGAAGATGATGGTGATGGTGATGTTTGCTCTTCTCCATTTTTCCAAAGTGGAGGGCAGAGGCTGTGGTCAATGGAGGCTGAGCATGCGTTAAGCAGCTCGGTAGTGGGTCTGCTATCCACATGTACTATTATTTTATCTCGATTAAGCTACACTCTTGATAAGAACTTCATATAAAGTTGGATCTAATTAATCCTTAAAAGTACAACGTTTTTTGTGATGAGTTATCGTCTAGACATCTACCACATTGATGTTTTGTTTACTTATTTGTAGATGACAGCTGCTCTTGTGCTGTTCGCTGCTATAATGTTATACTTACTGAGTTTTTTGACTACTTCTGACAATCTACAACCTGGGCATGAGTGATTGCATGACATTATGGTTTGTTTCATGATACTGTAAATAGATCATTGACTCGTGTGCTTGTTTTTTTTTTTCAATACTTCATGGTGGTTTTATTATGCCGACATGCACCTCAATAGCTGGTAAATTTCCACAAAGCACTTTATCGTTAGCTTGTTTAGAGAAAGTTTAGTTGTCTGGTGGTATTGCCTATGCTATCTGGAACCTTTTTGCTTAAGAAAGGGGTTGCCCACCTTTCCTTTTGTACTCTATTGAAGTGTTCAAGAAAGAGTGTATCTATCATGTCCGCCTGGTGTGCGTATATTTGCTACCATCTGTTTGTAGCTGGTTACTGGTTGATTGTGTTGTCCAAAACTCGTCCTAAGTATTTAGTGCTTATTTGTAGTCCGAATGGATTCATTGGTATTTGTTTCCAAAAAAGAAGGATACATTGCTATAAGTATTTAGTGCTTATTTGTAGTCCGAATGGATTCATTGGTATTTGTTTCCAAAAAAGAAGGATACATTGCTATCTCTGCGATGTGGCACTCCACCCGATTTTGTGTTCAAAACTTTGAATGCCATAATCAGCAGCAATATAGATGCCCATAGTCTGTCTGTCTATTAGTAAATAGTATTGAGTTTTCTGAAGCTGCTCAAGCCTTGCCTGACTGGGGAACAAAGCGGCAGCGAGAAAATGAAACTGGTTCAGCCTTGTCTGACTCGAAAATATGAAATTACGAGGCATTTGTGCTTCAGATGTGCGTATAATAGCGAACCTTTTTCGTAATAACTCTACATGTGGATTGATGAACCACAAGAGTAATCATTTTACGTGTACGTGGAGGAACCACCAGAGAGAAATACCGTATCCTTCACATACTTCAACTTCTTATCCTGAAGACACTCTATTTCTCGCTGTCAAGGCCATTTTCAGTGGCATCTTTTATTTTACATTTTTCAAGTGTGACACGATCAGCTTTCTAGTCCTGTTATATGAAATGAAAGAGTATCTCACAATGTATTATTTCATTTTGCAGTTTCATAAGCTAAACGGGATATGGTTACATAGGTATACTAATTGTGATCCACTTTATTTTACATGAAAGTAAAAATCTCAATGCACCTTTCATTCTCCTTTCATCAACTTGGAAAGAGTGTTACTACGCTTTCATCCTAATAAAAGCCTTCCCTTCTCTTTCATATTAAATATCATATCATGTCAATTTTTTTACTAATGTGTCACCTAATAAATGTCAAATGAAAGACCCACTAAAAATAGCATAAGCATACGTGAACGTTTCAAACCATGACAACTATTGACAGCATTGCTGAAACAAGAAGCTATACAAGTAGAACTCCCAAGTCTCCTTCCTTATGGTATTTAAAATAAAAAAGTTTCCTTACATCTTTAAATAATTTACCATCCGTGTTAAAGAAGAAAACTTACCATTCGTAATAGCCAATACATCACGATATCGAAATACGGAATACAATAGAAAGGGAATCGTTGTAGAGCCAACCCGAATGTTCAACTCTGCTCCAACTGAATGAATATATAGTAATAAGATGTTTTAAATTTCCAAATAAGTATATAGTTTCTATAATAACTCGAGTTGTATACTAGTAGAATAATCGGGTTAGACCTGTAGCGATACTGCAATGGAAACCAATGACGAGTTGATCGCTCGTTTCCGGAACATCGAGTCCGAGTTTCTTTGGGTCTATAAACCTTGGCGATGGATTCCAGTTCATTTATAGATTATATTATTATATAATTAACAAAATGTAAAATGTTCTTATAACTTTTTTAGATCATTAGTAAATTGTTCTTATGCAAACAGGAATTTTTTTTAAATAATCCAAAAAAATCTAAAATTTTAAAAAAAGACTGACCCAAACAAAATTTTCGGGATCTAGACGTTTTTATCACGCCATATTGTTGACGTCAAAAGTCGCCAACACACCGTTGTCCGGAGAGTCCACCGAAACCCCGGCCGACGCAGGGCCCTGTGCTCCCAACGGACCGGCTCAGCTCGCCGATTCTCGTGTGCGCTGGTGCGTGCCGGATGGTTTTCCTGCAAACCAACAAAGACAATAAAAAGTGTAAAATTCCGGGTCATCGGCCCGGATAGGCCGATGTGCAGCCGTGGCCGATTCTAGCGTAAGATATACAAAATCGGCCATTGATCGGGAGCAGCACGGCCCATCCATTTTATGTATTAAATGCCAGGCAAGCGAACTGTGATACAAACGATACGAAATCGGCCGATGCTATAACATGCGATCGGTGGCTAGCAGCCGATTTCGTCGGTGAGCAATCAAATCATTAAGACCTTGCGAGGATGCATTATCGAATAAAATATAAACAAAGTAATTATTAATGGGATGTAATTAATTTGATAGTAAAAGGATGGTTCAATCATCAATCGAAGCGATAAATCGGCCGATCGGGCATCCGGCCGATTCGCCATTGATTATAACGGTGAGTTATTAGATCTATCTAGATGGATAATGATGATCAATGAAATCATACTAATAACTCGAGGTTCAAAGCAGCTTTAACAGATTTGGCACTAGTTGAACATAAAACAGCTAATGAACGTGATAAACAATCGGCTAAACACTCCGAAAGAACGAGTAAGACAAATACAACCACACAGATCCCGAATCGATCGGTCGCTCCAACAGGACAAGTCAAGCGATGGCACGCGACTGGACCGAGTCTAACGGCCGCGCACGCTCGGCCGATTCAGGACAAGCACAATCATAAACGTCTTAACTATGAAAGTAGATCTACACCCTAGCCAATCGGCTGCATGCGCCTAGGACAAGTCAACTATCGCAAAGGCAAATACGGGACACGTCAACCGAATCCGCACGATCGAATCGGCCAAGATGTAAAAGAATTCTCATAGCGGCTCATCGTGACTCGGACGACCAGATCCGAGCCAATCGGCGTTGCGAGCAAAGGCTGGGACGGGGAGGCGGGACAAGTCAAACTACCTCCACCACGAGCCGGACCAGGTCGACTTGACTCATCCCGGCCGATACTCACTACTACGATCAAGAACAGATCCGGTCGCCGGATAACTAGCAATTAAGCCATCTAATTACGAACAATGCGCAGAGAATTAGACAACATAATTACCTTATCAAGCCAACGTGTTGTCGACCGGAGCCCGAAGATCCCCGCGAAAACGAGTAAAGACTTGACGAGAAAATTAGGGTTTGGCGATGCGCGAAAGTTGTATTTGGATGTGAATCGAGTTTACAGGTTACACCTGAGTACATATTTATATCCGGCACAAAGAATCCTACTCGGATCCTCTTCGGGCCGATTTCCTAACCGACTAGGATCTTTTTCCAAAATTAAACTATTATTTCTAATTTTACAACGTGGGCCGGACCCATCAATATCATGCTCTTACGTTAGCATCCGTGCACGATTCCCGGGAGGGACGCGCCTCTTTACTCGTCCATGCGGCCGTCGGCCTTCGGCCCACCGGCCCTCCTTTGACCTATAGTCGCCGACAATGGGTTCCTTGGTCAAAAACCGGCGTCAACACATGTCCCCCGATCCGGGGTATGCTATGCATGCGTCGGATCGATCCGTTCTCTTTTATCGCGCCGGTTTTACTCGCCGTCACTCCTCCATAAAACCCGGGGCCACCCCGGTCATTTCCCATCTGCTTCCTCTCCTTGGCCTTCATCTTCCTCTCGTTCCAGCGACCTTTTCCTCCTCGAGCCTTTTCAACTTCTCATCGCGCCGTCGCCGTCTTTCTTCTCCGGCGACCATGAACCCTGTTGTTGCTTGCTGCTGCTGCGCCGCCACCGCCGGCCGCTTTGTCGCCACCACCAACGCCGTTCCGGAGGTAATGTACATTCGGGCATCCCTCTTTTCTACCTTTGCAATTTTTCTTCGCGTTCTTGTTCTTGTTCATTTTCACAATTTATCTTCTTCCCGTTCCGCTTCTCATTTTAGCCCTATTTCTTGTTTTTAGGAGATCCGGAACCAAGTCGTTATTCCGTCCAACATCCCGACTCATTTCTTCTTGGGTCCTATGGGCGATCCCGACCCCACGGATCTCATCCGTGCCGAAACGGATCGGGTTCCGTTTCGACAACGATCCCCGCTATCGGCCGAATGGGCCAACGGCTTCCGGTCATGGCCGACCCCGTCGCGAGGATGGCGTGATTGGTATAAACGGGTGTCGGCCGTCTATTTGCAAGGTTGGGCCAACATCGGCATCGCCCATGCCATCAAGCTGTCTCCGGCCGATCACCGGAAGAATGAACCGTTGTCGGCGACTACTTGCTACTTACGGTCGGACGCCCTGAAGCTGCTTCATGTTCGGCCACGGCCGGCTACCATGACCTTATTGGATACGATCATGTTGGCCGATCCGAACATCACGGCGGAGGCCACTCCGGACGCTGTCCGCATTAAGTTCTCCCACCGGATCAACCCTAAAGACACCAGGGGCTGGAAGGGCTATATTCGGACTTACAACAAGGGGCACGGCACGGTCGATCGCCGCGAACATGTCGCCTTCCTCAACATGTGGCTCGACCATTTCTTCTTTTGTGGGGTCAGCGTGAGCCCCACAAACAATTTTCTGCCGATGGCCGATGTATCGGCCGACGACCATGCCCTTCCCATGGGCAAGTATCTTACGTGGTCGGCGTACCTCCTTCTTCACCGGGTTTCGAGTGGAGCTGCGCGCCGGCCGATCGATCAAAAACCTAGGTGACCCTTGGTGGTTTATTCAAATGTGGTTGACCCTCCATACCACCAAGGCCATCAATCTGGATCTCGGCGTGCTCCGCTTTCCGGCGACTACGCCGAATCGGCCGTGCCCGGATTCAGCCGGTGCATCTCTTTCGGGGAGCGTTATCCATGGCACCGGGGCGGCCATGTCGGACAAGAACTCGGCGTATTGGTTCGCCGCCTTCTACAAGGGCCTCAACGATGAAAGTACGGACTGGTACCCGTACATTGATTTCTTCAAGAGGGAGTACGACACCCCTTTTTGATCGACCCAACTTTCCCGACGGCCGACGGGGAAGCAATCAAAATCTTCACCACCTGCCTCCGCCCCTGTCTGCTGCCGACGGGACTCATCGGCCGGGAGCAAGGCCTTCTGCTCCTATGAGTTCTACCACCCGTCGATATCGGCCCGTCAACTCGGCTTCGGCCGGTTGCTCCCCGACCTCTTCTATGTGGGGCGAGATAAAGGCGCGGGCTGCCGTCGACAATGCCATTCGGTGGAGCCGACTCATCGGCCGTATCGCCGATATCGTCACCGGTGACTTGGCCGGATTTTCCCGGCGCCCGGAGTACCCGCCTTTTTGACCGTTGGTGGGGTGAGTGGAACCGGCACCTTCGCAGCCGGAACACCGCTTCCTTCTTCTCCGGCCTAGTCCTGGAAGAACCTTTCGCCGAGGTACGTGTAGCTGATTTATTTTTGTAAGGCCGATTTTGTAAATGAAATCGGCCACTCCAAATGCTCATCCTTGTATCTTCTCTTTCGATCGGACTCGGAGGAGCCGCCGACCCAAAGCATCGGTGGCCGGCCGATTGCATATTTATTGCCGAGCCCAATCGTTCCAAATATCGGCTTCACCGACCGCACTACCGCTCAAGCATTTGCGGCGATGAGTCGAGGGCGCCATCCGTCCGCAAGGCCAAAACCAAAACGGCCGCCCCTCAAAAGAGGAAGGCTAATGTGCCGGCTGCAGGGGTCGACTCGGGCCTCGAAGCGATACCGCGTGCTGCTAAAGCGGCACTGTGCGCTCGTCCGACCCGGATTACTATAGCGAACCGTCTCCGTTGCGTCGAGTTGTTATTGCATGATCGCCGATTCCTTTTCACTTAACATGCCATCTAATTATGAGTTTTTAGCAGGAATCGGCGGTCCCTTCTCCTCGGGCTCGGACGCCAACGCTCGATAGGCCGATCCGCTCGCCGACTCCTCCACGGGCCAAGACGCCGACGCACGAAAGGCCGACTCAAACAACTCCGGAGCTGCGGTCGTACCAAGCCGAGCCGATCCAAATCCTACGGAGAGCCCAACTCACTCGGATCGGCTGCGTCTCCCGAGGCCGCCGCCGAAGCCGAACAAGCCGGCCATGTGTCGCCCACGGCTCCTCCCAAAGGCACCTGCTGCTGACGAAGAATCGGGCGGCCGGGAGCCGCCGCGGCTTCTCCTGAAGGTAATGCTTGCCGATGAGCCGGCCGGCGGAGCGTCGCTCGATGCCGCCTCCGAGGATGTCGCCGGTGAAGGTGGACCGGCCGGCCGAGAGCTGCTTGGAACACACGAACCTGTGGGTTCAATGGCACGGCCGATGGACGTCCGGCCGCTTCGCGTCGACGCTTCGCAGTCTGTTTTACTATTTCCTCCTTGATTCGCCGCTGATCATTAGTTTTATCTTACTCTTCTTGGTATTTCGGGCGCTCGACTTCCTCGTCTGCGCCGATTTCGGTATCTTCCGCTGGTCTTATCACCATGACCGAAATCGCGCGCCGGCTTGAAGTGTCATCGGTTGAAGGCTTGGTGGCCGACGCCCACTCTATCCGGGAGCGGTACTTGGAAATCCGGGCTGAGCTCCCGGATGATGTGCGCGATGCTCTGCACCGCGTAGCATACATGGAGTGCTCGGCAAATGGATTTCATCCGTGCCCGACGAGCGTCTAGCTCGCCACGCGGAGCAACGACAAGCTGCACTACTCGCCGAGAACTCCATCAAGCGTTCGAGGAGGAGGCCCGCAAGACCCTGGAGATGCAAGAGCAACTCTCAAATCGGCGAGGCGAACCGCAAGCAATCAATCGAGAAATTGCCGATTTGAGAGCAGCGACGGCTCTCAAGGAGAAGGATGCGGCGGCTTTAGAAGCCATCATTGCACGATTGGCGGTTGATGTGGCGGCCCAACAAAAGACGACGGACGAGGCAATCCAAGCGGCTGATAAGATGGTTGCCGCGGCGCATGCCGATGTCGGCCCCATCGAAGATGACCCGTCGGTCATGGCCAAACTCGACTCCATGTCGGCCCGCGCCTTATCCGCCATCCAAGACCTTACGTCCCGCGCCGAGGCCGTCGACTACGCTTAGATGTAATAGGACTTAAACAATCTTTTGTTGTAAATATTTTTTGTACTAAGGGCGATATACGATAATATCGGCCATCCGAAGACGATGCTTAAAACACCGGCTGTAATCTGTCCATTACTTCCTGCGTTTTACTTTCATATTTTTTGGCTAAGGGCGATACTCTCGATGTCGGCCGTCTCAAGCGATGTACATCGACATCGGCTGTAGTCTCTTTTAGGCCTAACACTATGAGTTAATCCAAATACTAGGATAATCTTGCTTCAAATACTTCCCATTAAGTGCTCGGCCGAATTCTTTCCCTGCTAACTCTTTCAAAATATATGCATTACCCGGTGCCGATCGGCTAATCAAATAAGGTCCTTCCCAATTAGGCGACCATTTACCAAACCGATTATCCCTCACGCCAATCGGCATCCTAAGCTTCCGGACCAAATCGCCCCTTTTAAAGCTGTTTCGCACAACCTTCTTATCATAATGGCAGGCGACCCTCGCCTTATTCTCGCTCTATCTTTTCCAATGCATCCAGCCGATTTTGTACCACGTCCTCTAATTCATCCATCATCAATCCGTGGTACTGATCGGCCGATAGCTTTGTTGCAATTCAACCCTTCCGGAGCCGATAGTTGTCTCCCATGGCGATGCGGCTTCGTGCCCATACACAAGCTGATGCGGCGCGACTTGCATGGCCCCATGCCGTGATATACGATAAGCCCACAAAGCGTCCATCAACTTCATGTGCCACTTACGAGGATGCTCTTGTATTTTTCAGCTTGATCAACTTGATCGGACTCTTATTCGCCGCTCGACTTGGCCATTAGCCTGGGCATAATATGGCGACGAATTAATCAATTTAATCCCCATCTCTTCAGCAAAAAATTGAAATTAGTCCGACGTGAATACTGATCCTTGATCTGTCGTGATTGTTTCGGAATCCCAAATCTATGAATGATATGCTCCTTAACAAACGTTATCACGTCGGCCGTCGAAACTTTGCGATAGGGTGCCGCTTCAACCCACTTTGTGAAATAATCTGTAGCTACCAATATGTATTGATGTCCTTTGCTTGATCGTTGGATTTATCCGGCCGATCATATCCATGGCCCGACCTACGAACGGCCAAGGTTTAATCATCGGATTCATGGCCGACGCAGTGCCCTCTGTATAGGCCCGAATTTACGGCAATCTTGGCAACTTTTATAATATTTGAAACAATCGGTCAACATTGTCGGCCGATAATAACCAGCTCGCCTTAGCAGCCATTTCATTTTATGGGCCGATTGATGCGTTCCGCAAATCCCATCATGTACTTCGCTCATTACCACTTTGGCTTCGGTGTCATTAATACATTTGAGAAGCACCCCATCAATTGTCTTGAAAAATAATTGATCATCGAACAGAACATATTTCAAGGCTTTATATCTTATCTTCTTATCCGTAGGTTGGGATGGATTGCTTAAAAATTTCGAATTTCCGTGCGCCAATCGGCCTCTTCAATATCGGCTATTTCCAAGCTGTTTTCGGCGAACCGATATCCGGATGCTAGTTGAGCCAAGTTATTTGCTTCGAAGTTCTGCTCTCTTGGTACATGACCGATTTTAACACACTTGAATCTTTTCATTAACTTCGGCACTTTCTATGATATTGCAACAATATTTCATCTTTACACTCATACTCATCGACCGGTGACTCACGACCAACAAGGAATCGCCGAAAATTTCCACAAAATCAGCCCCGACATCGATGAGTAGTTCCGATCCTTTTAATATCGCCTCATATTCGACTTGGTTGTTGGTGTGCGCCTCTACTATAATAGAATATCCACGTATTGCCCCCGAGGCGACACAACAACCAAGCCGATTCCACTTCCTTGCTTGCAAATTGACCCATCGAAGAACACCGTCCATGGCACTGGTTCAACGTATTTGGCCGAGTGTTCACCGTGTTGCACTATTAAATCGGCCAATACTTGTGCTTTTACTGCTTTGGCCGATTCATAGCCTAGATCAAACTCCGCAATAGCCAACATCCATTTGCCCAACCGGCCTTTGGGGACCGGGGCCGATAGCATATATTTTACGACATCGGCCTGGCAAATCACGAGTACACTCCTCGGCTAACGAGATAATGCCTTAGTTTTGTGCATGAAAAATACGAGACAGAGACATAACCTTTCCACCTCCGGATACCGTGTTTCTGCATCAATTAATTTGCGGCTGAGGTAAAATATGACCCGCTCTTTTCCCTCCTGTTCTTGAGTCAATGCAGAGCCGATGCACCTATCATCTGCCGATAAATATAACTTAAAGGGTGTGCTCGACTTTGGCGGAACCATCATCGGCGGGGACACCAAATATTTCTTGATATCTTCTAAAGCCCTTTGATGGATCGGCTCCCACCGAAATTCTTGATCGGCCTTGAGTTTTAACAATGGCGTAAATACGTCAAGTCGACCGGACAAGTTTGAGATAAATCGCCTAATAAAATTAATCTTGCCGATCAGGGACTGGAGCTTTGTCTTGTTCGTCGGCGGTTCCAGTTGTCCGATAGAATCAATACTCTTGGAGCCGATTTCAATTCCCTTCTCATGTACAATAAACCCCAGAAATTGTCCAGTTGAGACACCAAAAGCACACTTGAGCGGGTTCATCTTTAGTCCGTATTGCCTTGTCCTCTTCAACACTTCTCCGAGATCAACCACATGACTTTCGGCGATTTTGATTTCACCATAACATCATCAATATAAATTTCCACCAATCGGCCGATCAAATCGTGATATATAAAATTCATGGCTCTCCGATATGTAGCACCAGCATCTTTTAATCCGAAGGTCATGACAACCCACTCATATAGTCCCAACGCTCCGGGGCATCCGAACGCTGTCTTCGGTATATCTTCTTCGGCCATAAAAATCTGATTGTACCCAGAATTTCCATCCATAAAGCTCAAAATTTTGTTGCCGGCGACTGCATCAACTAACAAATCGGCGTTTGGCATTGGATACTCATCTTTCGAAGTCGCCTTATTCAAATTCCCGAAGTCAATGCGGACCCGCATCTTTCCATTTTTCTTTTCCACTGGCACAATCTTGGAAACCCACTCCGCATATCGGCATGGCCTAATGAAGCCAGCTTCATATAATCCGATAATCTCTTCTTTAACGGCTTCATAATACCTAGGGTCAATTTTCCGAGCCCCACGCTTATACGGCCGATATCCGGGTTTGGTGGGCAGTCGATGTTCAACGATCGATCGGTCGAGTCCAGGCATCTCGCTATAATCCCAAGCAAAACAATCTTTATATTATTTCAATAAGGCCACTAATTCATCTCTTACTTCTTTACACAATTTCTTGCTAATATATGTCGGTCGAGGCTTGTCTCCATCCCCTATATCTACTTCTTCTAACTCGTCGGCCGACACAAAACCGTGGCCTAATTTCCCGTCTTCCGGTTCGTTAATCGGCCGATTCATCATATCCCCGATGCGCGTGTTGATCGGCCGATTGTCCGTCAATTCTCTTGTGGGGCCCATCGGAGCGGCTGGGGTACCCGACCCCCGTCACAATAACTCCGTCGTCGGTGATGTTTACGGCTTCCGCATCCCAATATGTGCCCGAGAAACAAGGCGGGCTCTCCGGACCGAGCAAACTCGAAATCGGCGGTCGCGATGGTTACGGACTTATCGGCCCGCACGATTTCGACCTTGTTGCCGACCCATTGAATCAAGCAACTGGTGCATGGTTGATGGGATGCAACAGTTGGCATGAATCCAATCTCTCCCCAACAAAGTTGTGTATGCACCTTTCCGTCGATGATGAAAAATGTGGCGGGTATGGTTTTGCTGCCCACGATGATCTCCATTATTGCGGCCCCACGCACATCTTGGCTTCTCCCGCTATAATCCTTGAGCGTCGGATTAGCCCTCATCATTTATTCCAGCGTCTTCCCGAGCTTGCGGTATGTAGTAATCGGCATGATATTGACCGCTGCTCCTCCGTCGACCAACATTTTCCTCATCGGCGACCCATTGATGTAGCCGCTAATGTACAATGCCTTGAGATGCAAATGATCGGAGTTGATCGGCTTATCAAATACTGCCGATTCCGGCGTCCACGGAATCTCTCGAAGTTTCCCCAACCGGTTCTTCCTCGGCCGAATTTTCATCGGCCGATTCGTCCTCTACGGCCGATCCGACAATCCTGGGCATCGGGGATATCATATTTATCTGCGGCTTCAGCCGGACCACTCGAGATCGCACTTTGGGCCTCCACTCCCTTTTGGGCTTGGACTCATCATCTTGGTCATCTCTGTATATCTGTCCACCCTTAATTTCTCGACAGCGCATTCTTTGGAGCCTCCTCTTCCGGGTTTTGTTGAGCAAACCACCGGGGCACCACTGTTCTTCGTTCTTGGTTTGATCGCCTTTCGAATCTTCATGGTATTGCCGATCAAACTCTTCTTCATCGTTGATAGGCCCCAACCGATCGTGAACGGAGGTTCTCTTTGGCACTTGCATATCTCCGTTCATCATAGCTGTGATCATGGCCGATCGCTCTTACGGGGGCCGATTGTCGTGATTCGTAGTTGCGACTAATCGGCCGTCCCTGGGAACTTGATGACCCGCCATCACGATACTCTTTACGGTCAATGCACTGCGGGCGGTTCTCGATAGATGGAAGCTTCATGTTTTGGTCCCAGCGATGCTCGAAAGAAAGGACAAGCCCGAGTGTGGGTCAAAATCTTCTCGGCCGATCACGTCTTGTCCGTACTCGTCGACTTTGGCCGATAGATTCCTGTTCTCGTGCCACTCGAGCTCTTTCTTCCCTCTCTCTCTTCTTCTCATATCGGCGTATGAAACCAGCCGATCCACCGCCGATGGTGTTGATGTACATCGTATTAGCCGGAAAAGGGTGCCCATCAACTTTCATTTTCTTCTTTACATCGACCGCTCGCAATACCCCATCTGTCAATCTGCCCTGTGGATTTCATCTCTCATGGCATAACAATCAACGGTGTTATGATGCGAATTTCCATGCCACTTGCACCATTTATCCATTTTCTTCAATTCTTCGGCGAAGGAATTTTGTGATGAGGGAAAGCTGGATCTTCTTTTCCCGCAGACAGTGATCAAATATCTCATCGGCCTTAGATAAATCAAAATCATATTTTTTCTCCTTAGGTTTGACATGCGGAGAAAATATCGGCCGTCTGTTACTAGTCCACTCAACTGCATTAATTTCCTCTTCATCCTCATTGTCGAAATCGGCATAAGTCTGTCCGATACCGCCGATTCCTGGTGAGCTGGAGATTCTCTTCTCGACCGATCGCCCTACGGGTCAGCTGTGCCAGCCCATCAAACTCATGTGGGGTAAACTTTTCTTTGATGTTAGAGAATAGCCCCGCATAAGCGATTTCGGCTAGCTGTTGCTCTGTCGAGTTCGGATTGTAGCATCGTCCCCTCGAGTCCTGAACCTCCGTATATAATCGGCCACCGATTCCCCGGTTTTCGTTTCACCGCCATTAAATCGGACAAACTAAGCTCGGTAATGCCCGTGAAGAAGTACGAGTGAAACCTTTTCTCCGGATCGGCCCAATTCTGAATAGAACCAGGCGATAGCGAAGCAAACCATGAAAAGGCCGATCCGGACAATGACGGTGGGAATAGTCTAACCCGCAAAGCCTCTTGAGTAGACGCCTCACCAAGGCTGTGCGTCATATCGGCTGATGTGCTCCATAGTTGATGTATTATCTTGCCCGGAAAACTTGGAGAACTCGGGAATTTTATACTTATTGGGTAAAGCCACGGAATCCATCCGAGTCGGGGTAAGGTCGCCGATACGGTGCACTTTTCTCCTTAGGCTTCAAATCGAACCGATCTTTCATCATATCGGCGATCTTAGCCATGAGGCCACTCATATCATTGGGTTCAGCGAGTTGCTGATCCGGTTCCCGTCATATAAGCTGTGTTGGGCTGCCCCGACTGGCCGTTTCCGAAATCCCGGTGCCGACAGCGGGAACGGTGTACTGCGGAGCGATTCCATAATTCATGGCCGATTGGATCGGCCGTCCGATCATGAATCCTTGTCCCCCGGCCGATGCGATCGGCTGCGGAATACCGGATATCGGCCGTACTATAGTGGGTGAGTTCTCAATTCTACTTGGGCCGGTATTTGGTACGTAGAAGAAATTGGGCTGCTTGTGCCATCTGCGGGGCCGCTGCCACATTGGTTGCTGCCCACGACTCGAAGTCGGCGGTTGTACATCTTGTTTATCGCCCTTTTCCGTCACCGACTTCTTGGGGTCACTTGTCATCCTCTTTGCCTGGCTGGGCTGTACTTGGTACTTGCGTTTGCATCGTCCTTGCCAGGCCATAGGTGAGGTGGCATGCCGTATAGGGGCTGAAACCCTGCTGGCGAGTGTGGTATTCGGAGGCCGATTCCCTGAATCGGCCGTACGAGAGCGCCAAAAGGCTGAGTGTATGCAGGTCCAGACATATCCTTCGATGAACAATCTGCCATCAAGCTGTGTCCTTGATCAAATTCCCGATGGTGTTGGTCAACACGCCCGATTGATTGATTAGGGCTCGATGAACGGACGAGTTGACCATATCACCGAGTTGGTTGGCATCCGCGAGTCTCGGGCTTTGATTTGGTCTAGTTCTTCCGGATGCGGAATCCGAGGGATGTCTCCTTTTGTGGCCACTCTGCCACGTGTCACTTTCAGGGCTTGAAAGTACTTTTTCATTGCTTCGGCCGGGTATTCCTGGTACTGCAGCTTTTGTTACTGTCGTCATCTTTCCCCAGGCCGAAACCTCATTGTCATCGAAACTTCTCCATGCCCTTTGCCATCCGTCCTGAGAGGAACTGGAACAAAAATTGGCCGATTTTCAGCATCGACCATTGGTGTTCCGTCCTCCCCGACGACCTGCATGTACGACATCTTGATCTTGGTTGCTTCCGGTCCCACTGGGCGTGCCAAAAAGTGTGTTGACGTCAAAAGTCGCCAACACACCGTTGTCCGGAGAGTCCACCGAAACCCCGGCTGACGCGAGGCCTCGTGCTCCCAACGGACCGGCTCAGCTCGCCGATTCTCGTGTGCGCTGGTGCGTGCCGGATGGTTTTCCTGCAAACCAACAAAGACAATAAAAAGTGTAAAATTCGGGTCATCGGCCTAGATAGGCCGATGTGCGACCGTAGCCGATTCTCGGCGTAAGATATACAAAATCGGCCATTGATCGGGAGCAGCACGACCCATCCATTTTATGTATTAAATGCCGAGCAAGCGAACTGTGATACAAACGATACGAAATCGGCCGATGCTATAACATGCGATCGGTGGCTAGCAGCCGATTTCGTCGGTGAGCAATCAAATCATTAAGACTTTGCGAGGATGCATTATCGAATAAAATATAAACAAAGTAATTATTAATGGGATGTAATTAATTTAATAGTAAAAGGATGGTTCAATCATCAATCGGAAGCGATGAATCGGCCGATCGGGCATCCGACCGATTCTGCCATTGATTATAACGAGTGAGTTATTAGATCTATCTAGATGGATAATGATGATCAATGAAATCATACTAATAACTCGGAGTTCAAAGCGACTTTAACAGATTTGGCACTAGTTGAACATAAAACAGCTAATGAACGTGATAAACAATCGGCTAAACACTCCGAAGGAACGAGTAAGACAAATACAACCACACAGATCCCGAATCGATCGATCGCTCCAACAGGACAAGTCAACCGATGGCACGCGATCGGACCAGATCTAACGGCCGCGCACGCTCGGCCGATTCAGGACAAGCACAATCATAAACGTCTTAACTATGAAAGTAGATCTACACCCTAGCCAATCGGCTGCATGCGCCTAGGACAAGTCAACTATCGCAAAGGCAAATACAGGACACGTCAACCGAATCGCACGATCGAATTGGCCAAGATGTAAAAGAATTCTCATAGCGACTATCGTGACTCGGACGACCGGATCCGAGCCAATCGGCGTTGCGAGCAAAGGCCGGGACGGGGAGGCGGGACAAGTCAAACTACCTCCACCACGAGCCCGGACCAGGTCGACTTGACTCATCCCGCCGATACTCACTACTACGATCAAGAACAGATCCGGTCGCCGGATAACTAGCAATTAAGCCATCTAATTACGAACAATGCGCCGAGAATTAGACAACATAATTACCTTATCAAGCCAACGTGTTGTCGACCGGAGCCCCGAAGATCCCCGCGCAAAACGAGTAAAGACTTGACAGAAAATTAGGGTTTGGCGATGCGCCGAAAGTTGTATTTGGATGTGAATCGAGTTTACGAGTTACACCGAGTACATATTTATATCCGGCACAAAGAATCCTACTCGGATCCTCTTTGGGCCGATTTCCTAACCGACTAGGATCTTTTTCCAAAATTAAACTATTATTTCTAATTTTACAACGTGGGCCGGACCCATCAATATCATGCTCTTCGTTAGCATCCGTGCACGATTCCGGGAGGGACGCGCCTCTTTACTCGTCCATGCGGCCGTCGGCCTTCGGCCCACCGGCCCTCCTTTGACCTATAGTCGGCGACAATGGGTTCCTTGGTCAAAAACCGGCGTCAACACATATCATATGGCGTGATTCTTTCATTAATCACGCCATATCATATGGCGTGATTGGGTGACACGTCGGCGTGGACCGCCACGTCGGTTCGGGACGGGGATCGGGGTTGACCCAATCACGCCGTATCATATGGCGTGATTGGAGGGCCAATCACACCAATCTACTTGGCGTGATTGAACCGATATACCCTGCCAAGCCCTTCCTTCTTCTTCCTCCTCCTCACTTCTCTACACTCTCACTCCATTGGTCTCTCTCCGCGAAAAAAGGAATTCTTCATCCCCCTCCAATCTTTAATGCTCATTTGGGTTGATTTTTCGAAGGTTATTCTTGGAAGGTATGGCTATAGATTTGTCCATCGATTTGTAGTGTTTATTGATTATTTTGGTGGGAGGATGATAATTAGGGTTTAACTTTAGGTTTAAGGTAATGAGAGTAATTTAGTTAACTAAGGAGTTGCATTTGTTGTGTTCTATGTTGGTGAAGCTGGAAATAGGTGGTGGGAGATGTATCCCAACGTAAGCTCGGTGGATGCACCGGTTCCACATTTGCTACCTATTCCTACATGTGAATGTAACACTCTTGCACACGTGAAGCAATCCCGACATCCGTTGATAGCCGCCTCGATCTTACTATTGTTGCTCAAATGATGGGGTATGTATACTCATCCGTGATCTATTTTATTAGTGGTTCCTTATTGAAGTGACTTGCAATATAAAACTTGCTATAGGTAGGGCAATGCAGCTTCTTTCGATGGATTGAGGGTTCGGAGGCGTATGATGAGAGGATATTTTATTTTCCTTGGGACCAAGAGGGCAAGCCTTATTATTTGTTCGAGAAATGGGTTCCACCGCCGCCTAATCCTCCTTTGATGTCTAATCAAGAGAAAATCGATGCTTCATATAGGCGTGTGTATGATCCTCCATTTTGCAAGTGTGGTGTTCGGGCAGAGTTGCATCGGCCTCCTCGGGGTTGGCATACGCCCCGTTCTTCCGTTGTCCATTCACAAGCACGGTTGGTAGTTTGCTTTTAACAAAAAATATTACGATTGTTTATAAAAAAAATTACGTGATAAGATAATATTTTGGTATGTATAGGAGAACAAGAGAGGATGCGATTTTCAGGAGTGGATATATGGTCCAAAGGCGTTATATCCATATCCCGAAGAATTGTCGGAGGATGTGCCATATGGGAAGTCATTACCATGTGAGGAGAGGCCAACAATACTTTGTCAATGTGGTGTCCCAGACCAGGCGAGGTGTGGTGCCATCGGAGTTAGGGTACGGATATTGTTGTGGCGATACGATTGGTGATGTTGACGAATGGGTGAGTAAGTGAATTGAAGAATTTACCGATGTGGTATGAAGTCGGTGCTAATTATTTGAATTCTCTGTGTGTACTCAGTGCTAACCGGAAGTGCAATTGGGAGACATTTCCTGGACGAGAAAAATTCCTGCAAGAGGCGAGTACATATGGACCGCAGGACTACGCAAAGGTGTTACAGCGAAGAAGGAAGGAAATAAGGGAGAAGTATGTCGAAGAGCCTCCAGATTTTATCATTCGGACAATATGCAACGAGTACAAAATAGATATGGTAAATGGTGGATATTCGGCTTATGAGAAGGCCTTAGACATTTGGAGACAGAATCGACATACATTTCCAAGCAAAGTCTGTATGGTCCCACTTGGATGTACCCCGTGGTTGGAAATTTGAAACAACGAATGAGTGTGTGGCGTGGTGCAAAGGGAAAATGAGATTGATACTTGAAAAAAGCCATGATGATACAAAGAATTGGGCAAAGAAACTTGATGTAGCTGAGAGTAGTTCCATTGTGAACTTAATTGAGAACTTACCATCCGTTGACAATACGGAGTCGGGCGTGGTACTACCGGCATGGCACGAACGACCTTATTGTCGTTGCGGATACCGTGCAAAGGTATCCACATCGGATGGCAGGAGATACTTCCATTGTCCAACTTTGTCTCGTAACAAGAATTGTTCTTTCTCCGAGTGGTTGGATGGCACCAGCTCCACTTGTCATGGTGAATCGGAGGTGGAAACAAGGAAAGAGTACATGAAGCGTAAGGAAGAAGGGAAGAGGACGGACAATCCGATAATTAAAACCCAGTTAGGCCCGGCACGTGCGAGAAGTTCTAGGAGTAGAAGGTCTAGTTGATCAATTGAAATGTAATTTCTTCGTGACCTATGTAGTGTGTCTCAAATTGTGACTTGAATTATGACTTGTTTTAATTATTAGTTATGAATTATGACTTTTTTTGCTGATGATAGTAGATAGATATGAATTTAATTTTATGAGACATGAATTATTGTCATGAGTTAGATTTGATTCTTGGTTGTTACACTTTGTATAGAATTATTTAATTTCAGCACTAAGTGTCGTATCACGCCATCAAGTGGGCCCGGTGCTTGTTGTCGTAGTTCGTATCAAGGAGCGGGAAGCGCGCGTGGGGGCCATCTTCCTACAATAAGAATCACATTTATTAGAACAAAGATTAATATCAATATAATGCATAAAAAAATAGCATTTAATAAACATAATAATTACACCATGTCACAACATTTATTTCTATTACCCGGCTACTACTAGATGCTTGTCCCCGCCCCTTCTACTCTTACGTCTTGATTTTGGTTTGTTCTTTGGCCCTAACATGTGTCGCTCCATTCTATGTCCTTCTTCCCCGCATATAGAACAACGATGTTTTATTGGGTCTTCATTAAAGTCACTCGTTCCATACATATCACCGACATATCCCTTGCTCATATCGTCTAGCTCGTTTCTCAAACGTTTGGTCTTGCGTCTCCCCCTTTTGTCTTTCAAAAGACCAACATCGGGAATATAATGTTCTCCGGTATATTCAGAGCCATTGCGTAGAGTCCAAACATGGTTCAAATGTGGACTCCCAACACTATAGTGCAGATTGCTTTGAATAGAACGGGCTCAAGTAACTTGGAGTCACATAACTCAAACCTCGGATACGACATGCGGTCATTACATGCGAACATGGTACATGAAGCAACCGAGGGTCATGCATGTGCACGAGATATTGTCTCCAACTTCCACCCTATAGACTCGTCCACCGGACCTCTCACCCCCAATTTCCGTGTGACTAACTGATCTAACTTCATAAACTAACTCTCGTGCATTGCAAAGACGCGTATCTTGACTCTCCGAAATTACTCCATCATCATGTAAGTGTTTTGCCACGGGAGTTCCCCACAAGTCTCCGTCCTCTAACCCTTTCTTCGCTTTCAACCACCGATTAACAAAGTAATAATTGCACTTATGAAATGTGAACATTATGATGGCTGCAATAGGCATCCCTCGAATCCCCTTAAGGACGTAATTGAAAACCTCCGAAATGTTTGTAGTCATTGTACCCCACCTCCATCCTCCCTCGTCAAAAGCCAATGCCCACTTACTCACCTCCTCCATGTGCTCTTCCAACCACTCCTTAGCTCCCGCATTCATAATCTTCTTCAAATCATCGATTCGAGTAAAGAATATTTTTTCTTCCATAGCTTTGCATGCATGTTTAATACTATTAATGACCTCCTTGCTTTTTTGTCTCCTCCAAACATTCGCGGCAAAGTGGCGCATGCACCACCGATGCACAAGAGGAGGATATCCATCAAGTTCCTCTCTACCGGCATTTATAAGACCCCGGTGCCGATCCGATATCATACATATTTGCCTCCCTGGACCAATCACCCGTCGGCGAACATGCGTGATAAACCATGACCAACTCGAGTTGTTCTCCTCTCGTGATTGCAAATGCCGGGGAATCAACCGATCCTCCGCATCAATGCCTACAGCAACCATTAAAGTTCCCTTGTATTTTCCAATCAAAAAGTTCCATCAACACTTATAACAGGCCTACAATGCTTAAAGGCCTCTACACATTGCGAAAAACACCAAAACACCCGGCTAAGGCAAGGGCCCTCGACCCGGCTTTTCCACAAGTATCAATGAAATACTTAGTGCCAGAATTGTAATGGGAAATAGCATTAAGCAACTTTGGCACTTTGCTATAAGACTCCTTCCAGTCTCCCCACAGTTGGGCCATTGCATATTGCTTTGCCCTCCATGCCTTGCCATATTTCACACGGTAACCAGTGAAACCATGGATAGCCTCAATTAGAGCTGCAACCGTGACACGCGAGTCAGCCCATAGCATTGGAGCAACACGGAGACCAAGATATCTTGCGGTGCATTGTGAATGCACATGTGATACATCTACCATTCCACATGTGTGAGGTTGCCTAACATTTGTCACCTTCCAACGTCCCTCGCTATTCTTCACTACTCGGCCCATACTCCCCAAGGACATCCGGCATGCTCGACACTTGATATGATACCTCTCACACCGATTGAAATTAATCACGTAGTAAGGCCTATGGTGCCGGACCGCATAATCCTCAAAGAAGTGTTTTAAATCTGTCATACTATCAAATATCCGACCCTTTCTAATCATATGTTGCCGACTATTTGCCGGTCTATCTCTCGATGCAAAACCGTTGTCACATTTAGCAAACTCGGTATGACGGAGATCATGGTGATTAGGCACCGTAGGCAATTCAATATTCATATCCCTCAATGCACGCAACTCATCCTCACTATAATATTTTCTCCAATCTATCTCCACTTCACCGTTGAAACTAACGGGTTCACTACCCACTCTTGCATCATTATCCACCGGCACTTCAACATGGTCACCGAACCGTCTGCTCCAAAACCACCAAAATCACTACTTGCTCGGCTATCATCGTTCGTTGCGTGCCTCTCGGGTTCCTCATCTTCACCATCTAAATCGGGCAATGAGCGAACCTCTTGTTCCACATTCCTTTCCTCCTCCAACTCACGTTCCTCTTCTTCGAACGTGTCATCGGAAAAATCATTTGTAACCACTCGCCAAATCAAACGTAGCCACATCTCTACCACGGCTATTATTTTCCACATTGACTCTTACTTCTTGAGTCAATGTCTCAACAGCTTCATCCACTTGCGAATTCACGTTCGGTTCAACGGGTGGGCTACAGCCGTCGGTTTCATCCACATTCCCTACCACATCAACTATCACCTCAAGCACATTTTACCTGGACATCCTTCAAACATTCCTTGTATAAGCCCCAATCATGCTCACTACCCAAATTCATAACCACCCAATGTGCTCGTCCACCTCCACCGACATCAAAACGACCACGTAAACTAACGAGACACACATCCATCCTTGATTGACCGAGCACGATCAAACAACTCTATAAAACTTGGTGGCTTCTCAAATGTGCTAACTTCTTGCAACATACCAGCCATCTCACCGTTTCCATCAATAGTCCCACCATGAAACAAACGAACTATTCTATTCATCTACAATAAATATAACACATTAATACTATTTCTACCCAAAACACTAACAAATATCAATATTCATATCTAACCTAAAACAACTAAATGAAACGAGACATGCAACCAAACCTACACGTCAATAAAACATTACAACCTATCCATCTACCGATGCCGACCATGCCATTCCTCCCTAATCGTCCAAAATCATTATTTACAACTCTAAACCCTAGCTACTCTAAACCTTAGCAAAATCACCATTAAAACAAAATCTACACGGTGGAGATGGTGGAGTTACCTTCCGTGGGGTCCCCCAAGAAATCCGGCGAAATGGACTGGCGGGGAGCGGCCGGCGGCGTGCGGCAACGGCCGAGCGGTTCTGTTTCTGCGGGTGGAGAAGAAAGAATGAGGAGAGGGAGGAAGAAGAAAGGGCGCCGCGCGGTTAAGACGCGACCCAATCACGCCAATTAGATTGGCGTGATTGGGGGTCATGGCGACGGCCGAGCGGTTCTGTTTACGCGGGTGGAGAAGAAAGAATGAGGAGAGGGAGGAAGAAGAAAGGGCGCCGCGCGGTTAAGACGCGACCCAATCACGCCAATTAGATTGGCGTGATTGGGGGCTAATCATGCCGGGTAGATTGGCGTGATTGAGTCAACCCCGGTCCCCGTCCCGAGCCGACGTGGCGGTCCACGCCGACGTCTCACTCAATCACGCCATATGATATGGCGTGATTAATGAAAGAATCACACCATATGATATGGCGTGATAAAAACGTCTAGATCCTGAAAATTTAGTTTGGATCAGTCTTTTTTTAAAATTTTAGATTTTTTTGGATTATTTTAAAAAAAATTCTGCAAACAGGCCCAAACCCAGTGCCTAGTGCATTAATATGCAAACAGGCCCACCATTCCGTGGCCCCTCTCGGGCTCTCGGCTCTCGCAGTGGAGACGAACGCGCCAAATCCCCGACCCGCCCGGCCCAAACCCAAATCCCACATTACACGCGCGAGGCAACCCCTTCTCCTCCACGAGACCACGACTCCACCTAGGGTTCCGACGATGGCGCACGGAGGCGGCTACCCACGCCGCGGCGCCGCAGTCCGCCGACCGAAATCTGCGACCTCCGCTACCACTGCCGACCGCAAGCGTAAAAAGGCCGCTGCCGTCAAGTCCGTCAGCATCAAGAACCTGATCCGCTCCACCGAGCGCTTCCTCCGCAAGGTACTTACCACCCCCACGAGGTTTCTTGGGGATACGCTGGTGACCCTTTCTATGCTGCTTATAGTTTCGTTCTGATGGTTAGGGTTGAGCGGTGGCGTGTTAGTTTAGGAACCACTTGATTCTCGAGTTAATTGGGACATGTCTGCTGTTATATTTATGTTTGGTTGCGATGATCAACTGCTCAATCGTCAGTATCTGTTGCTAGTATGGGGCATATTGATGGTTCAGCTGAGGCCTCCATTTGTTGCATTCAGCTCAGCATTGGCCCATTGTGTAGCTCCTGGTAATTCAAACATCGTTGAAATCTGACATACTGAACTAAGTTAATCGGAAAAACAGTAGGGTTTGCATTTTTCTTGAACTGCAACCTTCGGCAGTGGGGCTTGTTTGATGATATATTGGTTATTCTAGCATTGACGCATAATATACAACTTTATTCACACTGTAAATAAGTAGAATTGATGTGGCAACCATTGAATACTTCACTTCTGTCCAAGGGTGCTTGCTCTTATTCATGTCTCTACAGAGCTGTAACTCAAGTTATTTGGCTTTCTGTGAGGCTGGGTATGTGTTCTGGTGAAATCAGGGTGGAAAAAGAATTGAGTCCCATCTTATGTTCCCAATCCAGTCTTATGTACCCACCTCTCCTACAGCTCATCGGCTCATCGCCTTCAAGCAATGTTAACTTTGTGAATTAACTTTTGCAGCTTGTGTCAAACTATCCCCACCTTAATTTCGCATCCCCAAAAGTTTATCAGGTTGACAGGTTTTGTAGTTTTGAAAGTTTGTTCTCTCTCTTGCAGTCTTGTTAGTATTTCTATTCTACATAATGGGTTTAGAACTACTTTCTTTCTATGTTCTTCATACTGTAGCCATGAGACTTTGCACCCATTTCATTCAGCCATGTTATTGAAATGTTGCTGGTTTTTGGCAGGACCTTCCTAATGACATTAGGATCGCACAAGAGAAGAAATTGGAAGAACTCAAGAGACAGCAAGAGCTTCAGAATCAATTGGCTGTTCAACGAACAGTACAACTGAGAGATAGAAAGATAAAATTCTTTGGTCTGTCTTACTTTATTTCTATTCATCTCTAATGCCCTATTTCTACATGTCTGCTCTTACCATATTCATTGTTTGGGTGTTCGAACTACAAAGAGAGGCGAAAGATTGAGAGGATGATAAGACGTCTTGAGAAGCAGCAGCGTTCAAGTGCTGATGATGTCAGCAACAAGCTGTCAAAACTACGAGAAGATCTTGAATATGTTAGAGTAAGTTCACTGCATTACCTCCTTGATAATACAAATATCGTGACAACTTCTGTTTGCTTGCTGAATCATTATTGTGGCATTAGACTGGAGGATTGGAGCAATCATCTTTTATCTGAACCTGCTTAAATTGTCAGTTTAAAGTTATATATCTTTACTCATGTAGTTCTTTCCGAAGAATGAGAAATACGTCTCATTGTTTGCCGGAGGGAATAACCCAGATTTTGTTGAGAAGAGGAATAAGTGGCGTAAACAGATCAAAGAGAACATTGTGACTGCTGCAGAGAATGGAAAAGATTTAGAAGGTGTGTATTTGTGTTACGGTTCTCTTGATGATATATTTTTAAAAAATTATGTCCTAATTGACAAGTACTAAACTTTATTTTTCATCATCTGACAGAGACAGCGAGTGATGATGATACCATGGATGTGAGTGATGATGACTTTTTTATGTCTGGAAGTTCAAGCGATGAAGAGGCTGATGATGAGTGGACTGATAAAAGTGCTAAGTACGATCCCCAATCACAGCTCTTGGACATTGTATATAATTTTAATTTTCTCTCTGCTAAAGTTATGCAACATGCCATTATACTAGACTGCTGTTGCTGATATTTGTATACCATATCTAATAACTCATGTGCTCTGTTTTCCTGAGTGCATTTCTACTGTCTATTGTTGCCCTATTTCCCCCTCTTATTTGTGCCTAGCATGTTAATGAACTTTTCCTAATTTTTCTGCAGAGAACCTGCTTCCAGTGCTTCAGGTAGGGCAGCATCTGGCCAGTCAAGTGATGAAAAGAATCAGGTACAATGTTTGGTGTGCTTCAAATTTATTCTGAGTTCTGTCAAGCTGTTACAGCTTCTTTCCCCTTGTATTTAACACTTTTTTTTTGGCAGCGCCAAAGAGATGCTCGAGTTCTTATGCCGCCACCTCGCTCATTAGCACCGAATAGAACTAGACCTATGGATAAGCATGTGATATCCAGCTCAAGTAATACTTCAAATAGCACAAGTGGCGGCTCGTTCAAAAATAGAAGGGTACCAAATCATCCTGGTGATCATAACAGCAACCTGAGCTCAAATTCTGATGCCCATAAACCAAGACGCAAAAGGAGGCCTAAGAAGAAAAAGAAGCTGGTATAATTTTGAATTCACTTTGTAGACTATGTGAAATTATATACTATTTTATTTCTCCTAGGATCCCCTTGTCCTGACTATCTAACTATTTTGTGTGGGCATTCCTTAGGATGTGTATACAGGCTTAAAAATCGTGAAAAAAGTGCATGTTTTCATCCATCGAGTGGAAATCTAGACAAGAAGAAAACTTATGATAATAATATACAAACAACTTTGGCATTGTTTTCAACATCCTATGAATAAAATCCTTACACATGTTTTTCCTTTTGTGACTGGTGTCTAGAAGTTGACTTAGATATTTCTTACACAAGTTGGTGATATCATTGGGGTGTAACGTTTGTACGTTTGCTTCGTACCATTTGTCACTCGTACTTGATGCTAATAAGCAGTCTCACGGTGCTACCTCTATCTCAACAGGCATGAATATTCCGAAGCGCGTGGAGGGTGGTGGAACTGATATTCCCAGCAATGTTTGACTTCCAGTCTGGTTAGTTTAGTGGAAACAAAAACGCAGCATGTGTGCATGAGCAAGTTGATGATTTTGAATCCTCTCTCCTGATGTAAAATGACCGTTCTATTGCTCTGCAACAATTGTATACACTTTCAGTACCCAGAACTTGCCGGTGTACTGAATGCTTGCTCATTTTTCTTGTGAAATTATGTTTCCGTGATCTGCCATCAATTTCATGGTACTGGGGAAAGGTTGAATAGTGACAGCTACATGAATTCTGACACATCCTGTGCCCCGCCTGGAGGGGTGCAGTTATCCTCACTGGGCTGGGAATTGGTTGTCTGCACCTCCAACTCTATGAGATTTCGTGATCTGTATGCATGATACGTATGTTGTATTGTCTCCCTGCTGTCTGATTCCTATATGCTACGTGGGTCTGAATTCTGATGCCCGTTGTCCGTAGCAGAAGAATTCGCTATAGTGCTCTGTTTTCTTCTTTACCGAGTAATATTACGGCGCCAGTTACATTTCGTTGTCGTGTGCCACAAATCTCAGCCTCTGAGTGTCTCGTGCAGCCATGGCCTCTGGAGGTCCCGGCTGTGTCTTCTGCGGTGCACTGCTGTGACATTCTGGCTGCAGGAGTTTTTCCTGGTACCGTCGTCATCAGTGATTCCTCTGCGTCTCTTCCTGTGCTTCCATGTTGCGTGTCGTCGTTCTCAAACGTTCATGCTGGAAGCGTGCATGGGTGACGTACGTTTGGGTGCTTCTGTTGTTACTTGCTTGTCCGTTAGTATGATCGTCTTTGAGATTATTCGTAACATGACAAATGAAGAAAGTTGCAGGTTTCTTTTCGGAGAACTGAATGCTTTGTTTGTGCAAATTTTGACATGAACCTTTTGTATCGCTAAAGATGCCTGCACGAATGCGCGGTGGGTGACGGTGTGCCTGGTCAGATATGGCAGCCGTTAATGGCGCACCAGGCCATACGATTATCGATGAGCCTGCACGAATGCGCTGTGGGTGACGGTGTGCCTGACCAGGTATGGCAGCCGTTAATGACAGTACAGGCCACATGATTATATATCAATGAACGGTCGGTCACCATAATCGGATCTGATGTCTAACCAGTTTTCTCGTCCCGACTCTTTACCTGCTGCGTTCAACTTCAACGGCGTGCATCCAATGCAGGAGAAGCGAAAACTTTTATTCGCAAATGAGGAGTAGCTTTATCAGACAAGCGACAGTTGGCAGACAGGTTTTTCTTTGTGACTTTTAGCAACAGGAGGCACATGAAAAGACGAATTTTGCAAGGTCCCTTTCTTCCATTCCTTTTCGTTCCTTGAAGTTACATAGGAAAGGGAAACCTAAAATTACAAGCTAAAACCTTGAGGTTATAGTATATACACAGTAGTCCTTTGCTCTTCGAGAGCTGGATCTCTGATCCCTCTTCAACCGCTGCAACTGCAACTGTCCATCCATCATCCCTCCAACAGGGCATTTCTGTGATCGAACCGTCGTCGTTTCCGGGTATGTATGCCGTATGCGTGCGTAGAACACGGTGCATCCGGGCGCGTTTGCGATGGCCGCCCCCTGATGCTCATGCAGATTAAGACGATGATGCATCGATCGTGCCATGGCCGGCGTTTCCGTGTGTCCAACAACTTCTTCATTCCTTTATACGGACGGACGCCTCCTGCTTGATCAACGTCTTGCTTCGGGCGCCCTCATGATCCTCAGCTTCTTGCAAGAACAGATGAACATACTGCAAAAATCAGCAGAGAGGTCAGCTGGCTGGCTCCTCGACCCTTGAAAGTTTGTGCAGATTTTTCTTTGCATGTGTAAGAGCAGCTAGCTAGCTTGGGTCAATATATACTTACTCCCATGGCACGTCGCCGGCGAGCATGAGATCGCCGTCCTTGTCCTCGTACGCGACGGCGAACTGGGCCCCGTCGGCCGAGGAGGAGGAGAAGCAGCCGAAGAGCGCGTCCAGCGCGTCCCTGAGCTCCGTGTACCCGGCGTACATGCGCAGGTCCACCTTGCGGAGGTAGGGCGCCCCTTCCATGCTCACCTTCACGAACGCGGCGTGGAACGCGTTCTTCCGGTAAGCCCTCACCGGCGGCCACCCCACCACCTGCACCCTGCACATACAGTACCAGCACATGATGAGCTCATGCATGCGACCTTTTTTCTTTTCTTTTTTGTAACAAAATAGTTTTCAGCATGCAAACACAAGGACACCATGGCACTAATTAACTAGCTACTTACTTGGATTCCGGCGCGGCGTCATGGTCGCCCGTCCCGGACGCCTCGCTCTTGACCTCGGACGACGACCGTTTCCTCGGCGGCGGCTGAACGACATCGCCGCCGCCGGGAGGACCGAGTCGCAGCTCCGCGTCGATCATGATCTCCATGGCCGTCGTTCCAGAAGCTAATTATGCACGCCAACGCAGACGAGAGGTCCCTATATATGAAGAAGCTGCTGCTGCTGGGTGTTGAGAGCGTAGCTTGTACTCCTCGCCATTCGGTTGCGTGCCTTGCATATATAGCGGCGGTTGGTTAGCTTAGCCTCAGTAGCACGTGCCACGACGCGTCGCTACGGCACGCGGGCCCGCGGGGGGACAGGGTGAGGTAAGGAGACGGGCCCGGAGGTTATGTGTCCGGGCCCAGGCCGACAGATGGGGCCGGCGGTGTGGACCGGGAGATTCCTCGCGGGAGGGAAGGGAAGCGTTTTTTTTTTTTTTACGAAAAGAAGGGAAGCGTTTTGGGCCGCCTCGGGAGCAGCGCATGTGGGCGGGGCCGCTGCCACCAGCGGGGCTCACACGTGTCGCGGCGCGGCCAGTCTGGTCTCGCTTGGACGGATGGGGCGCCAGCTGTCCCGGCGGACGAGCCACGTCACGCGCTCCCGCATCCTTGTACCGATAGCGATGGATACTTGTCATGGCGCCGAGGCACCGGATGCCAAGGTTGATGACGGGTTACCTTGGCGCCTACAACCCAACCGCAGAGAAGCGAATAGTATACTATAGTACGTACTGCATTGTGCAAGGCAGTATCATGATTCACATGTTACTCCTACATACAGGTGAGCGAACCTGTCGTAACTGTAGGCTGAATTAAAATTGCCTATAGTGGCGCGCATATGGAATCAATAGAGAGAACAAGAACAGACATGGTCAGTATCTGTACAAAAAATTAGTGGAGCAGAACGGTCCCTGCTGCTTATTAATCAGAGTCGTCCAGCATCATGCGTGCAGGTAGGTCAGCCGATTGCCGAGAACAAAATCCCGGGAACCAAGCTAAACAAAGGATCATTACAAGAGGCGCCGGGCCACGCACATAATGCTCGCAGCAAACTGATCGGCGCCGCGCTCCTCGTATCTCCCACAGACCAGCTGAGGATCGGAGACCAGAGTGATCGATAATGGAGATGCCGACGCGCGTATGCGTGTGGCCCAACGAACACGAAGAAACAAAGCAACGCGATCTCGACACCACCAACCTTGCCGATCGATGATGGAACGGAAGCGAATTAAGCGAGGGGTGGTGGTGGTGGCACGAGATTTTCCTGCCCGGTTGGTGGCTGTCCCCTGGAACGAACACGCATATCACCATCATGCGCGCGTCGCCCGGTTCCGGTTTGCATCGCGGCGCCACGCAAATATGGCCACACATGCATCCGGCCTGCAGCCTGGTCTCTGGTCCTCGCAATAACGGCCGCGCTGCATGTGATGGCTACATACACACAGTTGATTACTAATTAATCGGTGCCATTAGGTGCAGAGATGGCGCTTTATCATTTTGCTCGCTGTCGCTCACGCACGTACGCGCGCACAGCGGCAGCGTTGTTGGCGATCGACGTTGATTGTTGGTTCATTCGATCAGTAGGTGGCTAGCTTAGGTCCACCGTGGACATGTGCATGACCAGTGTGCGCGAGAGGGATGGATGCGCGGGGCAGTCCATCACGCACGGTCGATCGATCGAGGTGGGGGTTCGGATGACCCAACACGGCGTTACGGGGATCGGTTTTGCGGATCCAGAGTTGCCGGCTCAGATCGAGTAGACGATGATGATGCCTGCAACTTGTTGGGGCTGTGTCCGTTCATTCGCGCAAGTTGGAGGAGAGCTGCGTGCCGGGTCCAGTCCGCTCCTTCTCAACTGGCATCCCGCGAAATGGCAGGCATGCCATGCGAGCAAGCTCTTCGTTGCTTTTTATTTATTCGATTTGATTCGGAGTGCCGAAGATTCCAAAGGAACAAGGTTCGACCTGTCTGTCTGGTGCGTGATGGGAGAATTTGCTTGGGAAGCATTTCGTGCATGGGAGGGAGGAGGACTGCAACACAATTATGCCACACTCCAGAATCCAGATATAGTCTCTGACACTCCCCTCCGGATCATGAAAAGAAAAAAAGAAAAATCCGGAGAGAATACGGTGTACTAGTATATGCTTTCGTGGCGACGAGGCCATAACGCGTGCACATGTGCATCTCCAGCGACGGCACGGCATGGAGACAGGCCGGATTGACGTGCCCGGCGGCGCCCGGCCCGGCCGGGAGCGCGCGGAGGAAGCGGACTCGCATGTTCGTATAACGTTGGTTACGCTGCGCGGCCCCACACCACGGCCAACCTGCCGCCGCCGCCAGGTCGTCGATGGCAATTAGCACGGAGCAGCCTCGCACGCTCACGAGCAGCGGGGCCGTCACGACGCGCACCTGCCTCATTACTCCGCTGCCGGCTCGATGATCGCGCGCCCACCGGTGACGGGTCGCGAGCGTCCGTCTCCATCGTCGCCGTGCATGCCAGCAAATCCAAGGAGGGCACGTCGGAGCGTACGTGCCGCACGGGTGCAAGCCCGGCGGCCGCGGATGGGGCTCTACCACGCTAGTCTCGTCGTTGGTCCTACGAACCCACGTTGTTGTGTGACCCCATCCCGTAATCTGTTCTTTGCAGAGGCAGCCACTCTCGTGATGACGCGCCTTCGACTAAAAACATCTGCAAGCACTGTGGTACCTCTGGTCGGCAATGAAAGAGTTCAACTGATATTGTGCCAATGCGCCCGATCCTGCATAGCAAAATGTGTTGGATAGCTTAAATTACAGAATGCACATAATATAAATACACCTAAAATGACATACTCCTCTCTTACCTTTTTGTTGTCGTTAGGACATAAATTTTAGTGCAAATTTGCACTAATTTACTTGTCCTAAAACAACAAGAAAAAAGTAAAGGAGGGAGTAGTCAAAAGGCAAGATAAAGAAAAGGCCATCTCAAGTGAGGACTACCAAAAAAAAAATGTGGACTAAAGATTATGCTTCATTTGTACAAAGTAATCACCATCTTAGCACTTGAAATAGACAGGAAGTCTTGAGCAGGGTTGAAAGCCGTGTGGATAATTTCCAAATCTGATTCGATCTAAAACCGTTATTTAATGTTGTGGGGGGAGCATTTGAGATTTTTTGACGGATACAGATAATCTGAATCCGATGACACGTGGATGTATGTAGGATAGGTAATGGTATTGATAAAATCCGACTGATGGTTATCCGCTAATATAAATGGTTTATTCGATGCTCATAATAGGATAGAGCTATACCCAACCGGCCAACCCATTTATGTAATCATGTAGATTGTCGCCCGTAACTATTGTCTACTACAGTGGTGATGGTTGGAACATGCAAACAAAGAAAAATCTGGAGACAATTGCTACAAATATTTTTATTTTTGTTTTACACACTTCCTTGGTATTTCAAATATAAAACCACATTACGAGTAGCTAAAAAAGTTTGGGTTATGTGATGTTTCGTTTGACTCAAATCAACTCTCTTCACACGCTCTGCATATATCTTGCAAACTCTTAATGAGCATATATTTCTCTTGTGAACGAAATATTATATCCGATGATTTAAAGTCCACTTCCGATCCGTCTCGGCTCCGAATCCGTACCATCTCCGACTTATGAAAAAATCCTTATCCAAATCGTATCCCTGTATTATCCGCTCCATTCCAAATCCGACAAAAAAAGAATTATTATATGGGGAAGGTATCATCCCTAGTTTTGAGAAAGACTTTTACACCGTCGACAAAACTGTGGAAGAACATATCAAAGAGTCACCTATATCTCTTTGTGGATTTGTCCAAATGTGTTGGGAACAGAGGTGTGTCAAGTATCTTTGTAGACATATGTTAATAGTAATAAGTTGATGCTTACAAACTCATCATCTTATACCATGTCATTCTTCATCCACATGGTATTATAGCTTTATCATGCATTTCCTTCTTTATTACAACGAATTTATTTCTGCTCATAATATATCATTCGGTTGACGGTAGGGTAAGTAATGATAAAATATGCTTTCAAAGGTGAGACATAAAAATATGTAATTAAGTTTTATAGCACCATTTTTAGTCACATAATCATAACTCATGATTGATTTTCCTTCTTCGTAAGGATCAATAAAAGCACCTAGTTTGAGATGTGTCAGGCTACCCCACCAATATAGATTCTATCTTTCACCTTGAACATAAACGATAATTAAGCATGTGCTTGCTAGTGCAACATTGATGCTCTTGACCATTTATGACCATGCAACGCTGTCATCAATTGCAAGCAATCCCTCTATAGACCTTTTCTATCAAAGTTATTTCGAGGTTTTCTAGCATTAACTCTATATGGTGCTCAAACAACATGATCCTCATATTATTAATTATCAAAACTATAACAAAAATGAGGGAGATGCAATAAACCATGACACTGTATTTCCTCAATATACTATGTCAAACTTGTTTGTCAACTCATTCATTTTTACAAAATGTGCTCCCAACATATTAGGCGTCACAAAATAGTTACATCAGGGACATACGACAAGATCAAGCCCTAGAGTTTCTCACCATGTTGTCAAAAGCTAGGTAGGATAGATTTAAGAACCAGTTTTGCAACATAAGAGATTACCACCGAAAACCTACACTCACTACTGGAAACCTCCAGTTCCCCTACCGTTTCTTTTTTCCCTTGGAAAATATTCACAACTCTAGGGAATGTACTGATCCCTAGGAACTCACCCATACACTCTAGGGAAACACCAACGTTCCCTGCGAAACTACTGGTTTCGTTAGGAAACTGCTCCGTGTGGCCCCCACAGATGTCGGGTTGGCTCCACCTTCGCCACTATCCCTACGAATGAAAAACTAGAGCCATAGGGAACATGCTCGGCGCGAAATAAAATAATTTGGCGGGCGTCGAAAACGTTGGGCGCGTGTGCGAAAATAATCTCCCGCATGTCAAAGGAATCTCCATTCCTCTTCCCAGCAAACACTCTCTGCCCAGCTCGAACCAGAACCGTGTGCCGCCGGTAGCCGTCGCCGCCTCCCAAGCCCACCTGGGCGCTCCCTCCAGATCCCTCACGATGCCCCCAACCTGAAATAGTGCTGGATCCAATCCCTACAGCCACCATCGACCTCAAATCCCATCATCTCGGATGCATCCCAACCCAATCCGAGCTGATGTCCGTGGAATAGGAGGAGGGCGAGTCCAAGGAGCTGCGAGCTGCTGTCCGTGGAATTTTGGGCCAAGAGACAATCTGCACCACCTGTGAGCTGTGGGAGGAAGGGAGGGAGAAGAAGACAACGCCCAAGATTTACATCTGTGTGTTTCTGGAAGGAGGAGGAAGTAGCAAAGCTGCGGCAGTAAACAAAGCAGAGCTACGCCAAGAGCTGTGAAGGTGATTATTTTATTTGCTTCTTCCGTAATCTGATTTGTTTGTGAGATCCCAGGACCAAGGACAATATTTTTTGGCATCTGTTCAGTGCTATTGTTTAATGCAACTAATAATTAAAAATTAAATTGTTTATTTCCAGTGGTCTGCACTCATACAACAAGAAGGACTTGTTTAATCCCAACTGTCATTAGAAAAATATGTGGCCTGCCCATGAATCGAGCCGATCACTTGCTATTATGTTGCCACATGAATTAGCTCAGAAATCCGCTTCTGTTTTTGCTTAGTACTAATTAACATGTATGTGTTTTTCAGTTATAGAATTTTTTCATCGTAACTTGAATACCATCAATTACTATTTCAGTTAATTGTTGCAATATTAGCCATGTCAGTAGAAGATCGTACTTGGATGTATGAAGGTTGGAACGATAATGGTTGTCATTCTGAAGTTTGGGCGCGCAACACAAATGCTTTTCTAGACCGTGCTTTCGCTGCTGTCCCTAATTCTGAAAAATGTGGAGTTGTTTGCCCTTGTTCGGAATGTCGCAATGGAGTTAGGAGGAGGAAAGCTACAATGAGCATGCATTTGTGTAAGAGAGGTTTTATGCCTGGCTATACTAGATGGACTGAGCATGGTGAGCCTATTGTTAGTTCATCTACATTGGAAAACGTATGTGCCACTACTGATGGCTTAGATGAAATGTTGGGGGAGTTTGGCGACGCTATGCAGACGGATAGTGTAGAGGAGGAACCAACAACAGATGCTAAAGCATTCTATGACATGTTGGCTGCCTCAAAAGAGCCGCTCCATAGTTTTACTAGTGTTTCACAGCTCAGTGCAGTAGCACGCTTGATGGCAATTAAATCACAGCACAATCTCTCTGGAGAATGCATTAATAATTTACTTAAATTGCTTGGTGATGTGCTGCCTGAGAACCATAAAATGCCAAAAAACTTGTATGAGTGCAAGTGCCTTCTGAAAGGTCTAAAAATGCCTTATGTCAAGATAGATTGTTGTGTCAACAATTGTATGATATTCTACAAACAAGATGAGCAAAAAGACAAATGTGACAATTGTGGGGAAAGTCGATATGTTGTTGTTGAGCCAGCTGCCCATGGACGCAAACAAAAGCCCATAGCACGCAAAGTTTTGCGTTATCTCCCAGTCATACCAAGATTGCAGCGAATGTTTATGGAGCCAAACAATGCAAGGCATATGCGTTGGCATAAGGAGGGTATACGTGCTAACCCAAAAGTTATGGTACACCCCTCTGATGGTGAAGCATGGGATTATTTCAGTAGAGAATTCCGAGAATTTGCAATGGAGCCTAGGAATGTTAGGGTTGCTATTGCAACAGATGGCTTCAACCCATTTGTATTTGGTGCATCATATTCTTGCTGGCCAGTATTTGTCATACCTTTAAATTTGCCTCCAGCTCTTTGCATGAAAGAGGAAAATATTTTTCTTAGTCTAGTGATTCCTGGGCCAAAAAATCCTGGTGTAAATCTGAATGTCTTTATGCAACCTCTAGTTGATGAGTTTAAGGAAGCTTGGGCAGGAGTTCTCACTTATGATAGTTTAATGAAGCAAAATTTCAACATGAAGGTTTCATACCATACCTCTATTCATGATTTTCCTGCCTTGGGCATGTTCACATGCTGGTCGACACATGGTGGGCTGGCTTGTATTGAGTGTTTTGCAGACGTGGATACTACATATCTACCTAATGGACACAAGTTCAGTTGGTTTGATTGCCATAGAAGATTTTTGCCACTTGACCATCCTTTTAGGAATCAAAAGAATGCATTTAGGAAGGGGGTAGTGGTGCATGATTTGCCTCCACGCCGATTAACAGGTGAAGAGGTGCTAGCATGGATGAATGAAGTAAAAGCTGCTTCTTTTGCTGGTTTTGGTACTACCCACAATTGGACTGGCATCTCAGTCTGGTGGCAGTTGTCATATTTTGCTAAACTCTTGCATCGACATAATATTGATGTGATGCACACTGAAAAAAATGTGGCAGAAGCTCTATTTAATTTATTGCTTGACATTCTTGACAAGACCTTTGATAATGTTAAGGCCCGCCTTGATCAGGCCTTGATGTGTAATAGAAGCCATTTGAACCTCATTGAGAAGCCAAATGGTAAGTGGGCTAAGCCTAGAGCACCTTATTGCTTAACGAGAGCTCAAAAGAAGGAAGTCATGAAGTGGCTTATGGACATCAAATATCCGGATGGCCATGGAGCGAACCTAAGGCGTGGTGTCAACATGGAGCAGCTGAAGGTACATGGGTGGAAGAGTCATGACTACCACTTATTTATGACTCGGCTGCTGCCTTCAATGATTCGTGGGTTTGTCAAGAATGAGATATGGGAGGTCTTAGCTGAGTTAAGCTACTTTTTTAGAGTCCTTTGTGCAAAAGAGGTTGATCCCGCACAACTGCTTCAATTGGAAGAAAATATACCCATTCTTCTTTGCAAACTGGAAAAAATCTTCCCACCTGGTTTCTTCAATTCAATGGAACATTTAATTCTGCACCTCCCATATCAAGTAAGGGTAGGAGGTCCTGTGAAGTATACTTGGATGTATGGAGTTGAGAGGTATATATTTTGAATTCTTGTGCTTTCACCGTATCATGTCTTAGTTAATAAACTAATAACTCAATTCTTGTAGGATGTTAAAAAAGGTTAGACAAAAAGTTCGTAACAAAGCACGTGTTGAAGCCTCAATAGCTGAAGGATGTCTTGTTGAGGAAATCTCAAACATAACATCATTGTTCTTGCCTGAACTTATATCTAATTCTAGCAATCGTCCACATCGCTATGCTCAATCTGGTCCTCCATCTAATTGTACTCTGAGCTTGTTCCGAGTGCGGGGATGGAAGATTGGTAGAGGAATGTCTAGGACTCTAACGGTTGAAGAGTACAAGACTGCAATTATTTATATATACACAAACTTGTCTGAAATGGATGATTATTTACGGTAAGTAAAAACATGTAACAGTTGTTTGTATTTCTTGATCAAAATCTACAGCAGTTATGTATGACTAAAATTCTTATATTAAAATCTATAGAAAATTTGAACAAGAACAATGGAGGCGTCCGAGACCACCAAATTCAAAACAACTTGATAAATTGTATATGAATGGAGCTGGCAATGGGAAGCCAGACTTGTTGGATTGGTTTAGAAGCTTGGTAATCTTCGCTAATTGTTGAACATGTGTTCCCATTTTATTTTGCTAGGCTTTAAATGTAATTTACCCAATTGCAGTGTGAGAAGGATGCAAGCATACCTAGTGATCTGCGTTGTTTATCTCGTGGAAGTAGCCTCAAGGTCAAATCTTATGATATTTATGAAGTCAATGGGTACAGGTTTCGTTCTGAAAAGTATGAAAAATCTAGAGGGAACTTAACCACTAACAATACGGGGGTGCTTGCTGTTGGTTTTGATGATAGCAGCGATAAGGGGCTTGAGTATTACGGCATTATCAAAGATATAATTGAGTTAAAGTTTGATGGGGATAGTGAATTTAGCTTGGTTCTGTTTGACTGTCACTGGTTTCATCCGACTAATGGAGTGCGACACTTGGAAAGGTTTGGACTAGTAGAAGTTGCGCCTGCATCATGCAATCCAGCAAATGAGCCATTTGTCCTTGCTAGCCAAGTGAAGCAGGTTTATTATCTTCCATATGCATGCAAGACTGATGCAAGCCTTATTGATTGGTGGATTGCACACAAGGTCAGTCCTCTACGAAACTTGTCCATTCCATCAGCGTCTGAGTACCAAGCTGAAGACCCACCATCTGTAGAAGTCTTCCAAGAAGATGGTTTAGAGGGCGAATTTTTTGTTGACATTGGCGTAGGTTTAGATGATATTGCAAGTACGAATGACTTGGATGAGGTTGTCGATCCACGTGAATTGTCTATGCTAATCAAGCACCGAAATGGTGTAATTGAAGAGAATGAAACAACAGTTGGTGAAGAATACTGGAGTTTTGATTCAGACAATGAAGAGCAATATCAAGATGATCCTGATGACTTTTGAGTGTACAACTTGTAGTGAAACAAATTAATAATTTGGTACTTTCATACATCTGACTTTTATAACTGATTTTGCATTGCTAAGACTTGTATGCATTTGCTTGTATTTTTGCATCTAATATTGCTTTCCAACAGAAGATCTTATGCACATCATGTTCATTTTTTCAGGGATGCCAATTTCACACAGAGCGACACGTAGTCGGTCCTCCTGTAGTTCTGTTCCAGTGGATGACATAGTTTCGAGTCATAATGAAACTGATGATGATGCTCCTGGACTTGCTATTGAACCAGATGAAGTTTACTTGCGAGGTAGCTCAGACCTTCCATCTGAAATCCCCAATGAGCACGAACGCCCATTTCTTACTAAGTCAGGGAAAACGTAAGTTTTAAGTGTACATTTTAATTTTTTTTTCAAAGCTGCACCCATATGAATTGTATGGTTCATTTCACTTTGAAGGCAATGGATTCAAAACCCACCACCAGGAGAGGGAAGGACACCATCAAGTGTGTTAACTTGTATACTTAAGAAATGTCATCCTGGTTTGGTTGAGTATAGAGGCAAGACTGTGCCAGCAACCACCTGGAAGCATTACCAAGCAGCAAAGGACACCAGTGGGAAATCCGATGCTGATGTTGTCCAGGAACGCTTTTGGTTAATTTTCTCATTTACACCTGATGTTTATTTGAGAAGTTAGTTTTTTTTTACATGGCACATTGATAAGTTATCTGACATAGAATTTTATTTGCATTTATCTATACAGCTAAGGTTCAGATATGATCCAAGTGAAGAATCTGAAATAAGAGAGCATATTAGTCGATGTTGTGATCAGCTCCTAGGAAGCATTATTTACTATGCTAGAGTCTATGCCACCATAGATCATTTTCGTATTGTGAAAAAAAGATGGATTTGTGATAAAATTGCTGGAAAGTTCTATTTGACAAAGGAAGAGTACAAGAACCAACGTCCTATTTGGTGCAAGGAAGAGTGCTGGAGTGTTTTGGCTGCAGAGTGGAGCCATCCTGATTTTAAAAAACGATCAGAGAGAAATCGAGCCAATCGCTACAGCCAAAAATTTAAGCCTCACAAAGGAGGATCCAACTCGATTGCAACAATACGCCAAAAGATGGTAAGTGCTTAGTTTCTGGAATTTTTTGGACAGTTAGAACTATGTATGAAACATTAATTTGAGATTCTTTTGATGTAGTCTAAGAAAGATGGAAGAGAAGTATCTGAGGTCGAGGCATGGATTTATACTCATAGAGGGCCAAATTCAGAAGAACCTAACTCGTTAAACACTGAAGAAGCTACTGCATGCCTCGTAAGCTGTTTTGTTTTCATGCAAAGAGTCAAATAGATTTAGCTATATACTATCAGCTTGCACATGTACTTATTTTCTCCTACCACTCCTCTTTACTGTATAGGAACGATACAAAGCTAAAGCTATAGAGTTAAATAGATCTGAATTTGATTGGCTGCACTCTCCGGTTGATGTTAGAGCTCTTTATGAATGCTCTTGTGGTCGACCACATGGAAAATGGCCAATATTTAATGGAATTATTGATGACAAAGAGGCCATTGCTGAAATTAAGAGTGGTCGTGCCTCATCACCGACTGCTAAGCGTCGACGTGAAGAACAAGAGGCACGTATAAGGCAGGAAGCTCATGATAGTCGCTCAGCCAAAGAATATGCTCAAAACATGGTGGAGTGGAGTAGAATAGTACAGACCCATAATGAAAATATTCAGAAGTTTATGGAGGTGAGATCTGACGTACATCATGTTTTGCTTCTCATAGTACAATCTTGGCTGCTATTAATTAGGTGCATTTGTGTTTTAACCATAGAGTCTGGCTACGCACACTGGAATGCCTGCCTCTCGTTGTTCCTCCTCCTCTACCTCCCCCACCTCCACCTCCGAGATATGGTACATCACCTGAAAACGTAAGTTGCTCATGAGCATGGCTTTTGTTCCATAAAAACATGCAGTATTAGAATATGCATTATTGGACTTTTGAGAAAGTTAACACTTACCAAATGTTTTAGGTTGGTACATTTGGCTCAGCTGTTGGAGTTGAAAGTCCTGAAGAAACATTGAGCAGGATTGCATATGGAGGATTTGGCAGTCGTGGAAATGCAGCTACAAGTGATGACGGCAATGGAGGTGGCCCTTTGAATCCAACTGCAAGTGGTGGTGGCACTTACTCTCCTCCTCAACTAGATGATTTTCCATTGTATTAATCGCCTATTATGTGTTGGTACGAGAGCCTTGTGGTTTAGAACTTGGCATGCACTTTGCCGTTCCGGAGATGTCTTTAGAATATTGCAACCAAGTAGCAATGTACTTGTAATACTTTGTATTATCCTATTATACCATCAGTGATTTAATTAATATGTGCTATCTTGAGCTAATGGTCCCTCCGAGTGTTGGTTTCTTTTTAATTTTTATTTTTTTGAAAAAGTTTGAAATATATATTTGTGCTAAATATATTTTTTGATTAAATAATATTTAAATATAACCTACAAATGTTTTATATGCATCTGTAACATTTCCCTAGGAATGCTTTTCGCAGGGGACATGTGCAAGTTCCCTAGCAAACAAAGATTCCTAGGGACATTACGTTTCCAGTAGCACCACGGCCCTGCCAACCTGCAGTTTTCCTACGAATCTTTTTCCTAGGGAACGCGTCTTTTCCTACTGTTTTCCTTGGGAAACCATAGGGGAACCTGGCTTTCCCGTCGAATCGTTCCCTAGGAATCTTTCCCTAGGGCGTGTCGTAGGGAACCACTATCCCTACTGTTTTCAGCTGTTCCCCTACCGATTTCGTCCCTAGGGACAATGGAGAGTTCCAGTAGTGACTACGACAATATATTATGTGAAAAAATAGATGTTATTCTAATAGAAAAGGAAATATCACACCAAGGTTCTGTATGCAAATTGTAGTACACACTTCATATCCTTAAGTATTTGAAAGTATGCAATAAAACGTATGAGGTGTGGCACAATAAAAAGCATTAAAGTTTCTCTTAGTAATATCAAACATAAGAGACACATTTATCACCAAATAAAATATGAAATGTTTTAATTTATTAAAATTTTATTGACAACAATAGTTACTGAATAAAAGATAAACGAAGCCAACTCACAAATAGTTGGTGGATATATTTACAACAATGCCATAATAAAATCACGTTCCAATGAGTTGAATAAGTGTTCAATTCAGATGGAGCAGATAAAGTTGTCCATAAAGGAAAATGTGAAGTGAACGGGTCCTCTAAATTGTTGCTTCCTCATAGCTAAGTAACTTTGTATATTCTTGTGTCGTCTTCTCGAAACAGAAAAACTTAACACATCTTTCATAACAAAGATTTTATACGCACGAGCAGTAACAGTGTTCATCATTTCGTTACAGTTGCATTTGCATTTTGCACCCAACTTCTGATGGTTCACCATTGAACGCCGTAGCTTAATTTTTCGCTTTGCTAATTTCATCAGATGTTGTCTGCTGTTCCTGCCGGAAAAAAATCAGCTACCTCTCCGCGGCAAGGGCCCCATCTCCTTTCGTGGAGTCGTGTGGTACGTTTGCGCATCCACATCTGCCATGAACGCGGGGCTCTCTGACATACAGGTAGTTCTAGTCCGACCCATGGCAGCCCGCAGGGCCAAAATCGAGCACCAGCCACCAGCACATCCGGGTACGAAGTTTGTTAGGGGGACTATCCAAGCACCAAGCTAAAGGCTGCTTCTTCACTATCGCTGGTGCGTCCGCAGGGAAAACGAAGCGAATTGCAGTTCGCCCTGTGGTCCGTTCCTCCTCGGGTTATATCTCGGCAGCACCAGCACGTCCGTGACTCAGGCCAACAATGCAGCTGACTGTGGTCTTAAACGATGATATCTACAATGTATGTGGATGAACGTGATTATGAAATAGGAAGACACGTATATAGTCAAGAATTATCTTAGACTTAGTTTCTTCGTGGTCACTGAGCTTCAAGGACTGCTCACGAAATACAGTAAGAAAAAAAGAGAGAACCATTATCTAAAAAAATGAAAGAACATATGCACGTTTCAGATAGCAAATTCAACATACATAATATAATACGAACAAGTGTTTCATTTCACTCTTTATTTACCGAATGTAAGGACACCTCCAAAAGGTCGTGCGGTCATCTGTTGGTATCATAGTTACAAATTTAGGTCGTGGAGTCTTACCTATAAGTAACATATACTATGTCGTCACTACATCTTCAGTTATTTTCTTGCCCGCTCTGTGCAACCGCCACCATCTCAATCAGCTGATCCATCTCCTCCTCCTTCACATGGACATTATCGCTTTGAGCTGATCCCAAATCAACACAGCCGGGGGCGTCCCACGTCACGTCCATGCCAATCTCATCAACTTCCGTAGCGTAATTCAGATGGTTGAAGAGGTAGTCGACGTCCAGCTCATCATCCACGCTGTAAACCTGGAATGCTGCCTCCTCCGCATTTGCGTCAAACAAAGAGCCGCACATGTCAACTGAAAAATCATCACAGATAGGAGCAACAAGCTGTTCGCGAGACTGAGTGTCGCCGCAGTTGTTGCTCCCGTACATGCCGAGTATTCCTTGGGCTTCCAGCAGTATGTTGGATTGGTCGTCTTCAATATCAGGACGCTCGTCGTTGAACTTTGCTCGCTTTGCGCTGGGAAGTGCAGGTGAAGCCGACGGCGACTGCGTAGGTTCAACAAGAAGAGGTGATGACGTGTCCTCACTTGGCCCACCAATGCCAAGGCTTTTGATGTAGTCCTGCAGAAGTTTGCCTGATTTCGGGTCCTGCTTGGAGCTAGCACGGCTACGCCGCCGTGCAAATTGCCTTCTCTTTGTTGCGTTCCAGTGGTTCTTTATGGAGTTCTCCGTTCTACCTGGTAGGCGCTTCGCGATCTCTGCCCACTTGTTGCCGATTTCTTTGTGTGCTTGTATTAGAACCATGTCTTCCTCGTCACTCCAAATATCTTTCTGCATTTGCATCAGGAGGTCAGTACAATGCCTGGATAGTATACTTGAGATATCGTTATGTTCTGTAAATAAATCTGAACGAACTTCCAAGGCTTTTAATTTTACGTGTTATTCAAATAGTAACATCTTTATCTAGGTCCTAAGTGTCGTGGTTATATTTCACCGAATAACATATCTTCTTTCAGTCCCGTCTTCTCTTTCTCATTTGTATATATTTACTGGTGACAAACATATTAAGGAAAAAATATAGTTACGTTTTTAGTTCATCTTTATCTGGGTCCTAAGTGCCGTGGCTATATTTCACTGATATTTCTTGCTTTATCTTTGGTTGCCCATGTCAACTTGTCAAGCTGTTTAAAACACCTTCATGTTTACTACTGCTGTAGCAAAAAAAAAGACATTTTGTAGACATTCATGCTAAAGTATCGTGTATTTCAAAGCAAATTATATAAGCAAAATGATCAAGCAGTGTGCTTTTCCCTCAATGAAAGTTCAGTGATGCGTTATAGATGCGTTATACCGGATATACTATGGTTTTCCTGCAAAAATAGAAATAATATACCATTTTCCTAACTCACTACGTCCCTCTGTTGACTAGTAACTCCGGTCACTTGGTGCAGCATAATTCATTGCTGTTGGTTTGTCCTATGACCATAGCCAAAATCTATCAAATCTATTGGGATCAGGTCCATTGGCACTAAGGAAAAAAAAATCACTGAAGCAGCCAAGCAGACCAATGTAAATGAAAGAAATGCCGGTCTCTAGAAAAAAGGGAAAATACTTCAATATATAGTAGAAAGAACTCTCCAATTATACTCTGCCACAGATTCAAAATCAAAACAATCGATACTATTTATGTATAAGTCAGCACAACTGAAATACAGGCTGTGGGAGGCACCTTGATGTCGGGCCTCAAATGGTTGTGCCATCTCTCTCTGCACTGCTTCCCTACTCGTCCAGGCAGGATTTGTGCTATGCAAGACCATTTCCTCAGTCCAAATTGTTCCACTAATTTTACCAGTTTCCTGTAATAAAATTTCCAAGAATGGAATCATTGATAGGCCTTGAAGAGAAAACAAGCCACGATTTCAATCTAAAGTAGAGCAACTTTTCTATTTAGGAGGATAAATTAGAGAAGGGATTGTCAACAGATTTTACCTATCTTCCTCTGATGTCCACTGTCCTTTGACAACATTTGCCTTCTTCAATGACTTACCAGAGGCCTTCTTTCTTGGCACAAACCTGTTGCTCATCTCGTATGCCCTGTATGTTCCAAGGCCACTTTGTATTCGATGAGAAATCTCAAATGAAGCATGATTCTTTGTTGCCCTTTCTGAGCTGTACTGGTGACCAAGGTCGTGGTTGAAGGTTGCAGAGGGCACCACAGAACCAGCAGGTGCATATTCTCCAACGCCTGCAACTTGATGATCAAAAGGATGCAGCTGGTAGAATCCATTCTGCTGCATAAATGAATCGAATGGCAGGTAACTACAGCTCCCTATATGGTGCTGAAAGCCACTGAAATCCATGGTGATTTCAGAAGCTGTGTGTAAGGCGGGGGAGGGAGATCGAAATAGTAATTTTGTTATCTGCGCCTACATCTCTGGGAAAAGAGGAAGGTACATCATGCCGTAGTATATAGATTTGTACACCGGACAAGATTTGCTCCCCTGAACACCGTGACTTAATGAAGTTTAATGTTTAGTTGTTTATTGCAAAGTTAATGAGACCGCCTTTACTATCGCTAATGCTAAAACGACTTCCTGCATTCCATGCAAGGGGTAATTAAGTGTGTTTTAATACCAACCTTGACACACTGCATTACGGTATCTAGGTGCAGATACGTGACCACATAACGCGATTTTAGCGCTGCAATGTACGGTAAATGTAACAGAGAACACGAGATTACGCGTGAATTTCAATATTAGAGATCAAGCTGTGTACGAGATTGTAATTACGTGAAACTTCTTGGCCCCTGTAATCTAGAGTTAAGTAAATCACTCACAAACGAAGGCAGGTCACAGTGTCACACACAAGCGAAAAAGTCCCTAGAATCGTGTCAGTAGCAACGTCAACAGTTGAAGTATTGGGCACAAGGTCGGTCTCATCGTTGGCCTGAAGGCCGAAACGGTTTGCTGTCTAAAATTATTGAATAAGAAACAAAATAACCTGGACTCGTAACGCCGTCGTATGCCCAGCACCAGCGAGCCGGTGGAGAAGGGTCGTCGGCTCTGACCCCGTTGGCGTGAGGAGCCTAGTCGCCGGCCGACGTCTTGGGCGCCCATGGATCAACCTGGCCCTGGGGGTGAGGCCGTCGGTGTGAGCACCCCTGCCGCTTACAGCGGCGGCGCCGGCGGTACTGAATTGCAGCGGCGGTCGGTGGTGGAGTCGCCGCCTCCCAGGCCGACGACGACGAGAAAAAGGTTTATTTCGGGCCGTAAACTCCTAGGCCACGGTCCAGATTATTTTGGGCTTGATAAGATTGGGCCGAATACCTGATGGTGGATAGCCGGCCATTACCTCAAGGCCAGCCACGCTGTATGTTACCGGTGAAGTGTGGTGAATGGTGATGCTGGCATTATTCGTTTTCATCGATTATTTTCGGAGTATTTTATTTCACGAAATTCTGGCAGAATTTACGTCCCAAAAGACATTCGAGCAAGATTTTGGTCAGGTTGGCTCAAAAATACGATAGAAAATCTGGCAAAAGGTCACGTTTAACTTCTGTATATCTACCGGGTAGGCGGGTACAAGAAACAAAAAAAACTTCAAAATTCGCACTGTAACCAAAAAAATCACGAATTGGGAGTGTCCTCCAACCGTTCCGCTTGCGCGTCATACGGACTAGCGGTTCCAGAAACCAAGCCCGAGCTTGTGCTACACGTTGATGTCACTTTCGCGTCGTCTCGCTCTCGTTCGCAGTCCCCACCCACACCAGAGCACACGGCGCACTCTGTCCCTGTCGCGGCCGACGGAGATCGAAGCTGCGAGCGGCCTGCAAAACCCTCGCGGCCTCCCCACGGGTGAGCCCTCGCCGGCAGGCATGGGCAGCGCCGTGACCGAGCTCGCCGCGCTGGCTGCGGCCGCGGCGGCTGAAGCGGAAGGGGAAGCGGACGGAGGCGGAGCAGGGGACATCGTCAGAGTGAAGCGCTCGGCGCTCGCAGCGTGCCTCACATGCGCGCTCTGCGGCCGCCTCCTCCGCGACGCCGCCACCATCACCGAGTGCCTGCACACGTGTGAGTGCTCTCGCCGCTCCGCCTTGCCTCCGCGCCACTAGGCACTAGCTTCGGGTGCTGTTGCATATGCCTCTGTTTGGGATTCTCTGGCTCCGAGGTTCGTCGCGAGACGCGGGGCGGTGGTCTGGTGCCTAGTTGACGGTTCCGCGCGTTAGATTTACGCATTTGTTCCGATCCGCGCGGGAATTGCGTTGACGCGTGTGAAAGGTAGCAGCTTCGACCGTTCCAGGCCTTGGGAATTAGATTCTTTTTTTAGGATATAATTTCTGTTTTCTTGACCTGATGCGAGTAAGGCGTTCTTGTATTTGTCAAATTCGCCTAGTCATCAGCTATTCAGCTCTCTAATTTCGTTCTCCAGAGGTTATTTCTGATTTTCCCTGGAACTGAGGCTGCCATTATTCACACTGCTTTATGAGGGATTTGAGGTGATAGGAGGATGTATTGTGTGAATGGCGGTTCTTTATGCATCTATGTGTCGTGATGATCCATGGGAAATTGCAATGATTCTGCTTTTACCAGGACTGTATACGAATTCCCTGGTCAAGTTGGCTGTCACTTATTCTCTAGAGGAGAATAGAAAATAGAAAGTTTCCAATATAGTTGCAAGACTAGAAAATAGTGGTCGTGAAACCTGCCATTTTTGCGTGTGTTCACAAATCTGTCCATTGGGCTGCAAATGTGCGTTGACAATTTGTTAAACTGATTCGACGGTGTGGATTGTGGGATTTCATGCTTAGGACTCATATGGGCAAAATTATCTTTTCGGGGTTTGCTACGCACATACAATCTTGACAAGAAAAATTGGTGAACGAACATAGGCCTTGATGGTGGTAAGGATTTATTGTATGGCCCTAGAGTGGAAAGGAGGGATTGACTTCGGCTATTTTTAAACTATGCCTATTTGTGCCTCTAGAGTAATAGGATAGATTCCTGATAATTTCCAAGTAATAGAGGAAGATATGCTAACTGATTGCTTCAGAACCAAACCACCTTCCATTGTTTTGCTCCAGCTGTGCAGCCTGATTGGATCTGCTGCTGTTAGTTATTTATCTTCCAAGAATTTTGCTGTGCATGTCATGATTGTGCCTCTGCCATTGATCTGTTTAAAATACCTTTATCCAGTTTGCACGAAGTGTATATATGAGGAGTTCGTAAATAAGGGAATTTGCTGTTGCCCTACTTGTGGCATTAATTTGGGATGTGCTCCTTTGGAGAAACTCAGGTATGACTCTGTTTCCTTGAATATACATATTCATTATTGCTTTGTGGTATCACACATCTTTAGGTTTTCTCAACTAAATTGAGATGCTGTATTATTTTCCGTTTTTTATCATCACAAACTGTTTTTGTTGTTGAAACCTAGTGCGAGTGTTGCAACACATTGGAATTTATATTAACCAAATTTGGAAAATGATTTCTCAGACTTGGCTCCTGTACACAGTATTTAGAAGTGGGGAACTGGGAATAGCCTTTGCTATCAGACACAAAAAGTCTGCCGTCCTGGCCTTATTGGCATTCTCTACCCTGCAACACCATGACATGTTGGGTCATCTTTCTTTTCACAATGGTACATTGCATTGTACTAGTTGTAGTTTTAATTGCTAGCGTCCATCATAATATTCTGTGCAACTTTATCTGCCATTGTGCTTACTTTTTTTGTAGTTCCTCTGACCTTATTATTATCGATATGCTTTTCTTTGGTAACTTCTGAAGTGTTAGTTCTTTTAGTATCAAGCAACATATAACAAGGGACCTTTTCTTTTCTTTATGTATCTTTTCTTGGAAGGTACTTGATCCATTATAGCGTATGGCTCACGTCAGTTATTTTGTTTGTACAGAGTTGATCACAGCCTACAATATGTAAGGTCAAAGATATTTCCTTCCAAAAGACAGAAGGTTGAGACCTCAGAAGTCACTTCTCCAGTTACATCACCTATTAAGAGGAAAGAAAGGTCTTTATCTTCGTTGACAATCCATGCTCCCCAAGTGTCTATACAGAAGTGTTCGACAAAGAGAAGAACAAAGGCTTCATGCTTACGCAACCTCTCTTCGGTACGCATCTTTTGCTTCGCTTTATATCCTTGATCACTGGTTTTATGAAGAAATTACTTCTAGTTGGCTAAATCTAACGATTCAGAGTTCAGTAGTGTGCCCTTATCTTTATGTGTAGGGGGTCATATAACATACTATTTTCACCTTTTGTTTGGTTTATGCATGTTTGGATTAACGTGTTTCTAGAAATACCAATTGGTTAACTCTTTTCGACCAGTCTTGGTAAGCCTAGGAGTTATATTATGTTTTAGAATGTTTGGTCTGGGGACATCTGGAGATTTATACATTCTCAGTCTTCCATATATATCAGTATCATGCTCCATGCTGCTGTGGTGGCATAGAACCCAAATATTGCATGATTTGCAATTGCACTGTCTTTACATAAGCCTTATTATTGATTTGGATTTATACATATTTTTTCCGTGACATAATTCCTGCTCATGATCCACATGCAGCACTCAACCTTGCGGGGAAATAACATGACGAGGAAAGTGGGGGGATGGAGACCTTTGAACTCTCAACTTAAAGCTGCTAAAAATAGAAGTTCTCTCGTATTTAAATCACAAGATTTAAAAGGAACTGATAATAAGCCTGACAATCTAGTTGATGAGGCTTCTGCTAGTCAAGCAAAGACTAAGAAGAAATTTACAAGACGTGGAAATCTGGAGAAGAGAACTGGAACCAATAAATTGTTAATGCTAAAAAGGAAACAGAAAAAGTTCAAGGCAAAGTCTCCAAACAAGAGGAGATTGCGGACGTTATGGTTCTACCTTGTTGCTGCTTTTGACCAGTGAGAGACTAGGCTTGTCCTGCAGTGTTTCCTTTGTTATCTGTAAACAAAATCAGAAATCATGTTGTTGTGTTTATGCTCATTTCAGGAAAGGACAGCCCCCTTTACCGCAAGTACCTTCAAAATTTTTGAGGATCAAGTGAGTTATCTCCATGCACTTTCTTGCTCCAAGCACTGTTTGTTATTCTTCACTGACTTTTGGTGTTTTTATGACTTCGCCTTAGGGATGTCAATTTGCCTGCTTCGTTCTTACAGAAGTACCTGGTGCGAAAACTTAATCTTTCAAGTGAAGCTGAGGTTTGTTCCTTTATTCCTCATACTGACAATTAACACTAGTTAATTGACCTCATTACATCCAGTATGTAATTTATTTTTTAAAAACATGTAAATATCATCATTATTTCTGAAAGATCCAAGAAACTTTAATCCACGGTTTCAAAATGGCACCTCCCTGTGGCCGTTCTATTTGCTTTGGATAATACTGAGCTTCCTAAATTCACATCTTCCATCCTTCTGTCTTGTCCTTGTCCAGTATTGCAAAATTTCTGATTTCTTCCAAACTGATACCAAGGTGGCGAGGCAATGACAGTTGTATAGCTATCATAAGTTCAGCAGCCCACAGTTGAGCTACTGACATACATTTCGAGTTTGTTTGATAAACATTTATTTTGCCGATGATAATGTAGCAGCTGTCATTATGTTCCTCATTTCATTTGGGCCTAACGAAGGTGCTGCTTGCACTTGCAGGTGGAGCTACTGTGTGGTGGCAAGCCAGTGAGCTCAGGAATGACCGTGCACGACCTAGCAGATTCCTGGCTCGACAAAGGACCAAAGGGCCGAGTGCGGTGGTCAGTGGGCTCACCGGCCACTGGATTTGTGGCAACATTGTTCTACGGCAGACCAGAACTACCCCCACCTGAAACTGAGAACAACAGATGCTGATTTAGAGCTTCTGGTTTCTGAAACACAGCAGAACATCATTATAATTTCATTTATAAGGAGCCGTTTGATTGATTTGAGCATAATAGGATGTGTATAGAATATAGATGTTAGTGTGACAAGTCATGACAGCCTTGTGATCCTCATGCATTGGCCTAGTATCTTACTCTGTTTTTTCGCTGACAAAGTGATTATGTACTTCGGATGTGGTTACATATGTACTATGAGATGTTGTGCCTTGTTCATGTGTGTGTGTTGGTGTATATATTTGTTAGTTTTATATCTTTTAGATAAAGTTGAGTGTAAAATTGAAACTTTGTATGTATGTATTTCCCTCGTATGCGAAGTCTCATTTGTTAAAACTTAGATAAGAATTTCTTTTTATCAATCTCATGAGAGGGGGACATGTACGAGTGGGAAAATTGACTTCCTCCAAGGTACTTGCATTGGACTTATTAACACAATCATTTTGCATTCATTTTGCATTGCTCAAAGTTCTGGTCTAGCTAAGGATGATATTTAAGGGGGTTTCAAATCCAGTGTAAATGGACAGACATGTGTATGTATAAACAATTTCAAGGATGGATTATACACAGTTGGCAATATTAGACACTTGCAATTTGTGTTTCTTTGTTTCTGAACTTTCGTTGTGGTATTGACTGCTCTTACCTCAAGCTACAAATCGTCATTCATTATCTCTAGTTGATGGTGTTTCATTGCACCTTTGCTGGTCCTGTTACGGACTGGTATCTCGTGCTGCTTAGGAAAAGGTTTGGCACTTTAGCTGTCATCACCATCCCTCTAAAATAATGTGATTATTATATTTTTAAAGTGAAATGCACCGGAGGTCCACGAACTTGTCAAGTTGTGTCAAATAGGTTCATAAATTGTAATCTGCATTTTTGGGTCTCCAAACTAATCGAGTGATGCACTACAGTCTACAGATCCAAAATCCTTCTCCCAGACTCTGACAACTTGTCTCTCTGACTCAGATTGACGTGGTCAACATTCATTGTTCACTTTATTTGTGCAATTGTGCATGGGCCAACTCCAACTTTAGCTATCTTATTTGTACATTTGGATGAGACCACTTTCTCTTGTGATGAGGCATTGGGACGAAATAGAAATTTTTAGCACTGAAGCGATGGGTATAGCCACACGTCGCTAGCTACGCGTGCATAGCTACAAATAAAAGGTTGTAGTGCCGGATATTCAGGATCCGGAAACCACCCACCGCTACAGCTGAAATAGGTAAACAAAAAAAAAGCGAGCCTTTGTCGGGCCCACCTTGCGAGGCGGCAGATCCGTCGCCCAAGCGCCACTGTTGCCACTTGGAGGAGGTGGATCACGGCCCCCGCGCATCGCCGTCGCTGCCTAGAGGGGGCCGGATCTACGGCCCCTGCGCGCCGCATGGCCGCCGCGTGGAGAGGGGATGAGACGCCGGTGGAAGGGGGCAACCGACGGTGGAGGGTGAGGGCGGCATGGGGCGAGAGAGAGAGAGAGAGAGAGAGCGAGAGAGAGGCAACCGACGGTGGAGGGTGAGGGCGGCATGGGGCGAGAGAGAGAGAGAGAGAGAGAGAGATAGGTGGGGGCAAAGTTCACAAAACCGGATTGACCGATCCGATTTTGAATCGGAAAAATCAGTCGATTAGCCAAAAAAATTGTCAATTAACCGATTAGCTACAGTAAATAACTACGATTTTCCCCAGCTAACCGGTCAAACCGCCCGGCCGGTCAGGACTGGTTTCCGGTTACCCGGGATAATCGATTGGTTTTCACCGGTTCCGTGAACCATGGGTGGGGGAGGGCTGGGAATGGGGTGGGAGGCGCAACTGTAGGGGTCCTTTTATATTTCTGGTGTAAGTAGGGTTTGGGGTGTGGGCTAGGTTGTTTTGTAGCCGCGGACCGTAAGGTGGTCCGTCGCTAAAAATCACCGCCGCAGAGCCGGTTTTTAGTAGTGATAAAATGACTTGAGACTTTTTTTAAGGGATACGATGACTTGAGACTAACTGACTTATACGATGATTTGAGACTAGCTGAAAGTATATTTTAAAATTGTTATTAATATTGAGGTTTAACAAAATACTTTTGCTATGAGAGTTATAGCTTAGATATTGCTAAAATTTACCAGTACAATATAAAAAATGCAGGTATTGTAGAGTTTTAAAACTTTTAATTCGTGGTCTCTGTTTTGTAAACGGTTAATTTGAAAATCTAGCCACAAGACCTTTTCTCATTAGGTAGGTGTCATTACAATTTTACCGAAGTTAGAAGAGTACCGCTATAGGTCCTACCCGATTGTCCTACTTATGTACAACTCAAGTTATTATAGAAACTATAAATCACTATTTGGAAATTAAAACACTTGACTATCATATATTCATCTAGTCCAGACAGAGTTAGACATTCGGTTTGGTTCTATAGCAATTCTCAAGTTAGAAATATGGCACCATGTTTCCAATTCTTTCTTAGGCTATGTTTGCTTGTAGCCAAAACTCATCCGTCACGCCACGGTTGAGGCGACGTCGCACGTCCAAACATATTTGCCATGGTTGTGGGCCTTGCGGTGAACCGAACAATCGCCAAAGGCTGCTAGTTCAAAATTGACGCCGAGTCATGCCAACTCTGGTAGACTATTTGTTCGACAAACTTACGGGCGGCCAAACATTCGCGTGTCAATATCCGACTACAAAGCAAACAGACCCTTAATCTACTAAGATGGCTTGTTCTCTATGTATATTTTCTAAACAATTGTTTTACTTGAGAATATTTTTAAGTAATATCTTGGTTTTGAAAAGAGTAAATTGAATTACAAGTACCACAACTTGCATGGTGAGTGCAACTTGATCACACATACTGTAATTTGTGTAAATTTGTCACTAATCATGTGTTGGGGGGAGGGGTGCAATTGGCTCATTAATGGCACCTCGAAATGCAGGATTGAACAAAGCGTAGGAATGAAAGAAGTGTGAAAACCGTAGAGGAATTATGATTCTTTGTTGTTTGTATTGCAGGAATTTGAAACACAGGATTGTAAGAGCTTTGAAACTATAATACAGTGCAAAACAACAACATATTAATAATAAATCACTTTTAATTACATAGACATATTGGATTTTCTATTTCAAAGTCATTAGATGGTGGATCCACGTCATCAAGAGTACAGGTGTTGTCTGGTTACTACTGTAGTTGTTTGCGCCTTAAAAAATAAAGTTATCCGAGCTCTCTCTATATTTTTTCCTGCTGCTGTTAGATTTGTTAGTACGAGTGCTCTCAAGGATATTGTTCAGACGTGCAGTTGTTGTGTCTTAGACCTCGTCAAGGAAGAAATTCAAGAGATAGCACTAGATGTTTTGATTCCTCGATTTTCTGAAGGAACCATAGGCTTCATTTCTTTGTAACAAATGACACATGATGTCAGCAAAACACAAAAATCTCACTTTTTTTTTTTGAAATTCCTACAACCCAAACACGGAGTCTAAAGTTTTTGATTGGTATGGTATTTGGTAGTCCTTGAGAAGTTAGAAAGGCAATAAAATGATACAACCTCAAGAATATGATAGCAATAAATGGTCCTTGAGAGGCTTATTGTGTACAAGATGTACGTGGAACTTGACAGTGTAGGGCTAGTTGTTTCTTGATAAAAAAATATGTTGACAACACACACATGTAAGTGATATTGATGAAAGGGTCATTAGTTTGAGGTGCTCGATTGTTCGAGATGATGGATTGATGACCTGCGATTGCACTCCTAAAATATGATTAGTGATGAATTTGCACAAATTATAATATATATAAGGAAAAAGTCTATTTTACTCCCCGAACAATCCAGTTTGTCCAAATTACACCCCAAATAAAATTTTGGCTCACTTTACTCCCTCAAACAATTCAAGTTGGCTTAATTTACCCCCTTATGCAATTTCTCTTTTTCATTTCTCTTTGTACGCTTTGAATTTGAAGCTCAAATTTTGCACAACAGTAGTTTTCATTGAACCTTACATTAAAAAATATAATATATATTTTAAACATAGTTTTTATAATTTAATAGCATCAAATATCATCTTAATTATATAGGTCTAGAATTGTATACAATATATTTAAGAAAAAATATAATATTTTATTTTATATAGAAAATGATATTATCTATCATCATGCAAAATTTGAGGTTCAAATTCCAATCGTACAAAGAGAAATAAAAAAGTCAAATTATATAAGGGAGTAAATTGAGCCAACTTAAATTGTTTGAGGGAGTAAAGTGAGCCAAAATTTTATTCGGGATGTAATTTAGACATAATGAATTGTTCAGGGGAGTAAAATGGACTTTTCCCTATATATAATGTGACCAAGTTACATCTACCAGGTAAGTTGTGGTACATGTTGTGTAATTTACTCTTTTGAAAATCTACTACACCCTAAACAAGCTCTTGGTTGGACTTGTTTGCCACTATATCCAAATGAAAAGATAGATGGAAACGAATACTTCTGAATTGTGCCAAGATAAAATCAAATTCCATCGTACAGCTCAATTATTGCAGAACTATATAGTAATAATATTTCCCAAAGTGAACTTTGTGTTTGTTAAGCAATTTTAGTTCAACCTCCAGTGGTGAGAGTCGACGATCCTCCATACAAATGACGTGGCCGTGTTTTTCTTGCCTTCCTACACAACTCTATACAGTACGCGGCAAGGAACGACCTACAAAATCGCATACCCAGTCGGTCAGTCCAGCAGGAGAATCCGATCCCCAAAGTCCAAACTGTACTTTCCCCAACTCGACGCGGAAAATTTTGGGAACCTCCGCGCTCGCGCGCCAAAATAGTCCCCGCACTCCCACTCAAAAGTCAAAACCCTCGTGTGAAAAAAAAACACAAAAAACTCAAAACCCTCGGCTCCTCGCCTCCTCCACTCCATTATTGCCCCCTCTTCACTTGCCGGCACCACTCCTTGTCACTTCGCCTCTCCAGTCCCCACGCCACGGCGCCCTCGTCGGAGCCATTCCTCCGAATCGCGCCGCCGCTCCTTCGCCGGAGAGGTTTATTCAGCTTGCTTCCTCTTCTTCAGCTCGCATCCGTGGGTAATCGCGTCGGCTTCGCTTGCTTGCTTGCCATTTTTGTCCCCCTTCGTGGGAAGGGTTCCGGATGCGGTTTTGTCTCCGCGGGTGTGGCGTGGCAGTGCGCGGTGCTGATCGTGTTCGGGGTGTTGCCGCCAGGAGCTTATTCTCCGACATCGCGCCGCATTTTCCGGACTCTGGCGCCGGGGGACTCCCGGAGGAGCCTTTCCGAGATCATGCTGGGTTTTGCATTCGCCCCCTTTTGTGGGCTTTAGGGGTTTTCGTTCCTGATGTGATTTCTGCTTTGGAGCATTTTATTTGGTAGGAATTCGGGTTGGTTTCGCTGATTGCTGCTGATGCGTAGTCGCGTGCTGCGTGCATAGGCTGCATTTGGTTGTGTATTCCGTTGGCTTTGTCCTCTGGCCCTGATCCTTTCTTGGTTGCATTTTCCGCCCTTTTGTTATGACCTGCGCGAGTCTTTTCCCTTGTTATGGTGGCTCCTGTAAGGATGCGCATTGACATTCTAATTTGTGGTTTTGTTGAACAGGGATTACGAATTCGTTGATGGAACTGTGACCTGCGCCGGTGGTGTGTGTTGATCGAGCTGGTAATACTGTCTCTACGATATCTTATATCTCAACCGATCATGGTTGGCTGTAATTCGGTCGAACTACCTTTGTAAGCTCGATGAAAAGTTACTCAATTGCTGCCTGTAGCTGTGAATATATTGGGAAATCAGTGAAGGGATGCATTGCTTTCCCTTCTTTCTGTTGTTTGGTGAGTTGTTAATCATACTGGGGTAGTGGTTGTGCAGTTACCCTCCTCAGGTGGGCATAATTTGTGAGGAGTAGCCGTGTGCCTCTTTGGTGTTCCTTAGCGCCTTTTTCTGCTCTAGATTTATGAAGAACAAAAAAGACTTACAGCAATGCACAGTAGTGTCGGACCTGCCAATTTTAAAATCAAGTGAATCATGCCTCACGTTATTGCCTAATGAGCCATGTTTAGTGTCTAGAAGGTAGAGATATAGATCAGATGGAAAAGATCGCATTTGATCTTTTCACTTTGACAAATTTTGTTTATTCTCTGGAGGAACGAGTACACACATTTAGTCAATTGCTGTGCATTGCATTTTGCTCTTGTTTGTTTTAGTGGCCTCAACTTTCCACAATGATTCATTTTATCCGGCTTCTTCAGTGCTTGCCTTAGGTTGGATCTTGTTACTTTTGGTAGTTTCTCCTTTCTGCAGCTTCCATGAAGTACTGCAATGTACTGATTACTGACTTCCCAACTTGATAGATTTACATAAAACAAATTTGATACAATTATAAATGAATCATTTTCTTGTTTCAATGAAAAGAAGCACATGCCACCTGTTAACTTACATGTCAATTTTTCCTTGTTAAGTTCAAATGTTAGTTCTCGTAGTGTAGTATTAGTTTTACTGCTATAAGTAGCTAGTTACGAATTTGATTCTGAAATTACAGAGGTTTTACTGCTATATGCGCAGTTTAGGAAGAAAGAATGAAATCTTTGTTGTTCTTTTTTGTTGTTGTGATCATGCTTCTTTTGTGGTACCATTCTCAAAAGGCAAACTTGCACTGGTGTCACATACTACCTCTGGAAATCTTGACGTTCGAATAGCTCAACTGAACTAAAATTGAACTACCAAAGTTGTTTGAACGACAACAATAAAATACATAGGAAGTAATTATTCTGTTAGTAAACTTATTTTTCCTACAATGTATATTTCTAATTTAATTACTAAACGCTTTAGCTTGTAATATGTCTTTTTTTTTAAATGTTAGTTGAGATATTTTTTTTTATTCTGAAATGTACAGAGGAATTATGGCAAAAAATCCACGATCCGCTGCTGCCACAGGTACGTTCTGAAACACCCCTTTTTTTAATCTAATTGAAAATGTTTACAATCTGGCACTTCTCTATATTTTGCTGGTAGTGTGCCATTACTGGTTGTGAAGTATGAGCAAATTAACTTTTTATTTGTTTATATGACATCCTTGTTTCTAGTCTTCCCTAATGGTTGTAATACGTATTCAATACTAATTTAGCTTTGATGTGTATTGAAATGAAAATAAAATGGAAAAATACAATAAAACTTAAAAGAAATCCTCTTCAAATTGGCCACCATATTTAGGTCAATATGACACCGCTCCCTAATGAATCAAACGTAAATATCCAACCTGATCGCATCCGTCCTCTATCCTTACCACCGCCGCCTCCCTTACCTCTGTCTTCCTTGTTATCTGTTGCGCCACTTTCATCCCCTACCACACTGCCATAGATGTCATGTCAATACGAACAAGGCAAAATGTGCGTTGCCTTAAGCAAGGTATTTCTTTTGCATTATTTTGTGTATTATTAAGCGCATCACAGTATGTGTACTAGGTTTCATGCCAACCAATGTATGGGATATAATTTAGGATTCATGTTTCTGCTGTAATTCCTTGCCTTTAGTTTTGTAGTTGAATCCTACCCAACATTTTAGATTTCTATTTTATTTTGTAGTTGAGCGTAACTACCATAGGCATGGGTTGTCATTGTTCGTGTATAGGCAGGTTAGGGTGAGTACTAGAAGGTTGAAATGTCTCGGATAGAACCTTAGATAAGTATACTCTTAACTCGAAGGTAAATTTTGTAGATATCAGTTTGTTAAATCATTATACAAGGATTTTAGGTAAATCTCTATTTCTGGACATGATAGGAGAACCATTGTAGCACTCATCTGTACCAATTTCAAATTACATAGTGTTACTTATAGTTGCAGCGTCAGTTAGTTATGAAGAATATATGCTGAATTGTGTAATCATTTGCTACTGTGATTCATAACGGAGTTTCACCTGCTGTCACCCAACAGTGATTCAGTGTGCTCTCACATGGTAATAGTATGCATCGGTAAAGATCCAGTGAAGTGCTCCACCTCTGTGACCACTCGAGCGAACATCCAATAGGCACTATTGTCATTGTCATTCTGCAAATGGAACCTAGGGAAAAACCTTTAAAACTGTTCCTTTATAGAAACAACCACGACACTACATTGTTTCCCCAACTTTTGTCCTGTAATTGTTCCAGTAGTGATTTACATATCTGTTATCAAGCAGATAAAATATCTCATCTCCTATCTTTAGCTTCATCCATTTATCGTCATCTTCATGCTCATAAGACTGACACACATATACTATAATTATATAACACATGAGTTCATGGTGGAGCTGCTTTCATGGGATACACATCCTCTTTGTTGAACTCCTTTGTTCTTCTGATGCTACCTTTGCATTATGTCCACTATTTTTTTTTCAGGAACTAAGAAGCGCAGAGCTAAGAGGCAAGAAGATTACAATGATAATGAAGGCTTGGTGACTGAACATGATGATGATCAAAAAGAGGGCAATAGCACTGCCGGTGAGCCTATCATGCGGAAGAGGCCAAAGAGAGCAGCTGCCTGTACTAGTTTCAAAGAGAAGGATTTTGACTTACCTGAAAACGATTTTGTAGTCACAATCAAGGAAAGTGGAGTGGAAGCAGAAGAAATAGATGCTGTCAGGTTGACAAAAACAGAACCTGAAGATAGGCGACCTTGCAGAAAACTCATTGATTTCACCTTACATGATGCAGATGGTAATATACAACCCTTTGAAATGTCTGGACTTGATGGTATTTTCATAACATCTCTTATCATGCCCTTGGATGATGGCCTGGAAAAGGATAAAGGAAAGGGTGTTCGTTGTAAAGGATTCGGACGAATTGAGCACTGGGCAATTTCTGGCTACAATGAAGGCAGTGCAGTAATTTGGGTCTCAACTGAAATAGCTGATTATAAATGTGTGAAGCCAGCAAGCAGTTACAGATCTTTTTCGACCACTTCGGTGATAAAGCTCGTGTCTGTGTTGAAGTTTATAGGAATATATCTAAATCTGCTGGTGGAAATCCTCAGCTAGGCCTCGAAGAGTTGCTTGCTAGTGTTGTTCGTTCCATAAATTCAAACAAAAAATCTGGTGGAACAATCAGCAAGGATTTTGTGATCTCGCTTGGTGGGTTCATATACAACCAACTTACTGGATTAAACAATAAAGCAGGCAACAACGATGATGTATTAGCATCACTCCCTGTTCTTGTTGCACTAAGAGATGAAAGTAAATCTAGAGCAGAAACCAACACATTTTCAGCAATCAACTCAAATGGAACTCTAAAGATCAAGGGCATACAGTGTAAGGTAGTAGCTGAGGATGAGGATGAGGATGAGAAATTGGCTAGACTGTTGCAGGAAGAGGAAGAGTGGAAGATGATGAAGCAGAGAGGAAAAAATGGAGCTCCTCAGAAGAATGTCTACATCAAAATTAGCGAAACTGAGATTGCTAATGACTACCCATTGCCAGCCTACTATAAACCATATAGTCAAGAAATGGATGAATACATATTTGATAGCGACATTGGCATGTTTTCTGATGATATGCCAGTAAGAATCCTTGATAACTGGGCTTTATATAATTCGGATTCCAGACTCATTCCTTTGGAGCTCATCCCTATGAAATCAGGTGCTGAAAATGATGTAGTAATCTTTGGGTCTGGTTTTATGAGAGAGGATGATGGTAGCTGGTGTTCAACTGCTGAGCCAGCACAGTTATCTTCGTCAAGCAAATCTTACCAGGAAGATCAAGGAATTCCTATTTACCTGAGCCCAATCAAGGAGTGGGTTATAGAATTTGGTGGTTCAATGATCTGCATAAGGGTTCAAACTGACGTAGCCTGGTAAATACGTAGCTCCAAATTCATTCTGTATTATTTTGCATCTCAAAGGAAGAACTGTAGTTTGTGATCTAGTACACTTATGTGTCATTAGCTTAGTACGTTAAATAGTAACTTCACAGATAAATTTTTGGGATTTTTTTAAGCATGGCATCTTGCTGTTCCTTTTTCATTTGACTTTCCTCCAACTCATGTAACAATTATTAATACCATCATTCCAGGTACAAATTACGTCGGCCAACAAAACAGTATTCTCCATGGTGTGAACCCGTGCTGAAAACAGCAAGGTTGGCTGTCAGCATTATCACCCTTTTAAAAGAACAAAGTCGTGCATCAAAGCTTTCTTTCACTGAAGTCACAAAAAAGTAGCGGAATTCAACAGTGGGCACGCTGGATTTATATCATCAAACTCAACACTTGTTGAAAGATATGTTGTAGTGCATGGGCAGATTATACTTAAGCAATTTGCAGACTTCCCAGATGAATCTATTCGAAGAAGTGCATTTGTTACAGGCCTTGTACTGAAGAGGGAAGAAAGAAGGCACACAAAGTTGGTAGTGAAGAAAAAGTACCAGGCAATGAGAGGAGAAAATCTGAACCCAAGTGCAAAAATGGGCCCAGTTTTAAGAAGGAAACTTATGCGTGCGACAACTACAAGATTGATCAGCAAGATATGGGGTGATTATTATGCAGCACACTTCCCAGAGGATGCAAAGGAAGGTGATGCAAATGGACAAAAAGAAATTGTTGATGACCAAGAAGAAAACGAAGACAATGTTGATGTGGAACAGGCTGTGAGGACACCACCATCAACACGGTCCAGAAAGTCATCATCTAATACTTGCAAGGAAGGTAAATGGAAGGGCAAACAGCCGGAAACACAATGTCTGGAGAAGTTCTATACAAGTGTGTTACAGTTCGAAATCTTAGTGTTGCTGTTGGTGGGGCAGTCACATTGCAAGATGATTCAGGGGAAACTATCATATGTTTCATTGAGTATATGTATGAGAAATTTGATGGCACAAAAATGGTTCATGGAAGAATTTTGCAAAACGGTTCTCAGACTGTCCTCGGTAATGCTGCAAATGAAAGGGAGGTTTTCTTGACCCATGATTGTCTAGAATTTGAATTAGGCGACATTAAAGAATTGACGACTGTCAATGTGCAATTGTTTCCATGGGGTCACAAATACAGAAAACAAAATTCTGAAGCTGATAGGATTGAGAGAGCACATGCAGAGGATCGTAAGAGGAAGGGTCTGCCAGTGGAATATTTTTGCAAAAGTCTGTACTGGCCAGAGAAAGGTGGCTTCTTCTCTCTCCCTCATGATAAGCTTGGAATTGGAACTGGTGCTTGTAGCTCCTGTGAGGAGAGAAAACTAGTTGGTGATGAATTTAAGATGCTTTCAGAAACAAGCTTTGTCTTCAAGAACATTACATACAATATTCATGACTTTCTGTACATCAGACCTGAATTTTTCTCCCAACCTGAGGGCCATGATACCTACAAGGCTGGAAGAAATGTAGGCCTAAAGCCTTATGTTGTATGCCATGTACTGAGTGTCCATGCTCCTGCTGGATCAAAGAAAGCTAATTCAGAATCAACAAAACTGAATGTAAGAAGGTTTTACAGGCCGGATGACATATCATCAACAAAAGCCTATTCATCAGATATCAGAGAGGTTTGCCTTTACAAATATTTATGACTGATCTTGTATAATTTTTGTTCCACAGTTGTAGATTCAATGACCCACCTTTCTTTATTTTGGTGTCTGTCTTTAATATTTGTTTAACTAATCCAGGTATACTACAGTGAAGATATCATGAATGTGCCAGTAGCGATGGTGGAGGGGAAATGTGAAGTTAGGATGAAGAGTGATCTTCCGAATTCAGATCTCCCAGTGGTGGTTGACCATGTCTTCTACTGTGAACATTTGTATGATCCTGCTACTGGAGCCCTTAAACAGGTCAGATATACTGAATTCTACATCAGATCTCTTTGTTCTTAGAGATTCTATTTTCTTGAGAAAATTCTTAGGGATGTTGAGTGCCGACTGAACAATCTTTCACTTCAACCAGCTTCCCCCAATGTTAAACTGATGTCACTGCTAAGGAAGGCACCTTCTGCTTCAAAAAATAAAGGAAAGCAAATTTGTGATGATGAGCAAGCTGGTTCTAACAAACAGAAGAATGAGCCAACAGAGAACTGTCTTACAACCCTTGACATTTTTGCTGGCTGTGGAGGTTTATCTGAAGGGTTGCAGCAATCTGGTATGCGTTTCTTGCGCAGGTGTTGGTCGATACCAACAAGTTATGTTCCAGAGTTAAAACATATGTTCTGAGCTTTTAATTTACAGGAGCATCATTCACAAAATGGGCAATTGAATATGAAGAGCCTGCTGGGGAAGCATTCAATGAAAATCATCCAGAAGCGGCTGTATTTGTGGAGAATTGCAATGTGATTCTGAAGTACGTTCACTTTCTTTCAAGTACGCTTAGTTGTGTGTCATGTATCCCAAACTCATTTATAAGTATGGTCATGCAGGGCAATAATGGATAAGTGTGGTGATGCTGATGATTGTATCTCTACATCTGAAGCTGCTGAACGAGCGGCAAAACTTTCTGATGAGAAGATTAAGAACCTACCTGTGCCTGGTGAAGTAGAATTCATCAATGGTGGACCCCCATGCCAGGTTTGTTGCTGTGACTTGAATTAGGAAATGATTGATGCCTGTTAATTTGTTGAAGCCGATTGCTTGACTTTGTTTTGTTTATCCTTTTCATAGGGGTTTTCTGGGATGAACAGATTCAATCAAAGTTCCTGGAGCAAGGTTCAATGCGAAATGATCCTGGCATTCCTATCTTTTGCAGAGTATTTCCGCCCAAGATTCTTTCTCCTAGAAAACGTCAGGAATTTCATTTCGTTCAACAAAGGCCAGACTTTTAGGCTGACACTGGCATCACTTGTGCAGATGGGATACCAGGTGCTAGACTTTCTTCTTCTCTATTCATATTTAACAGTCTTTCACAGAGTATTTCCCGCCCAACATTGAGTGTTCTAACCTTTTTGTTTACATGTTATCAGGTTCGATTTGGAATTCTAGAGGCAGGGGCTTATGGTGTTGCTCAGTCAAGGAAGAGGGCGTTCATTTGGGCTGCTGCACCTGGAGAGACCCTTCCTGAGTGGCCTGAACCAATGCATGTCTTCGCAAGCCCTGAGCTAAAGATAACTCTCCCACAGGGCCCCGCGTCGCCTCCTCGCGGGCGACTCGGGCGGCGACTCACAAACCCTAGGCCGCCGCCACCTCCTTCCCTTCCCTTCCCGGCCGCGCCGCCGCCTGAGCGAGCCGCCACAAGCTTCGCGGCAAGCCGGGACGGCGGCGGCGGGGCCCTGGCACAAGCTGCATCAGTTGTGGCCGGTTTGCGCGGCGAGGCGTGCGGCGAGGCGACAACGTCGGGGTCCGGTGCTCCGTCAACCGGATCTGGCAACGGCACGGCGGATTCGGCCGTCAATCGGGCGTGGCGAGCGGGCGGCGCGAAGAGGCTGCCGCGGGAGCAGCTGGCTCGTGAGGCGGCGGAGAGATGCCCGCGGGTACGACGCCCGAGCGGCGCATGGAGGCGGCCGCGGACGTACCGGGTGCGCGAGGCGGTTGCCGACGCAGCGGGTGTGAGGAGATTTGGCCGTGCGAGGAGAGGTGGCCGCGCACGGTGGATGTTGTTGAGGTAGCCGTGGACGAGTTTCGTGGTCAGGTTGCGGCCGCGGCATCATGGCGCGATGTTGCTGGGTGGTGCCGGTGTTGTTGTGCTTAGCAGTGTTCGACCGCAGCTAGTGCCCTCACCATTGTTGCGGCCAAGAAGATTGGCGCGGAGGAGCTCCGGCAGCTGGCTGCTGACGTTCAACATGGGTGTATGGGAGGTATGTGGCATTAGGCGAAAGCCTTGCTCGGCGTCAAGCCGTTGCTGACAACGATGACGCCATTGGCGCCATTTTCCTTCTTGAAGGCGTTGTTGATGTGCCCTATCGCCCATCTCAGGTTTGTCCGGGTGAAAACCTTGATCTGCTTGCTAGATCGGCAACGATTTTTAGTCCTTCTTGAAGGCGTTGCTTTGGAGCTCCTGACCCTGTTGAATGTTGATCCATTGGGCCAGCTAGTTTGGTTGTAGCAACTTTGTTGCAGCGGCGGTGGACATATACTCTGCTCAGGTGGTGTTGGTCCAAGCAGGTTGCTTCGACGAGGCCTTGATCAAGCTTGACCCTCAAAGTTTTTACAGTGATTGGGCACACTAAGTGAAGTCGGAGCTGCTTCAACGCAGTTGTGCGATTGAGCTTGGCAACGATAACATTTAGTATGCTCCTTGTTTTTAGTGGATGTTGAGTCGGTGATATTTGGCTGTTTGTCGCGGTGAAGTCGGAGCTACAACATCAAGTTGTGTGACGATGACATGGGACAAGCTCTGTCGATGGTTGGGAGTTGTGTTTGTCGTTCGGTTCTTGCTTGTTGATAGTTTTATGCTTTTGTTAGTTGACACGACGAGTTGTAGGCTCATGAGTGGTGTTGTAAACTTGAATTGTACGGTTTGGTCTCGTTTCCCTTAATATGAGGCACCTTCTTCTTATTTATACATGCTAGAACACATGTTGTGTTCCTGGATTTTCGAAAAAAAAAGATAACTCTCCCAGATGGCAACTACTACTCTGCTGTCAAGAGCACTGCCGCAGGGGCACCTTTCCGGTCAATAACAGTTAGGGATACAGTTGGGGATCTACCACCGGTGGAAAACGGCGCCAGCAAACCAACAATACAGGTATGTGTCACACCAACCTCACTCTGGTTTCTTTTGCTGATGCCCTTGATGTTGTAATATCAGCTGAATCTATTCCTTTGTGCGGTGCAGTACGGAAGCGAGCCTATCTCGTGGTTCCAGAAGAAGATTAGAGGCAACACGGTCTTGTTAAGTGATCACATATCCAAGGAGATGAACGAGTTAAATCTCATAAGATGCAAGCACATTCCAAAGAGGCCAGGCTGTGACTGGCATGACTTGCCAGATGAAAAGGTAAATACTGCTTCCACTGCTGCGTTCATTCCCTTTATCTACCTGCTGTTAGCCTAGATAGCCACGCCAATGGTTATGATTCTCATCGACGTGAATACAGGTGAAGCTGTCAACAGGACAAATGGTGGACCTGATACCTTGGTGCTTACCCAACACAGCCAAAAGGCACAATCAGTGGAAAGGTTTGTACGGGAGGCTGGACTGGGAGGGCAACTTCCCCACCTCCGTGACGGATCCGCAGCCAATGGGCAAGGTCGGCATGTGCTTCCACCCGGAGCAAGACAGGATCATCACTGTCCGTGAATGTGCCCGATCTCAGGTGAACCACCTTACTACCTTCTCTTTAGTTTTACCCTGCTTCTGTAGTATCAAAATGATCAGATTTGCTAGTTTCAGTTAACTAATTGATTCAACCAGAACCAGAAGCTGGTGTTGATATCTCACATGATGCGCAGGGTTTCCCTGACAGCTACCGTTTTGCGGGCAACATCCAGTGCAAGCACCGGCAGATCGGAAACGCCGTGCCACCGCCGCTTGCCTATGCGCTCGGGAGGAAGCTCAAGGAAGCCATCGACGCCAAGGCAAAGCGCTGATCGGCCTGCTGCCCTGCTGCGTCGCCGTCGCCTTTTCTTTTTGGGTTTGGTCCATGTGCATGCGATTAGCACTGGCTTTTGCTGCATTTATTTGAGCGAAGACTAACTCGATTCACGGATGTGGATGGCCTTCTGTACATCTAACGGAGGGAGATTCGGTTGCTAACACCAACAGGGTACTGATGGATGGATAGAAGAATAGAACCAGAATCATAGAATTCGGGGTGTAATCTTTTGTGGCCGGTAAACATATTTATGTCCTTGGCCCTTGGGATGCAAAACCTATTAAAATGGTAATTTATCTCATCGAAGCTATAACCTTTTGTTGAATTGTTTTGACTTTCAGTTCATCTATGCAGCGTTAGCATCATTAGTATGAATTGTTGTCTCCCTCGTGTTGCAAAGGAAAAGTTCGCTCGACATGAAAGGCAGCCCAACTCCCCTTTATCATTCATAAACAGCAGTGAATTTACTGTTCAGAAAGTCCTATTTCCAGTTTATACAAGTGGATGGATGATTAATACATTTGCCTGCCCTGCATCTCCAGGGATGCCCTTTTGCACCTGGATTATGTTTAAATCATCCCAATCACATCAAAATTTCGCTCAAACACCACAATGCTACAAACAAATTAAAAATTTCCCTCGAAGGGAACACATAAGACTAGCTATACACACAGCAAACTATATATGAAAGTTAAGAACAACTTGCCAAAAAAGAAGAAGAGCGTTACAACTTGCAGGAACACCTTACAAAATCAGAGACGGATGATGGATCACAGCCACCAAGAATCCAATGGGATGAACGCCTTGCTTCATCATCTCGGGAGCGTGTAGCCGTAGCCGGTGTCCGTGAATGATGCGCCGTCGAAGGCATCCCTCTCGTCGAGGTAGTAGTTCATCCGGAACGCGGCGTGCAGGCCGATGACGACCGCGGCGATGACGAGCGAGACGAGGAGGTTGAGCCCAGCGCGCGTGAGCGCGAGGACGAGCACGGTGGCCGCCGAGAGCACGGCAAGCACGACGCGGTCGTCGACCTCGCGGCCGATGCACACGAGCGGCTCCCCGTCCCCGCGGCCGAAGTAGAGCCCGAGCCAGGCGACGAAGAGCGCGAGGAAGGCGAGCATGGAGACGGGGCGGTAGACGAGGCCGACGAAGACGAGCACGAGCGCGACGAGCGCGTAGTTGGCGCGGAAGTAGGCGATGTTCCGGCGCGCGCGCGCCCGGGCCTCGCCGCAGCTCTCCGGGCGCGAGAACGCGGTGGTGTCGAGCACCTCCCGCCACGCGCGCGGGCGGCCCGCCGCGGCCCCGCCGCCGCCCGCGCGCGGGAGAAGAAGGCGACCCCGGCCTCCGCCGCCGTCGCGGCCGACGACGACGACGCCCCGTCCGTCACCGCTACCGCCACCGCATCCCCATCCGCATCGGGCTTGAGCGGCGGATAGGGGGCGGGGGCGAGGTGGGGACGGCGCCGTAGCGCGACCAGGAGGCGGTGGAGGAGGACATGGAACCCTAGGCCGCGGCGGCGGTGGCGGGGGATCGGGGGCGGTGGGGATGGGGGAAGAGGGGTTCGCGGGTTGCGTTGGCCGGTTTGGCCTGGTCTCGATCGGGTCGTGAAGCGGATCTGGACGGAGGAGAGGGGAAAAGGTTAGCCTGGGAGATTCTCAAGAACCCAATTGGCCACTTCGCGGGAGTAATTAAGGCCCTCTTTTTCGACTCGTTATTACAGCGTCGGCAGAACAAATAGCAGAAATACACATACTCCTACATAGTATTAAACAAGTGTATTAGTACTTGGGAAAAAGAATGGTTTCCTTCCACGTTGTAACATGACATGAGTGCCACGACCTCCGACCCAAGCGCCATGATCATTTCCTCACCGTCTGTCCACGTGAGAGCACCTGCAGATTGCGATGCAAGCAGAATCTCACAGGGGCCATTGCCAATTGGCACATCAATTAGTGTTGGCCAGGCCAGCGATAATCTTCTTCTTTTTTTATTTGATTGGAGGCCAGCGATAATCGCCAAGCTAGAAGCTGTTCCTTTTTAGTAAAATTTTGCGAGTAAGCTAGAAGCCGTTCGTGAGCTCATGACTACTACTTCAAACCGGGAATATTTGCTTGTGAGGAAGTCGCATAAATATATTCCTGGTTCAGGTTAGCATACATCAATCTAACTAACAGGGAGTGGACCTGATATGAGCCTAATGAGCTTTCGACATCACTATCCACTATGCGACGTATGTTGGTCGATTCGGGACACGGAGAAGCAGACGACCCGCGGCACGGACGCGTCCACGTTGAGCGGGGCCTTGCTTCTCCATCTGACACGCGTCGCGGGATCGGGTCCGGACGGCGCGGCAGAGCAGGGGTGCGGAAGCGACCAACCCAGTTTCGGTGGCGAGATGGGCAGGACGACATGGCACGTGCCGGGGCGAGCAGATCCAAACGCGCCGGAACACGCACGTCGTTTGGTGGGGACGATCATTCTCGAACCGAGGAAAAAAGCGCGTGATTTGTGGGCTTTGGTTTTTCAAGGAATCTCCATGTCATGTTATCTGGGTTGAAGACGCCAATATGCCCTCGGGTCCCTAAACAGTAGAATTCGCCATGGTAGAAAACTGGGTTGCTATATACAGTTCGGAATTGAGTCTCGTCGCCTATTTCCTTCTCGGTCCAGTGCTCGTCCCCCACGCGCCACACCAGGACATAAAGACGATCCGTACGGCCTGGATTCCGAACTTTGTGGATGCAACATACGGTGCAGTCTGGAGAGCTTGGTGCAGATGAGAAAGATATGCCATCAAACTGGTTGCCCAGCTGTGGTAGCTCTGGGAGATGGTATCTCTCTCCGGTGAATGGGTTTGCCGCATACATTTTCTTCTCACCCTCCAACACAAGAACCCATCCATGTTTTGCAAAGAGCAACATCTGAAAGTTGTCCTTACTTGGTACTAGGCCATTGTTCTTCACTGTGTATTCTTTCTGGACGACTGGATCAAACAGTTTGAATGCACCTGTAGAACTTGAGCAAATGCTCATCAGCAATGGGTACGTCGGGTATCTCTCGGCGTATTGAACGGGCTTGCTGATCCAACTCCATTCCCTGCAGACCTCACGGACATTCAGATAGTCGGTAAAGGATATCCTTGAGATAAGGCCCTCTACAATATCAACAGGCAGACTAGCCCATTGCACTGCTATTTGTTCCAAGGCTTCTAAGGTAAGCTCAGTTTTGCAATTAATCTGGCACATAAACAGAGAAAAATAAATTAGTTCCACTATACATGTTCACTAATAGCTATAGCATGCTATGAAAAATTAAATTTGAAATGAAAGGTGGCTGGAAATGTGGGTTGACCTTGCTCGAGGGTTGGGGCAACTGTTCACTCGATTCCATTTTGAAGCTGCACAACACAAAATTGGTAATGCAAAGGTTAGTTTCATTTATGATGGTCTTTTGTCTAAAACATGCATCTTCAAGAAAAAAACAAGAACATGGTACCTTGGTAGGAGCACCCAGTACATACTACCTGAAGAGCCAGGTAGCAAACTGCAGCTCATTGTCCTATCATCCAACCGTAATGTATACAATCGAACACCATGAGAGCAGTGTCTGTGTAGGAGGTGGACACAGCCAGGCTGAATCCCAACTTTACTTGCAGACGACACAGCAACACAATTTGTGCCAACAAAAAATGACCTATCTCCTATGCTTTCAACCTTGTTCCAAACATATACCGAAGTGTCGAGACAATGAATATCCATGTCTATCACCTCTGAGTTGTACAAACCATGGGTGTAAAACTGCAGCAGGAATACTTCGCCATCAGACTCCACCATGTACTCTGTGCCACTCCATCTCATAGTGCTAGGATGTGGTATGTCTCTCCTCTGAACAGTTGCTTCGTCGGAGGACGACAGTGAGGCATCAATGGCGGTAAATGTATTTGTGTCCGTGTTCAAGTACATTGTGCCTCGAGCACCGATGATA
>JAUNZO010000347.1:0-63481 GCA_031894775.1 Chloris gayana
ATTACATATATGGAATTCTATCTCTAACTTTCTTTATTGATCCGCAGTCCTAATCGGACTACAAATTGTTCTATGATTTGCTTCTCACGTCATTGTATACCGGTCTTAGTATCCGCCTTGTTTCCATACGGGTCTACGGGTTCTTCTATTATCCTGCACTGGTCAAAGACCAGTCCGTTGCCTATCGCCTTTATGTATATCTTCGCTGATTTGCTACCATGTCTTTGCGTATCCATTTCTTCATCATCTCGTATACCCATAAGGCAAGTATACGACAAGTATATCACCTTTGGAGACAATGGAAAAGGCTATTTGTTGGGTTATGCTAACATTCCTTTAACTTTTCCGCATTCATTTTCGAAGGTTCCGCTTGTGGATAACATTGACTTCAATTTGTTGTCTATTTCACAACTTTGTGGAATGGGCTACAATTGCTTGTCCAATGACAAGGGTGTGATTGTCTTAAGGAGAAGTGATGGCTCGATTGCTTTTGAGGGTGTGCTCAAAGGAAAACTTTATGTTGTGGATTTTACCGCGGATAAAGCAAAACTTGACACATGCTTAGTTGCAAAGTCCGACATGGGATGGTTGTGGCATAGACGACTAGCCCATGTCGGTACGAGAAATCTTCACAAGCTCCAAAAGCGGTCACATCCTTGGACTAACGGATGTTTGCTTTGAGAAAAATAAAATTTGCGAGTGCATGTCAAGCCGGAAAGCAAGTTGGAGCACCACATCCATCCAAGAACATTGTGACAACTACAAGATCGTTGGAGATGCTACACATGGATCTCTTCGGTCCCATTGCCTACATTAGCATTGGCGGTAACAAATATGGCCTTGTCATTGTTGATGATTATTCTCGCTTCACGTGGGTATTCTTTTTGTGTGATAAAGGTGAAGTAAAGGATTTACTCAAGTCATTTTTGAAAAGAGCACAAAATGAATTTGAAGTGAAGATCAAGGCCAGCGACAACGGTACCGAGTTCAAGAACACTCAAGTTGAAGAGTACCTTGATGAGGAAGGCATCAAGCATGAGTTTTCGGCACCCTACACCCGTCTACAAAATGGAGTGGCCGAAAGAAAGAACCGCACTCTCATAGAGATGGCAAGAACCATGCTTGATGAGTACAAGACCTCCGATCGCTTTTGGGCCAAAACAATCAACACCGCATGTCACGTCTCCAACCGGTTGTATCTCCACCGACTTTTGAGGAAGACTCCATATGAGCTATTAACCTGTCACACCCCTATCCCGAAAGATAGTTAAGTGTGGTACGGATCGCCTTGGGAGATGATTGACGAAGCAACCATACATAGCATCACATTAACAAACATACACGATTTGCAAGGTTACATAATTAAGTCTTGATTACAACATAGAGTTCGAATAAAAGATACATTAGGTTCGAAATTAAGTCTTACATAACCATGATCTTTGTTCGAATTTAAAGTGCGGAAGCGAAATACATAACTCGACGATACATAGATAGCTTAAGGGAACCATGCCGGCCTAGGCCATGGCTCACTCATCATGGGTCGGAGAGCTAGGGACCCATTCAATGGTCCACTCTTTGGGCTCTTCTCCATCCCAAACCACCTTACCACAACAATCACAAAAACCGGCTTGCGGGAAACCCGTAATCAACATGTAGTGGCAAAGCCCGAGTATCTAACATACTCCGCAAGTCTTACCCGTCAAATTGGCCATCTAAGATCGACTCCTAGATGCATGGGGCTTGACCGGTTTAACTTGGCATTTTTGCATAAATAGCACCTATGCTAATTAGGTTGGCAATTTTATTACTTAGCCAAATTGATAGGGTTGTTGCATAAAAGAAACTTTAGTGAGTATACTAGCAAGACAATAGTTTGCAATACAATTTAATATCAATATAAAACAGCAAGCTATTCAATCTCCTTCCATTACTACACATTGCGAACTGCTCGAATCAAGTGGTACTCATTAACCGAGAGGAAACGGCGATAATTATCGAATTATTAATCCTGCAGGAGAGAACCCAAATGCACGACATACGCATCATTTAAGAACACGTATGGCCACCGTTCGCGAGTTCATCGTAAAGTAAAACACGGGGCCACCGACCCCGAGTACACGTCCCCCTTGCGACCGTTCAACAACGCGCCCAAGGCTTAACCCATGTACTCTCCAACGGTCCTCAACCCGTGCAACCACCGTGCCAAACACATCACCTACTGGGTCGGTGAGATATCCGGCTCACTTTACAACTTACAAGCTACATAGGTTTACCGATCCCCATAAGAAAGGTATGCAAGTGGTACACAACTCAAACTTGTTCGCGGAGCCACAATGGGGTGTTCTCAATTTTAACCAAATTCATCATTTTCACATTTAATCATAAGCCATGAGTGAGATCCCCAATCTATCGTTGACTCCATAATCATAGCATAGCAATTCTAACGAGGATATGACACATAATCGACATAGGACATATAGGAATTTATGCACGTGGATTTCCAATCAACGCCTAAACTTAAATGCACATTCATCATCCTTAATATAGTGATTAAAAGAAAGACATTTCAAATAGTAGGAATGCACCGGGGCTTGCCTTGAGAGTGATCGAAGTTAGTACTAGCTTCACAAGCGTTGAGGGTAGCGACGGCTTCTTCCGGCGGAATCAATTCGACGTCGTCACCTAGAGGATGAAATGCAATGCATAAGTAACATGCATACAAGGGTGATGAACATGGTAATGCAGGTGTGCTGTTTTGTAAAGATACATATGAACACATTAATCCAAAGTTTGTTTGCTCAAACTCTAGCAACCACAACATGCCTCGTGTTTTCTTTTACGAAACCCAAGTTACATGAACAAGCGTAACCCTACTAATATAATGAGGAGTGACTTGGTGCATAGACATGAGTACTGTGGTTAGTGTGGGTTGAGTACTAGCATTTTAGCAAGTTTTTATAGTGCAATACGAAGAAATCTAGGCTTAGGTGTTTTTGACATCACATGCGATGACGATTCCCCTTTAGAATAGGAATTTGATTTCAAAATTCATACATAGGTGAAATACATCAAACCTTTTGACTAAACCTGCCATGGGGTGCTAAAGGACATAATGAACAGTAGACATTACATAAACATGCATGAACAGGATTTTTAATGACATAAAACCAATTATGTATGTGCTGAAAATGACCCTTTAGAAATTTAGATCTAGGGTTTGCAAAAATCATTACTTAACATGCTCAAAATTTATCATGGTATTTTCTACATGTGTACAGTACCAAAATGAAATTAATGGCCAAGTTTCATGCAAAAATAATTTATACAGAATTAATTAAAAATTAAGTACAGAGAATGTAAGAAATGCAATAACTTGAAAAATATGAAATGAAATGCAGATCTTCCAGTGCCAAAAATTCATGTGTGCCAGGGTGAAGACTTTGGCCAAGTGGATTTTAATTTGGATTTATATTTTTAAAGTTATGGCTTAGTTAAGTTTTCAGGGGTTGACTTTTGTCATTTTTGTAAAAATGTGAAAATGACCAGATCTGAGGAGTTCATGTTACTTTTATGAAAGTACAGGTCTTCTAGTTTCCAAAACATTTTAGTTTGTAATTTTTGGACGATTCAAACGCTAGATATGAATTTTTCAAACTCGAATGAAGTTCGGACCTAATTACGAAAATGCCACCGGCTCAATTTAAACGAGGGCGGCGCGCGGGCCCCGGCGAGCGGCGGCCGGCGCCGGCGAGCTTCGCTCGCGGCGGCGCTGCGCTGGAGCTCGTGCTCCGTGCTTTGGGGAAAATGAAGCGCGAGCGACGGGGAGTACTTCGGTGGGGTCCACGGGGACGGCGGGTGGCCGGAGGCGGCCGGCGACGAGCGGCGGCGCCCGAGCGGCTCCGGCGGGGCGCGCGTCCGGGAGAGAGAGAGAGAAGAGGGGCGGTTTCTTCGGAGAGCATCACCTTCGTGCGGGGAGTGGCGGCGTGGGGTCGCGCGGTGGAGGGGACGACCGGAGGTGGGGGCTCGTCGTGGGAGGCGGCGGGGCGGGCGACGGCGGCGGCTCCTCTGCACAAATTCCGGCGCTGCACTGCACGAGCCGGGCAGGGAGGTTAGGGAATGAGCCGCTGAGGCCTTGCGCACCCACCGACACGGATAACGGGTGAAGACAACTTGCCTAGACGGAGCAATCGCGAGCCGCGGCCATGGCGGTTCTCGGGCGGCGGCGGCGCTTTTGCTCTCGCGCGCGAGCTGCGGAGGGTGAGGAAGAGAGCTGGGGGCACCGTGAGCTGCGGAGGGAGCTGGGGGAGTGGTTTGATGCGGATGGGGATGGGCCTTGGCTCCCGTGCGCGTTTTCTAGGGGGCGGCCGGACGGGAGCGGCGGCCGGAGCGGAGGAAATTTACTCCGACGCCCTACCGTTGGTCGGCGGGTACACAATTGGTTGGGGAGGTGGCCAGGAGGGACGCGGCGATGGGATGGGGCAGGCGCACGCCCGGGCGGCGGCCGGGCTGGCCGGACCGGCGGTCCGGTCGCCATTGCCCAGGGGGCAACCGTAGCTCGAGTTCCAAAATTCGAATTCAAAACTGTGGCTCGGTATTCTGACTAAAACTCATACTTCTGGTGCTCCAAAAATAAAACCAAAAATATGGGAAGGTTCAGGATGATTCCCTTTAATTTTCATCTTAAAGTTTGAAGTTCCAAAAATGCTTCCAAAAATTCGTACAAAATTCACAAGTAGCAGTGTTTCAGATTTGAATTTGAATTTTTGGGCTTTCAAAACTTTGTTCAAAAATTTTGTAAAAATACTGTAAATTCATCTTTTTACATGAGCAATCCAGTGGTGCAAAAATATGTGGGTAGTGTTTTTATAATTTTTTGCATCTTTGGTTAGGCTAGGGTTTAGGAGTAGGTTTTTCCTTTTTCCTTTTTACTTTTCTTCTTTTCCTTTGGGTAATTAGTATTAGTACTTCATTAGTGAAGTGATTAGGGTACTAACTACGGGATTAGCCTTAATCGTGACATGGGATGTCACAGCCCTCCCCCTTAAAGAAATTCTCGTCCCGAGAATCGCTACGAATTAAGGAGAGGGAGTGCGAAAATTTACCGATTTGTGTGACGCGAGGAACTCGGGAAAATTCTTCTCTAGAAAATCCTCTTGTTCCCAAGTTGCTTCTTCTTCGGTGTGGTTACTCCATTGCACTTTGTAGAAGGTGATGGTGCGATTGCGAGTTACTCGGTCGCTTTGATCGATAATCCGGACGGGGTATTCGGGGTAGGAGAGATCTTCTTCTAGTTGATCGGTGTCGGAAATGACCACATCTATCGGAGGCTTCAAACATTTCTTGAGTTGAGATACGTGGAACACATTGTGCACTCGAGCAAGACTTTCCGGTAGTTGCAATCGGTAAGCAACCGCGCTATGCTTTTCCACAATCGGATAGGGTCCGATATAGCGGGGTGCTAATTTTCCTTTAATTCCAAACCGAGATACGCCCTTATTCGGAGAGACACGAAGATAAACGTGATCTCCCTTCTCAAATTCCAAGGGGCGTCTCCTCTTGTTAGCGTAACTCACTTGACGAGATTGTGCGGCTTTCATGTTGGCTTGAATTTGTCGAACCTTCTCTTCGGCTTGGGTGACAAGATCGGGACCAAAAGTAGTTCTCTCTCCCGCTTCCGACCAATTTAAAGGTGTACGACAAGAGTGACCATACAACGCTTCAAACGGTGACATTCCCGAACTCTCTTGATAGCTATTGTTGTACGAGAATTCGGCGAATGGAAGACAATCATCCCAATTTCCTCTATTTTCCATAGCACATGCTCTCAAGATATCCTCCAAATATTGATTCAATCTTTCGGTTTGTCCATCCGTTTGCGGGTGATATGCGGAGCTTCTAATGAGGGTGGTACCAAGACAAGAATGCAATTGTTCCCAAAAGCGAGATACAAATTGCGGACCTCGATCGGAAACAATAGTTTTAGGTACTCCATGCAAACATAACACTCTTGAGATGTATAACTCGGCATACTTCTTGGTATTGTAGGTAGTATGGACGGGGATGAAATGTGCGGACTTAGTTAACCTATCCACAATAACCCAAATTGAATCATGCTTCTTTGATGTGAGAGGCAATCCAACGATAAAATCCATAGCAATGTCCTCCCACTTCCAAACGGGAATCTTCAATGGGTTCAATAATCCGGCCTTTCTCAAGTGGTCGGCTTTCACTCGTTGACAAGTATCACACTCGGCCACATACCGTGCAATCTCACGCTTCATGCGTGTCCACCAAAACTTTTCTCTTAGGCCGCGATACATCTTGTTGCTACCGGGGTGTATGGAATATTTAGACAAATGTGCCTCGTCCATTATTTTCTTCCGTAATTCCATATCCTTCGGAACAACGAGACGTTGGTTGAACCATAATACACCATTGTCGTCTTGTCGGAAACATGTAGCTTCATCTTTCTCAATCTTTTGCCGAATAAATTCCATACCTTCGTCCTTCTTTTGCGCCTCAATAATTTCCTCACGAAGGGTAGGAATGAGAGCTAGATTATATAGCGAACCATAGGGAATGACTCGAAGACTCGGTTCACTAGAATCTGAAATTTCCGAGTTTTCCTTAGAACAACCGGTAATATGATTGCATTGATCCTTGCGACTCAAAGCGTCGGCAACCACGTTAGCTTTACCCGGATGATAATGGATTTCCAACTCATAATCCTTGATTAATTCCAACCATCTTCGTTGCCTCATATTCAACTCTTGTTGGGTGAAGATATATTTGAGACTCTTATGATCGGTGTAAAGATTGACAAGATTTCCAAGTAGATAATGCCTCCAAGTTTTCAAAGCAAGGACAACCGAGGCTAGCTCCAAATCATGAGTGGGGTAATGTTGTTCATGCTTGCGAAGTTGACGAGAAGCATAAGCAATGACACGACCTTCTTGCATTAACACACATCCTAGACCGGTGCCGGACGCATCACAATACACGTCAAACGGCTTGGTGATGTCGGCTTGTGCTAACACCGGAGCGGATGTCAAATGCTTCTTGAGAGTTTGGAAGGCTTCTTCACATTCACGGCTCCATTTAAACTTAGCATCTTTCTCCAACAATTTTGTCATAGGCTTGGCTATGCTTGAAAAATTGGGAATGAATTTCCGATAGTAGCCGGCAAGACCTAGAAAACTCCGGATTTGTCTCACCGACCTTGGGGATTTCCAAGCAAGCACGTCTCCCACTTTACTTGGGTCAACGGCGACACCTTCCGCGGAAATAATGTGACCCAAGAAAGGCACTTGCTTCAACCAAAATTCACATTTGCTAAACTTGGCATACAATTGATGATCACGAAGCCGTTGGAGAACAATGCGAAGGTGTTCGGCATGCTCTTCTTCGGACTTCGAATAAATAAGAATGTCGTCAATGAAGACCACGACAAACTTATCCAACTCGGGCATAAATACCGAATTCATCAAGTACATAAAATGAGCCGGGGCATTCGTGAGCCCAAAAGACATGACGAGATACTCAAAGAGACCATACCGCGTAGAGAATGCGGTTTTTGGAATATCTTCGGCTCGGATCTTGATTTGATGGTAACCGGATCGGAGATCAATCTTAGAGAAAACCTTAGCACCAACTAATTGATCAAAGAGAATATCAATCCGAGGGAGCGGGTATTTATTCTTAATAGTCACCGCATTGAGAGGGCGATAATCCACACATAGACGTAGCGTCTTGTCTTTCTTCTTCACAAAGAGAGCGGGACATCCCCACGGGGAAGAACTAGGGCGAATATATCCTTTATCCATAAGCTCACTCAATTGCTCTTTTAAGATTGCTAGCTCATTGGGAGCCATCTTGTACGGCCTACGGGAAATTGGTGCCGTACCGGGTTGGAGCTCAATCTTAAACTCGACATCCCGATCGGGTGGCATGCCCGGTAAGTCATCCGGAAAAACATCGGGAAACTCACATACCACGGGAATATCCTCAATCCGTTTTCCCTCAAGATGGTAGATTTTTGAAGTGGAGAATTTTGGATGGGGTAACCGGAGAATAGATGAACCATGGAGTGGGGAGTTTAGGTGAACTTCACGAGAATCGATATGTAGAACGGCTCTATGGAGTTTCATCCACCTCATACCTAGAATTATATCTATTCCTTGCCCACACAAAACTATGAGAGATGAGGGGTATATTTTTCTTTCTAGGTGTAGTGGGACTTGCCTCAACTCTAGGTTTGTTTTTATCTTTCCACCGGGTGATGTGATGATATAGGGAATATCCAAAACGGTAGGAGTGAGTTGTAGGGTTTTTGCACATGCTTGACTAATGAAATCATGAGTTGCACCCGAATCAAAAAGAACCAAAGTGGAGTGGTTGTTGACCGAAAACATACCCGAAAGTACCGGTTCTCCCGCTTGAATCTCTTCGGCCGTGGTATAGTTGACTCGGCCATTCTTAGCATTTGGAGTGGAGGATTGATTGCGATTCCCATTCCCGTTATTCCCATTGCGGTTTTGGTTGTTGTTGCCGCTTCCGGAACCATTGTTGTTGTTGTTGCCCGGGTTGCGTGTCGGAACACGGCAATCCTTTGCGAAATGACCCGGACGTCCACAATTAAAGCACGGACCTTGAGGACCGGGCCTAGCACCTTGGTATTGCTGCTGTGGAGGGCGGAACGAGGTGGTATGCTGCTGATTTCCACCGTGGGAGTGGTGGTGCTGCTGCGGCACAAACCGACGTGAGCCCCGTCGGCGGCAATGCGGCCCGAAACTTCCGTCCGGTCGGGGAAGTGATAGCTAGCTTGTACTTGGGCGGAGCGGAGCCGGATGGATTTCCTACGGCACGCTTCCTCTTCTTGTCCTCTTGGTGAGCACGGATAGCATCTTCTTGCACGATTGCGGCACTCATCAAGTCATTGAACGTGCCGGTAGTGACTTGAGCCAAGCGATCTTGTAACTTTGGGCTTAGCCCCGAACGAAAGCAATCCTTCTTCTTGTCATCCGTGTCGGCATGATAGGATGCATATTGGGCCAAGTAGTTGAACTTCCGTGCATACTCTTGCACGGTTCCGCACCTTGCTTCAAACTAAGGAACTCTTGCAACTTGCGCTTCATGAGACCGGCGGGAATGTGATGCGCGCGAAACGCGGTGCAAAAGTCCGGCCAATTCACTTGAGTACCGGCGGGAAGTGCGGCGGTGAAACTTGCCCACCATGCACTAGCGGAGCCACGAAGTTGTTGAGCTGCAAAGAGAACCTTTTGCTCCGATGTGCAATTGAGGAGAGCAAACTTCGACTCAATGATGCGGAGAAAATTATCCGCCTCCAACGGATCGGTAGTAGCTTCACCAAACTTGGGCGGTTGAGTGGCCCAAAAGTCGGCATAGGTGGAATTCCTCGGCCCTTGGGGTGGCGGTCCTTGGCCTTGTCCTTGGTTGGTTTGACTTGCAAAGAACAAGCGGAACATCTCGTTTTGGTTGGACACGAGTTGTTCCAACGGCGTGAGGGGTGGAGGGTTGGGGAGTTGCTCTTCCCTCGCACCATGCCCACTTCCGGAAGCTTCACCACGGCGGGTATTCACCATCTGTCATGCATGAAAAATTTTCTCACGTTAGCTCATTAGACCAAGAGCTAAAATAGCAAGAAAACATGACATTGGGCATAAGGGACCAAAAATTTCAGATTGCATGTACGAAGAAAATATTGATGAAATAAGCATAATGCATTGGCAACACACATATTCCATAGATTCCAACATAGTAGCAACATGACCGAAATTTTTGATACACGGGAAACCACGAATCCGATACAACACGGTCTTAGGTTACATCACATGTGACCCACAAACAAACACAAATCTCGGAGAGCTTAATTAACAACACGCGGATCGATTTCCAACACGGTTACATGCCTCACGAGATTACAAATCCTACACACATAGAGCTACGACCACCGGTCGTGACAACTACTCGTCGTCATCGCCGTAGTAGTCGGCGTCATCCCTCATGGGAGAGGGTGGTGCTCCGTCCTCGACGTCGGAAACATCCTCGCCATCACTCATCTCCACATCCTCCTCGGGTGGGATGATCTCAAGTGGCTCGGGAGGTCCGCCATTAAGGATGGCGTGCAGGGCGTTGTTGGCGGCTTGGAGATGCTCAATGGTAGCGTTGTTATGCGCTATGGTCGCCTGGGCGTTCCGGAGGTCTCCCTCCAAAGCATCCCTAGCGCCCTGAGCCTCCGGGAGAGTAACATCCAACTCATCCTTCTCCTCGAGAAGGGCATCCACCTGGCCGGAGAGGACGTAGTTCTCCTCATTCGCGGCGGCGAGCTGGGCATCACGCTCATCAAGCGTGGCCTGCAGAGCGGCGGCTCCATTGCCCTCAAGGGCAAGGTGGGCGTCGTGGAGCTGCTCGAAGAAGTTCCAACGCTCCGTCTCGCTATACTCGAGCTGCGTACGGAGGGTATCCACCTCGGTAGTGCGCTCGGCTAGCTCGGCGGTGCGGGCAGCAAGCTCGGCGTCGCGAGCGGCGAGCTCGGCGTCGCGGGTGGTAAGCTCGGCGTCGCGGGTGGCGAGGGTGGCCTGCAGGGCAGCACGCTCCTGCTCCAACTCGAGCACCCGCCTCGCGAGGTTCTCACGGTCCAACATGAGCTTGCCGGGAGCCATCTGTCGGAGAATTTTGAAACACAAGTCAAAACTCAAAATCCAACAACAAAACATGCTAAATAAGTAAAGCATGAATGAGGGAATGGCACCAACTTAGCAAAAGAATGCAACAAAACTTTTCGCACAAACCTAACACGGTTCCATTTCTCTGGACAGAATCGACAGGCTACCAAAACTCGATGATTACTCCTGTTTCTGGGCAGAATCAAAATTTTATTTTGTTACGAAAGTTTTAGACAATTTCTTAAGCTTTCCAACACATCTTAGAACAGCTCAATCCGACTTGTCGTATGAAAGTTATGCACGATCTATGACAGGGACAGAACCGGAGCACATTCTGAAAATTTCCAGAACAGCTCTCTGTAATGGGCAATTCTAGCTACGTTCCAGATTTTTACAAGCCGGAAAGCAAGTTGGAGCACCACATCCATCCAAGAACATTGTGACAACTACAAGATCGTTGGAGATGCTACACATGGATCTCTTCGGTCCCATTGCCTACATTAGCATTGGCGGTAACAAATATGGCCTTGTCATTGTTGATGATTATTCTCGCTTCACGTGGGTATTCTTTTTGTGTGATAAAGGTGAAGTAAAGGATTTACTCAAGTCATTTTTGAAAAGAGCACAAAATGAATTTGAAGTGAAGATCAAGGCCAGCGACAACGGTACCGAGTTCAAGAACACTCAAGTTGAAGAGTACCTTGATGAGGAAGGCATCAAGCATGAGTTTTCGGCACCCTACACCCGTCTACAAAATGGAGTGGCCGAAAGAAAGAACCGCACTCTCATAGAGATGGCAAGAACCATGCTTGATGAGTACAAGACCTCCGATCGCTTTTGGGCCAAAACAATCAACACCGCATGTCACGTCTCCAACCGGTTGTATCTCCACCGACTTTTGAGGAAGACTCCATATGAGCTATTAACCTGTCACACCCCTATCCCGAAAGATAGTTAAGTGTGGTACGGATCGCCTTGGGAGATGATTGACGAAGCAACCATACATAGCATCACATTAACAAACATACACGATTTGCAAGGTTACATAATTAAGTCTTGATTACAACATAGAGTTCGAATAAAAGATACATTAGGTTCGAAATTAAGTCTTACATAACCATGATCTTTGTTCAAATTTAAAGTGCGGAAGCGAAATACATAACTCGACGATACATAGATAGCTTAAGGGAACCATGCCGGCCTAGGCCATGGCTCACTCATCATGGGTCGGAGAGCTAGGGACCCATTCAATGGTCCACTCTTTGGGCTCTGCTCCATCCCAAACCACCTTACCACAACAATCACAAAAACCGGCTTGCGGGAAACCCGTAATCAACATGTAGTGGCAAAGCCTGAGTATCTAACATACTCCGCAAGTCTTACCCATCAAATTGGCCATCTAAGACCGACTCCTAGATGCATGGGGCTTGACCGGTTTAACTTGGCATTTTTGCATAAATAGCACCTATGCTAATTAGGTTGGCAATTTTATTACTTAGCCAAATTGATAGGGTTGTTGCATAAAAGAAACTTTAGTGAGTATACTAGCAAGACAATAGTTTGCAATACAATTTAATATCAATATAAAACAGCAAGCTATTCAATCTCCTTCCATTACTACACATTGCGAACTGCTCGAATCAAGTGGTACTCATTAACCGAGAGGAAACGGCGATAATTATCGAATTATTAATCCTGCAGGAGAGAACCCAAATGCACGACATACGCATCATTTAAGAACACGTATGGCCACCGTTCGCGAGTTCATCGTAAAGTAAAACACGGGGCCACCGACCCCGAGTACACGTCCCCCTTGCGACCGTTCAACAACGCGCCCAAGGCTTAACCCATGTACTCTCCAACGGTCCTCAACCCGTGCAACCACCGTGCCAAACACATCACCTCCGGGTCGGTGAGATATCCGGCTCACTTTACAACTTACAAGCTACATAGGTTTACCGATCCCCATAAGAAAGGTATGCAAGTGGTACACAACTCAAACTTGTTCGCGGAGCCACAATGGGGTGTTCTCAATTTTAACCAAATTCATCATTTTCACATTTAATCATAAGCCATGAGTGAGATCCCCAATCTATCGTTGACTCCATAATCATAGCATAGCAATTCTAACGAGGATATGACACATAATCGACATAGGACATATAGGAATTTATGCACGTGGATTTCCAATCAACGCCTAAACTTAAATGCACATTCATCATCCTTAATATAGTGATTAAAAGAAAGACATTTCAAATAGTAGGAATGCACCGGGGCTTGCCTTGAGAGTGATCGAAGTTAGTACTAGCTTCACAAGCGTTGAGGGTAGCGACGGCTTCTTCCGGCGGAATCAATTCGACGTCGTCACCTAGAGGATGAAATGCAATGCATAAGTAACATGCATACAAGGGTGATGAACATGGTAATGCAGGTGTGCTGTTTTGTAAAGATACATATGAACACATTAATCCAAAGTTTGTTTGCTCAAACTCTAGCAACCACAACATGCCTCGTGTTTTCTTTTACGAAACGTAAAACCCAAGTTACATGAACAAGCGTAACCCTACTAATATAATGAGGAGTGACTTGGTGCATAGACATGAGTACTGTGGTTAGTGTGGGTTGAGTACTAGCATTTTAGCAAGTTTTTATAGTGCAATACGAAGAAATCTAGGCTTAGGTGTTTTTGACATCACATGCGATGACGATTCCCCTTTAGAATAGGAATTTGATTTCAAAATTCATACATAGGTGAAATACATCAAACCTTTTGACTAAACCTGCCATGGGGTGCTAAAGGACATAATGAACAGTAGACATTACATAAACATGCATGAACAGGATTTTTAATGACAAAACCAATTATGTATGTGCTGAAAATGACCCTTTAGAAATTTAGATCTAGGGTTTGCAAAAATCATTACTTAACATGCTCAAAAATTATCATGGGATTTTCTACATGTGTACAGTACCAAAATGAAATTAATGGCCAAGTTTCATGCAAAAATAATTTATACAGAATTAATTAAAAATTAAGTACAGAGAATGTAAGAAATGCAATAACTTGAAAAATATGAAATGAAATGCAGATCTTCCAGTGCCAAAAATTCATGTGTGCCAGGGTGAAGACTTTGGCCAAGTGGCTTTTAATTTGGATTTATATTTTTAAAGTTATGGCTTAGTTAAGTTTTCAGGGGTTGACTTTTGTCATTTTTGTAAAAATGTGAAAATGACCAGATCTGAGGAGTTCATGTTACTTTTATGAAAGTACAGGTCTTCTAGTTTCCAAAACATTTTAGTTTGTAATTTTTGGACGATTCAAACGCTAGATATGAATTTTTCAAACTCGAATGAAGTTCGGACCTAATTACGAAAATGCCACCGGCTCAATTTAAACGAGGGCGGCGCGCGGGCCCCGGCGAGCGGCGGCCGGCGCCGGCGAGCTCGCTCGCGGCGGCGCTGCGCTGGAGCTCGTGCTCCGTGCTTTGGGGAAAATGAAGCGCGAGCGACGGGGAGTACTTCGGTGGGGTCCACGGGGACGGCGGGTGGCCGGAGGCGGCCGGCGACGAGCGGCGGCGCCGAGCGGCTCCGGCGGGGGCGCGCGTCCGGGAGAGAGAGAGAGAAGAGGGGCGGTTTCTTTGGAGAGCATCACCTTCGTGCGGGGAGTGGCGGCGTGGGGTCGCGCGGTGGAGGGGACGACCGGAGGTGGGGGCTCGTCGTGGGAGGCGGCGGGGCGGGCGACGGCGGCGGCTCCTCTGCACAAATTCCGGCGCTGCACTGCACGAGCCGGGCAGGGAGGTTAGGGAATGAGCCGCCGAGGCCTTGCGCACCCACCGACACGGATAACGGGTGAAGACAACTTGCCCGAGACGGAGCAATCGCGAGCTGCGGCCATGGCGGTTCTCCGGGCGGCGGCGGCGCTTTGCTCTCGCGCGCGAGCTGCGAGAGGGTGAGGAAGAGAGCTGGGGGCACCGTGAGCTGCGGAGGGAGCTGGGGGAGTGGTTTGATGCGGATGGGGATGGGCCTTGGCTCCCGTGCGCGTTTTCTAGGGGCGGCCGGACGGGGAGCGGCGGCCGAGCGGAGGAAATTTACTCCGACGCCCTACCGTTGGTCGGCGGGTACACAATTGGTTGGGGAGGTGGCCAGGAGGGACGCGGCGATGGGATGGGGCAGGCGCACGCCCGGGCGGCGGCCAGGCTGGCCGGACCGGCGGTCCGGTCGCCATTGCCCAGGGGGCAACCGTAGCTCGAGTTCCAAAATTCGAATTCAAAACTGTGGCTCGGTATTCTGACTAAAACTCATACTTCTGTTGCTCGAAAAATAAAACCAAAAATATGGGAAGGTTCAGGATGATTCCCTTTAATTTTCATCTTAAAGTTTGAAGTTCCAAAAATGCTTCCAAAAATTCGTACAAAATTCACAAGTAGCAGTGTTTCAGATTTGAATTTGAATTTTTGGGCTTTCAAAACTTTGTTCAAAAATTTTGTAAAAATACTGTAAATTCATCTTTTTACATGAGCAATCCAGTGGTGCAAAAATATGTGGGTAGTGTTTTTATAATTTTTTGCATCTTTGGTTAGGCTAGGGTTTAGGAGTAGGTTTTTCCTTTTTCCTTTTTACTTTTCTTCTTTTCCTTTGGGTAATTAGTATTAGTACTTCATTAGTGAAGTGATTAGGGTACTAACTACGGGATTAGCCTTAATCGTGACATGGGATGTCACATAACCGGTAAAAAGCCTAACATCTCATATTTCCGTGTTTTGGGGAGCAAGTGTTTCATGCTCAACAAGAAACCCAAGGCTTCAAAGTTCTCCCCTAAAGTTGATGAAGGTTTCTTGCTTGGGTATGGATCAAATTGTCACGCCTATCGTGTTTTCAACAAAACCACCGGTTGTGTTGAAGTTGCACGGGACGTGACGTTTGATGAATCTAACGGCTCTCAAGGGGAGCAAGTTGTTATTGACAATGTAGATGTTGAGACTTCTAGACAAGCAATCAAGAGAATGGCCATTGGTAATGTGAGACCGCAAGAACAACAAAATGATCAAGATCAACCTCCTCCCCAAAGTCAAGACCAACCATGCACAAATCATGATCACGTTGATCAATATCAAGAAGTTGGCAACGAAGATCATGCTCAAGCACAAGATGATGAACCTACATCACATGATCAAGAGGTTGAACAAGATGGTGGTCAAGCAAGCTCACATCCGCCACACCCAAGAGTCCACCAAAGTGTGCAACGTGATCACCCCGTGGAACAAATCCTTGGAGACATAGAAAAAGGGGTAATCACTCGTTCTCGTGTTTGCAATTTTTGTGAAATTACTCTTTTGTCTCTTCTTTGGAGCCATTTATAGTAGAAGATGCACTCGAGGATTCGGATTGGGTGATGGCCATGCAAGAAGAATTGAAAAACTTCACAAGAAATGAAGTTTAGACATTGGAAGAAAGGCCAAGAGGCAAGAATGTTGTGGGCACCAAGTGGGTGTTCCACAATAAACAAAATGAAGGTGTTGTGACAAGGAATAAGGCAAGATTAGTGTCGGGGGAAGGATTAATGCCGCCACGTGGCGGCGTCCGGCCCACTTAGCAAAGGATTAACACGAGCAACGTCGGTAGAAGGAGCCGGCCCCACCCTTACGATCTAGCCGAGAAAATGGCCCAGCAGTGCACCGAGGCTCGACCCCGGTGCCTTACTCAAGGACATCCGCCCCGCACGACTATGACCGCCTTGCTCGAGGGGTTCCGTCCCGCACGACCTTGGCCACTCGACCCTCCTACTCGACCTCCGGGCTCGACCTCGTGACTCGACCACCAACCGCATTAATTCCCAACCGCCCGGCGCCCACGTGGGCGTTACTCGGAAATCATTGGCGGAAGGCCCGAACCCCATCCCTCCTGCCACCACCTGCTCTCGTTAGGCCACGCCGACGGGACGTGCCGTCCCCGTGCCGTTCCTGTTGCACGACGGGAGTTGGCGTGGACCGAACCCTCCGGGAGAAGCCATTGTTTGCTGACGTACGGACGTACGACCTCTCGGCACACCCGTCGAATAGGTGTAACTCGAGGTCGAGCTCGAGTTACGCTCCGCCTCGCACGACCTTCACCCACAAGCTCGAGCCACGGGGAAAGCCACTCCCCTGTCTCGACCACGTCCGAACCATCATTGCGCCGACAAGGAAGGACGGGTATGCCCTGTCCCTTCCAACCACTCTGCAGCGACGCCATCCGCGGCTTCCTCCAAATGCGGGGCACTCCATCCCGGTGCTCCCGGCTACAGGAACGACGCGACTACCCGGTCAACCTTGCCGGTACGCACGAGGAAGAAGACCGATAGGACAACACCGACGCTCGATCGACCCCGCAACTAATCATCCCCTTCTCTCTCTCCTCGTAACTCGAGCTTCACCCCTGCAGCTATAAAGGGGTTTGAGCCTCTCTCGGGCACATGACTCACGAAACACGCATCACCCACACTCGCACGCCTCATACACCAAATCTCGCACGGGACTTGGAGCACGCTCCTCTCCCACCTCTCCTGTACTCGGCTTTCCATTTTGACGCAAGGAACACGACGCCGTGACACCCCCCCTCGCCGGACGTAGGGAGCTTTCCCGAACCAGCCTAAATTCTTCCTGTCTTCCCTTGTGTACCATCCGGCCTAAAACGCGTGATCCCCGGGACAAATTCTACCGCCGGTGGTTCAAACACCGACGGTTGGCGCGCCGGGTAGGGGAGCTGTTGCGCGTTTCGCTAGCTTCCTCCTTTCCCTCATGGCACGGATAGATGATTCTAAGCTTTCATTTTGGGCTCCTGGCCAATTGAGTGCCCGGGAGCAGAGCCACCGCAGCTGCGGAAGTGGAGCTCCGTCGCCTCCGCGAGTCCGTGGGCTCCGGGGAGGCGGAGCCGAAGCACCGCGAGGACGCCCTTGCCACCGGGACGAACAAGTCCGGCTTCGTGAAAACGAGGTCGCCGTTCGAAGGGAGGCTCGGAGACGGAGATCGCCGCGTCTTGCCGAGAGCGAGCAGCACATCCGCGGCATCGCCGGGAAATGGCGCAGCGCGTGCGCCGAGAGACGCTCGCGGAGGCCCGGAAAGCCTTCGATCCGGAGCTCAAGGCGGTGGAGAAGAGCCGGGACGACTACCGCCGTCGCTTCGAGCAGCTGGAGGCCCGGGTGAAGAAATCGGGTCGTGGCGCCTCTACCGCATCCGGTGGCGATGATCTCAAGGCGCAGCTCGAAGAGGTGCGGTCTCAGCTCGGAGACTCCGAGGTTCGGCGCGACGAGCCGAGCGAGCGGGTGACGGAGCTGGTCTCCGCGGCGCGGCGCGAGCTGAAATCGCCGCCGACGTGCACAAGGAGGTCTCGTCGGCGCTGTTCGAGCCGGGCCTGTCCCGTCTTCCCGAGCCCATCGATCGCGGCGCGGCCGGGTATGCGTTCGCTATGCGGGGGTGGTCGACGCCCTGCGCGGCATGAAGACCCGGATGGCGGAGCTCATGGAGGAGGAAGGGCGGCAAACCATAGCCGCGACCCCGGAGGAGGTGTCGGCGAACGCCCGGTGATGGTGCCCGGGTTCCCACTCCCGGCCGTGGTGAATGGCGAGATTCCCTCGGGTGAGCACGCCGTGGCTAAGGCGCAGGCTCGCGCCGTCGCTCATGCCTTCGCGGAGAGCTTCAAGCGGGGCTAAGTACCCGTTTCCTCCACCTGCGAGTGGCTTTTTGGCGCTCGTGCCTTTTTGTTTTTTAAACCTGTTTTCTGCATGCAAGACAGAAGTTATCTTTAAATTTCAGAGTGTTAATGAATTGCTTAAGTCCTTTGTTTTCCTTCTGTTGGGTGCGATTGTCGCCATGCGTCGCTTAGTTTTAGGCCCTCGGTGCTTTGTCGTTACGCTAGAGCGAGACTTCGCCACCCGTGCCTTAACCGAGCGTGAACGCCTCTCGGCTTCCGCCTTAGTCATAGGTTTTTCTTACCCGATAGAGAAACTTAAGGACTCGAACAGATTCAAACGGCAACCCTGCGGGAAGTAGGAAAAAGAGCGGCAAAGCGCTGTTCAATACATTAAGTCGTTAGTACAAGAGCCTTGGCGTCCGCGGCCGTGGCGATGCGGCTTCCGGTACTACCCGGACCATTGGATACGTGAACATTCTAAGGATAGAATTTCTTGAGATGCTCAATGTTCCGAGCGCTCGGTTTCGGGTATCCATCGTCCGACTCCGTGCGAACCGATCCCGGGCGTGTGACGGCGGTGACGACGAAGGGCCCTTCCCACATGGGGGTTAGCTTGTCCTTGCCTTCGCGTGTCCGAGCCCGCCGGAGGACGAGATCTCCCGCTTGCAACTCCCGCGGGCGTACGCGCCGCCGGTGGTAGCGGCGCAAGCCCCGGAGGTACCTCGCGTTGCGCAGTAGTACTCGCCGCCTTGCCTCTTCGAGGAGGTTGATGTCGTCGTGCCGCCGGGTGTCTTAGTCGGCTTCGTCAAACGCGGCGACTCGGGGGCTGTTGAACAGGGTCTCCGTCGGTAGCACCGCCTCCGCGCCGTACACGAGGAAGAAAGGCGTTTCGCCCGTGGCTCGACTCGCCGTAGTGCGGAGGGACCAAAGCACGGATTGGACCTCCGTTACCCACTTCGCGCCTTTCTTCTTCAACGGGTCAAAGGATCTTGTCTTTAGACCCTTAAGGATTTCTCCGTTGGCGCGTTCGACTTGGCCGTTGCTTTGCGGGTGGGCCCTTGAGGCGAAACAGATCCGGGTGCCGAGGGTGTCACAATATGCTGCGAACGCATGGCTCGTGAATTGTGTCCCATTGTCCGTGATGATCCGCTGCGGCACCCCGAACCTTGCCGTTATGTTCTTCATGAATTTGACGGCCGAGTTCCGGTCTATCTTCGTCACCGCTTCGGCCTCCACCCATTTCGTGAACTTGTCAATGGCCACGTATAGCCACTTGTATCCACCCGGAGCGATCGGAAATGGCCCCACAATGTCCAAGCCCCAAACCGCGAACGGCCGGGACAATGGAATCGTTTGAAGGGCTTGAGCGGGCAGGTGCGTTTGCTTGGCGTGGAACCGGCATGCCTTGCATTGTTGCACCAGCCTGGTGGCGTCCTCGAGGGCCGTCGGCCGCAGTAGCCTTGCCGAAAAGCTTTCCCGACCAGCGTGCGGGGAGCGTGGTGGCTCCCGCACTCACCCTCGTGGATCTCAACGAGTATGTCGTTGCCTTCTTCCGTTGTCACACACTTCGACAGAATGCCGCTCGCCCGCGCTTGTACAACTTGCCGTCGACGATGGCATATCGCTTGGCTTGGCGGGCTAGGCGTTCCGCGTCCGTGTCGTCTTCCGGAAGGATGTCGTCGCGCGGTACCCGATGAGGTCGCTCATCCAGCAGGTGCCCTGCGGCTCGGTGGCAAGCACTTCTTCGCTATTCTGCGTGTGCTGCAGATCCTGCGGGTGCGCTTGAGCTTTGTTGTCGCCGTCTGGAGCTCGGTCGGCGTCGGAGGCCGAAGGGGATGTCATGATCTCCATGAACGTCCCGGGTGGGACCGCAGCACGAGTGGAGGCCACCCGGGACGGCTCGTCGGCAATGTGGTTGTCGCCCCTAGGTATGTGAAGCACCTCGAGGCCGTCGAATTTCTTCTCCATCCGTCCGACCGCTGCGAGGTACGCGGCCATTTGCGGGTCGTTGCATTGGTACTCCTTGGAGACTTGGTTGACGACGAGTTGTGAGTCCCCCTTAGCCAAGAGGCGCCCGACGCCTAGGTCGGCAGCCGATTCGCAACCCTCGCCAAGAGCGCCTCGTACTCCGCCATGTTGTTCGTGCATCGGAAGTGCAGCTGGACTACGTAGCGTAGCTCGTCGCCGGTTGGTGATAACAGGAGCACCCCTGCCCCCGCGCCGTTGAGTGTGAGGGAGCCGTCGAAGAACAACATCCAATGGTCACCGGGTGCGTCATGCTGCTGCACCCGGTGCTCAATTCGTCGTGCTCGACCTCGTGGGTGGGTGTCCACTCAGCCACGAACTCGGCTAGAGCCCGGCTCTTGATGATGTGCGTGCCGAGGAAGGTCAAGTCGAACTCTCCCAGCTCCACGGCCCACTTTGCCACCCGTCCGGTTGCTTCCTCGTTGCGAAGGATGGTCTCCGGCGGCGCCGTCGTCACCACCCGGATGGGATGGCCTTGGAAGTAGTGTCGCAGTTTCCGGGATGCGATAAGCACCGCGTAGAGCATCTTCTCGGTACTGCGGGTACCGAGTCTTTGCGTCCCGCAGGACTTCGCCGATGAAGTATACCGGCCGTTGGATGAGCCGCATGCGGGGTTCCGGTTCCGGCGGAGCAGATCCTGTTTCGTCTTCGTTCGTCGTAGTTGCCGGGGCCGGAGCCCCGGGTGAGGCGGGCACGCCTCGCCCCTTCTCGCTGGATTGGCCACGGCTTCCGCTTCGGTTGTCCCGTCGACGGTGGTCGGAGCCGGAGCCCCCGAGCGAAGTGGGAATGCCGTGGCGCCGATGCCGGAGGTGGTCGGGGCGGATCCCACTCCACCCATGTCACGGAGCGTGGTCGGAGCCGGAGCCCCGGGTGGGGTGGGATCGACGCGCCCGTTGCGGCTTCTCCGTCCGTGGGCTCGGCTTCACCCAAACGCAGCGACGGGGTCGAGCCGGAGCCCCGGGTGAAGCCCGAGAGCCGCGACGCTCGTGGGAGTTGACGCGCCGGCTGCGTCGCGCCGTCTTCCGGGTGGTCCGCCCGGAGAGGCCGGGGTGGTTGTGCCGCAAGCCGCGCCGTGGGCGGGAGCCGTAGCCCCGGGTCGGTCGGGGCCGCCACCTCCGCGACATCGGGGCGCCGACGCTTGCTGGTTCGCCGTGAATCATGAGGCGCTTGTTCCGTGCGCTCGACCACCAGGGCCGCACCGACCACCTGCGGGTTAGGCGCTATGTACAGGAGCAGCGGCTCACCCGGCTCTGGGGCGACAAGAACGGGCGCCGAGGACAGGTAGCGCTTGAGATCCTGCAGGGCTTCATCGGCCTCCGGCGTCCACTCGAACGTGTCCGCCCTCTTCATTAACTTGAACAAGGGAAGAGCACGCTCGCCCGGGCGCGAGATGAATCGGCCAAGGGCCGCCATGCTCCCCGCCGAAGACGCACTTCTCCGGGTTGAGCTTCACGCGGTTGCGGCGCAGGTTGGAGAAGGTCTCCTCGAAGTCGAACAGGAGGGATGGCGCCTTGCGGCTCTTAACGACTAGGTCGTCGACATATGCCTCCACATTCCTCCCGATCTGCGACTCTAGGGTGAGGCGCATGGCTCGTTGGAACGTGGGGCCTACATTTTTCGGACCAAAAGGCATGCTTACGTAGCAAAAGCTCCCTGCGGGAGTCATAAAAGCAGTCTTCTCCTCATCCTCCTTAGCCATACAAATTTGGTGGTACCCGGAGTACGCATCCAACATACAAAGCAGGTCGCAGCCTGCGGTGGAGTCTACTACGGAGTCTATTCGGGGCAGCGGGAACGGGTCCTTCGGGCACGCCTTGTTCGGATCCGTGTAGTCCACGCACATCCGCATCTTGCCGTTGTTCTTGGGCACGACCACGGGGTTGGCCAGCCATGTGGGATGCGTGACCTCCCCGATGAATCCGGCTTCTAGGAGCCTCTTGACTTCAGCTCGATGAATTCTTCACGCTCGGGGGCTTGGCGCCTCGCCCGCTGCTTCACGGGTCTCGCGGTGGGATCGACCCTGAGTTGGTGCTCAATCACCTTCCTTGGTATGCCCGACATGTCCGAAGGATGCCAGGGCAAACACATCGCTGTTCGCTCGGAGGAAGGTGATGAGCGCGAGTTCCTATTTCGGGTCGAGGTCGCCACCGATGGTGGTGGTCTTGTCCTCCGAGCCCCCGAGTGTAATCTTCTTGGTCGACACCTCCCGGGTGCCGAGAGCTTCGGGCGCTTGGAAGCGGATGGTGCAGCGAGGCTTCTCCGGGGTGCTACGCGCCCTCTTCCCACCGGTGCTTTCCTCGGCCGCCATTTCGGCTGCCAAGATATCCTCGAGGCAAGCCGTTGCCTTGACGGCATCCGCCCTCTCCACGATGACACCGTTAGGACCCGGCATCTTCGGCGTGAGGAACGCGTGGTGCGGGATAGCCATGAGCATGTTTATGCCGGGTCTCCCAATGATGGCGTTGTAGGGGAGGCCGATGTCGGCTACGTCGAAGAGGAGCTTCTCCGTGCGGAAGTTGCTCCGGGTGCCAAAGGTAACCGGGAGCTCAATCCTGCCCAAGGGGCGGGAGCTACCCGGGAGCACACCGGAGAAAGGGCGCGAGGGCTGCGGCTCGGCACGCGCCCACCGTAGGGAGTCGTAGACCTTCGGGGTGATGAGGTTGAGGCTCGCGCATCCGTCGATGAGGGTGCGCCCCACTTTCTTGTTGCGGATGGTGGGCGACACGACCAAAGGAATCTTGCCCTTGGTGTTGTTCGGGCCCACCATGTCGCTCTTGTCGAAGGTGATGGGGACGTCCGCCCACTTCGGCGAGAGGAGCCGAGGTCTTGCCTTCGGTGATCGCGAGCACTTTCCGGCGGAAACGCTTGGCCTCGCCCTTGGATGCGAAGGCTGGAGGAGCCTCCGATGATGACGGCGATGGAGTCGTCCGCCCTGCGGTACGCCTCAACTTCTTCCATCTCCCTCTCCTTCTCCTTCTCGGCCTTCTCGGCCGCCGTCGCTCGTCGCGCCGCTTAATGCTCGCTTGGATGTAGCGGCACTGCGACTGGTCGTGGTCGTTGGTGCGGTGGAAGTAGCACGCGAACATCACCGGAGACTTGGCTAGTGACTTGCCGGCACCCGCGGGGGTGGCTGTCGCGCTCCTCGGGGAGACGGGCCTCTGCCGTGGCTACTTCCTCCGCCCTGCGCTTGCGCGTGAGGTTCTTCTTCCGGTTCTTGGAGAGGGTGCCCTCGGGCTCGGGAGAGGCGGCACCGGGTTGGCCTTCGCCGGCGGGTCGTGCCACGCACGGGCTTCTGGCGGCGGGCGCACTTGTCGGCCAGCTGGAAGAGGTCCGTGACCGTCTCCGGCCGGTGCACACCCAGCTCACCCAAGATGTCCTTGTCTCGAACGCCGTGGCGAAGGCGGAGACTACCCGGGAGGGGTCGATGCGCGGGATGGTGTTGCGGACTTGGTCGAAGCGCTGCATGAACGCTCGTAGCGTCTCGCCCGGCTTCGGACGATGCGGTCCAGGTCGATCCGGCTCCCGGACGCTTCGATGTCCCCTGGAAGTTGGCCATGAACTCCGGCACAAGCCGTTCCATGAGCTAATGGACTCCGGCGCCGGGTTCATGAACCATGACCGGGCCGAGTCCTTGAGGGCCGGTGGAAGTAGTTGGCCATGATGTCCTCTCGAGCCGCCGGCGGCCTCGACGGCGGCGGAGTAGATCTGCGGGAACTCGTCGGGGGAGCGGTGCCGTCGTACCTCTCCGGGAGGTCCGGGCGGAACTTGCCGGGCCACGTGACCCCACGCGAGGCGCTTCGAGAGGGCTGCGCAGCCCCCGAGGAACGAGGGGTCGAGCTCCTTTCTCTTGCGCTTCGGGTGGCGCTCGGGGATGACTCCGCGTCCGTGTCGTCGTCGTTGTGGGCGGAGGTGCGCTCACGCTCGCGTCCGGCTCGCGCGAGCGCTCGATGTCGACGCGTGCGTCTTCCCCCTCGCGGCGGCGTACGTTGAGGTCGTTGCGCAGGTCGCGGCGCCCGCACCTGCGGCGAGTGGACGGAGAGCGAAGCCGCCGGTGGGCACGTGTCTTTGGCCCGGTTGGCGCGGCTGTTGTTGTTGGTCGGCGGCCGGCGGGACGGTCCCGCTCGGCGCTCGGCTCGTGCCGTGTCTAGGAGCTTACCTACTCCGGTGAGCCACTCCTTCGCTGCTCTCCCCCGCTAGCCCTGCCGGCGGGTTGTTGAGCATGGTTTTTAGGGCGGTTAGGGGGTCGTCCCCTTCTTCCTCCTGGAAGAGGCGACGTGCGGTGGCGCGCTCGGACGCGAGCGGCGTGACGGCCGGGCGTCGCGGTCGGCGCCGTGCTGGTCCCCCGCTGCTTGCTCGGCCGCCGAGGTGCCGGGACGGTCGCCGTGCGCGGAGCGGCCCGCGCGACGACGGTTGCGGCGACGACGCCCGTGGACGCTCGGCCGGAGACGCCGTCCGCCGTTAGCGGCGTGTCCGTGGATCTCTGCATGGTCGTGTGGAAGTTCCGCAACGCAAAGCGAAATCTACGACGCCTCCCCCTTTACGGCGCGCCAAATGTCGGTGTGTGAGCACACCTCCAAATGGGGGTCTGTCAAGGCTCCCTTCGGGTAGGATCGGGAAAGGTCGGATTTGCTTCAACTAGTGCGGATGATTGAACAAACCAAGAACACGGAGAGTTTACCCGAGGTTCGGGCCGCAAGAGATGCGTAATAACCTACGTCCTGCTTGTGTGTATTGATTGTTGTCTATCTTTTATAAGGGGGCACCCCCTCCTTTTATAGAGTGAGGAGAGGGGCACTTGTACAAGCACCGGAGGAGTACCGGACGCCCTATGGGGGTCCGGTCCTTCCTGGGATATCCCGACAAGATCCTGACAGAATCCGTTACAATCTTCTTTGCTGGATTTGGACTCCAAGCATCTTCTATCCTATTGGTTCCGAGTCCTCCTGGCGGCTGTAGCGGCGTGGCTTCCGAGATGCGGCGCATGGGGAAGGCACGCACACGTCCCGTCGGGCTGCGACCGTTGCCGCGGCCACTTGAGTGCCGCATTAACTCCGGGTGGTTGGGGCGCCGGAGGAAGCTACCGGGAAGCTTCCTGCCCCATGACGCTCCCGCTCCTCCGGCTTTCGCGGGCTTCGTGGGCTTCGTGGGCTTCGTGGATTCCGTCATCCCTCGGCCGCCGTCTTCGTCCGTGGGCGAAGCGGCCCACGCGCGGTTAGGGGGACCCCAATCCCCCTACACCGACGGCATGCAACTCCTCAACGACATCCACGCGGGCGTCTGCGGGCACCACGTCGCGCCACGGACCCTCGTGGGAAATGCCTTCCGACAAGGCTTCTATTGGCCAACCGCCGTGGCGGATGCAACCCGCATCGTCCACACATGCAAGGGTTGCCGGTACTACGCCCGACAAACACATCAACCAGCTCAAGCCCTCCAAACCATACCCGTCACTTGGCCCTTCGCGGTGCGGGGTCCGGACTTGGTCGGACCTTTGAAAAACGCACCGGGGGCTTCACTCACTTGCTTGTCGCGGTCGACAAGTTCACGAAGTGGATCGAAGCTCGAGCCATCGGCAAGATCCGGTCCGAAGAGGCGGTCGAATTCTTCCTCGACATTGTTCATCGATTTGGCGTTCCCAACTCGATAATCACGGACAACGGCACACAATTCACGGGGAAGAAATTCCTCGCTTCGTGACGACTACCACATTCGAGTGGATCGGGCGGCTGTAGCTCATCCCGAGACCAACGGGCAGGTCGAGCGGGCAAACGACATGATTCTACAAGTGTCGAGTCTTAAACTCGGCACTAGTACTACCCGGTCCCTCACGAGCGTGGAATTCTTTGGTGCAACACACGAAACACACGGGAACACAAGATTTTAGGCAGGTTCGGGCCCCTCGAATCGAGAGTAATACCCTACGTCTGTATGTTATGTGTTGCCTTTAGCAGATTGCTAATTGCGAGTTGTCGAGTGTAGGAACTTGTCCTAACTCGTGAGAACCTATGAGAACTTCGCTTCTAGGGGTCCCTGCCCCCGCCTTATATGTCCAGGGAGGCAAGGTTACATGTAGAATCCTAGTCGGATACAATATCTACATACTTAGAAACTCTATCTCTAAGCTTCCTTATCAATTCACGAGTCCTACTCGGTCGGTCTTGTACTTTCCTTGGGGAACAATCCGAGTCTTGTTGTCCACCTCTGTTTCTTACGGAACCTTCCGGAATCCTATACCGGTCGGACACCACTACGTGGGCCCGCCCCACCGGTCTTATGTCTTTAATACGCCACCTTGTCCTTGACAAATCATTCTTCCGATCGATGTATACCCGTAAGGTAAGTTTACGACAGCAGACCCCGAGTAATTTTTGATTTGACATTGAATAAGACCGACCAGTCTTCGACATGTTGGTCCGATTTCAATGTTAAATTAAAAAGAACTCCAATCTTCTGCAATACTTCTTCTTTCTTCAAGACGCTTCAAAAAGCCAAAAAATTAGTATTTTTTTCTCCATACCACCTAATTAGGTGTGCAAAAACGAAAGTATTTTCCTTACGAGTGCGCCGATTAGGTGCACCCAATTGGGTATAGCCCCAGACTCTTGGATCATTTGAACTCCTTTCAAATAATGCAAGAGTCCACTAGTTGAGTCTTCATTATTTTCTTCAATATGCAATTTCTACGAGACCGCTCCTTTCGATTTCCATTATTTTCCACTTCCCGAGATCTCCGTAGACCGCTCTTGAACACGGTGCACCGGTCGGGTGCACCTAATTAAGTATAGCCCCGACTCTTGTATCATTTGAGGATCGCAAATAATGCAAGAGTCTTTCTTGAGAGACTATGCTTTATTATTTTCCATCAAATCACATTCCTCTCGAGCAATTTCTGCCAAGAACATATTTTTCGAGACCGGTCATACCGGTCGAACTTCATATCTCCTGGAGATTCACACCGATTGACATAACGAGACCGTCTAAATCAGCTCTGAACTCATAATCCGCTTAGTGAAATTTCACTAAGAACCAAAATTCTGGTTGATCGAGACCGGTTTCCCAATTAACTTACATCGACTCGAGTCTCCAAGGCCTATAATCAGCCGAATGATTAACACCCAGGGCCTCGGGCATCCAATTTCATAATGATTAGATAGGCAAGACCTAATTGTCTTTGATCTAACCAGATCTCATTATTCAATTTCCTCAAACAATCCAATTTGATATTCCAATGTTATCGCGATCGGGCACTCCATACCTCGGATTGCTCAAACATTTGCAAAATAGCCCTCGTGATTATTCAAATCACGTCGACCATTCCTCTGTAACTCTTAACATCTTCCGCCAAGAACATACTTTTCGACCGGTCCAGGACCGGTGTCAAATCTCATACTCCTGGTGATTCGCATCGGTCATAACTGAAATTCCGCTTATCAGAATATCGCTCAAATCCAAATTGCTTGACTGATCATATCGATCGCCAAAATGCACACAATAAACTCGAATTTTTCACACCTATTATCAGCCGAATGATTAACACCCGGGGCTTATGGTTAACCAATCGGTGAGATAGCGAGTCTTCAACCCAAGCTGGTTTGTTGTATAAATCACAAGCTCACATACCCAATTGGTTTGTTGTATAAATCACTCCGGAAATCATATATTCGGGCTAAAAATGCTTAACCGATCGAGCGTTGAACACTCGGACCGGTCATCACAATTGGCAAAAGAGCCCCGTGATTATCCAAATCACGTGGACTTCTCCTCTGTCGTCGCACCCAAGGCCGTAAGCACCGGTGCATCAAGCGGAGTCGAGACCTTGTTCCTAGTCCATTGTATCCGTAAAAACAATTTAAGAAGTACATAAATGTGCTCATATGTAAATAAATACTCCAATGTTTTATTTCTCGCAAATCTCAAATTATTTCCAGATTTTTTACCCGTATTTATATGTTTTCCTTACTTCAACATATAAGATTTTCTCCTTTCGCGCAAAGCGTAGCGGTCCGGATTAATCATTATATGCCTAATGTAATTTCAACTTTAATAACCGGTCACTCCAACTTAAAAAAACTTAAATTTTACCATCCTGTTTCAACCAATCAAGTCTATAACCAAGCAACCATGGTTAATTCAACACAAATCAACTATGACATAACCACTGGCTCTAATCAGCATTAGGTATAGCACATAGCGGCGGTCTACTTAACAAAATCGTGCCGTATAGAAAAATGACCGGTCTTAGAACTCGGGATCACAAATTATTAACTGACCGCTCTTAAATAGCAGCCCAGTGGCATGGTAAATTAATTCAAAATTAAGATTCTAAGATAAATAAATCCATGCGAGATAGGCAAAGATTGACATATTTCATATTATCAAAAAGCTATCATGAGGATCGCATTATATAAATTTAAACACAAAAACTTAAGTGTAAAGCGACTTAGCTGATTTATTAGGCGTAGCCCGAGCCGGGCGAAGATGATGTAGCAAGTCGATGAGTAGTTTGACGATCGCGTTCAGCTCAAGACAACATCTCCGTGCAGCGGCAACGCTTAAAATCAAAATTGACGACCGATGTAGATGGTTGAAGGCGTAATCGATCAGAACTAAAGATCAGTAGCAGCGTTAATGCTCTAAACCGCTACGAGCAGCAGCAGCGCTCTAAATCGAAATTGAAGACCGATGAAAGCTGTTGAAGACGGCACGATCGGTCGAAGCGAAGATTAGCGACGCGCTAAAGCTCAAGAGCTGCGTCCAAGCAGCAGCGACGCTCAAAGTTGAAGTTGACGATTGATGAAAGTCTGTTGAAGACGGCGCGACCAGTCGGAAGCGAAGATAAGCAGCCGCGCTAATGCTCAAGACAGCGTCAGAGCAGCAGCGGCGCTTCGAAGTTGGAGCTGACGACCGATGAAACATGTTGAAGACAGTAGCGATCGGTCAAAGCGAAGATTGGTAGCTGCGCTAATACTCAAGACCGATGTCGAGCAGCAGCGGCGCTCAAATTGAATTTGACGACCGATAAAAGATGTTGAAGATGACGCGATCGGTCGAAGCGAAGATTGGCAGCCGCGCTAATGCTCAAGACAGCGTCCGAGCAACAGTGGCGCTCAAGTTGAAGGCGACGACCGATGAAAGCTGTTGAAGACAGCGCGACCGGTTGAAGCGAAGATTAGCGACGCGCTAATGCTCAAGACAGCGTCAGAGCAGCAGTGGCGCTGAAGTTGAAGTCGGCGACAGATGAAACCTGTTGAAGACAATGCGATCGGTCAAGCGAAGATTGGTAGCCGCGCTAATGCTCAAGACAGCGTCCGAGCAGCAGTGGCGCTTCGAAGTTGAAGTCGGCGACCGATGAAACCTGTTGAAAACAGTGCGATCGGTCGAAGCTGAAGATTTGTAGCAGCGTTAATACTCAAGACCGCGTCCGAGCAGCGAGCGCCGCTCAAATCGAATTTGACGACCGATAAAAGATGTTGAAGACGGCGCGATCGGTTGAAGCGAAGATTGGCGATCGCGCTAATGCTCAAGACCGCGTCCGAGCAGCGGCGGCGCTCCAAGTTGAATGCTGACGACCGATGAAAGGCTGTGAAAATTATCATCGTGGCATCGGTCATCGCTCGGCGGCATCAATCTTCGTCGTCGCAAGGCGACGATCACTGCACCGATCGCCGTCGTCGTCGCAACGGCGAGTCGTCATCCTGCACGGTCATCGCTCCATGACACCGGTTGTCGTTATGCGAGAGCAGCGGTCGTCGTCTGTGACACCGATCGTCGTCGTCGTCGCGACGGCGATCGTCGTCTGCGACACCGCTCGTCGTCGTCGTCGCGGCGACGATGGTCGTCTGCACCGATCATCCCTCTGCGACACCGATCGTCGTCGTTGTCGTCGCGGTGGCAATCGTTCTCTGTGACACCGCTCGTCGTCGTCGTCGTCGAGGCGACGATCGTCGTCCGGCACCGGTCGTCGCTCGGCGACACCGGTCGTCGTCGTCGAATGAAGTCAAGAAACCCAAAGCAAATCTTGAAGCTTGTAACGAAGACGAAGTCGAAAGTACAAGCCATCGAACTCGCTGGGAACTCGTCGGGACCCCTACCGGCGCGCCAAATGTCGAGTCTTAAACTCGGCACTAGTACTACCCGGTCCCTCACGAGCGTGGAATTCGATGGTGCAACACACGAAACACACGGGAACACAAGATTTTAGGCGGGTTCGGGCCCCTCGAATCGAGAGTAATACCCTACGTCTCGTATGTTATGTATTGCCTTTAGCGGATTGCTAATTGCGAGTTGTCGAGTGTAGGAACTTGTCCTAACTCGTGAGAACCTATGAGAACTTACGCTTCTAGGGGTCCACTGCCCCCGCCTTATATGTCCGGGGAGGCAAGGTTACACGTAGAATCCTAGTCGGATGCAATATCTACATACTTAGAAACTCTATCTCTAAGCTTCCTTATCAATTCGGAGTCCTACTCGGTCGGTCTTGTACTTTCCTTGGGGAATAATCCGAGTCTTGTTGTCCGCCTCTGTTTCCATACCGGTCTTACGGAACCTTACGGAATCCTATACCGGTCGGACACCACTACGTGGGCCCGCCCCACCGGTCTTATGTCTTCAATACGCCACCATGTCCTTGGCAAATCATTCTTCGATCGATGTATACCCGTAAGGTAAGTCTACGACAACAAGGACTCAAGCCACGTATTTATGACCGTACGAAATGCTTTAGCGGTGATGGGCGGCCGAGTTGCCGGCCGTCCTCTGGAGCCTTCGAACGACTCCGAGTCGAGCATCCGGCTACACACCGTTCTTCATGGTCTACGGCTCGGAAGCAATTCTTGAGACCGACCTCGACTACGGTGCTCCTAGGGTCCGCGCCTTCAACGAGCAACGGAACCAAGCGGCGCTCGAGGACGCGGCGGACCGGCTCGACGAAGCACGCGACGCCGCGCTCTTGCATTCTGCTAAGTATCAAAAAGCGCTTCGACGATACCACGATCGCAACGTCAAGAGTCGAGGCTTCAACGTTGGAGACATGGTGCTATGCGAGTGCAGAGCAACAAGGATCACCACAAGCTATCCCCTCCTTGGGAAGGACCCTACGTCGTCGCACGCGTCATCGGGCCCGGCTCCTACAAGCTCAAGACGGTGGATGGTCGAGAATTGACTAACGCACGGAACATTGTGCGATTACGTAAATTCTATCCTTAATCTCGCACTCGTTCTTTTGCTCCTTAACGATCGCCCGCTAAGTACAAGGATCACCCTCGAGCCTCACTCGGGGGCTGGAAAGCGGGCGAAACCATGATTTTTCGAAAACAAAAATCGCTGCACTTAGCTCGTCTCGCGAACAAATTTGCTAAGTTTTATTTGGCCCTGGATTCGAATCTCGTCGACGAATAAAGTAAGCGCGAGCAAACGAGACTCACGGTCTAAGTTGGCTGGAAGGCCGAAGCTCGAGCGCCCGGCGCATTAACGGACGCTCACCAAAAGCGACTAAGTTCAACGAGGCTTGACGGCTCAAACTTTGCGAATCGACGAGATAGATGAAAAGGCCAAAGCATAGTCAAGTCGAACTTAAAATTACTTGATAAAGAGCAAGACCTCGAGGGGTCGAGCGCGGAACGAGTTAATAAACTTAAAAGTTATTTACATACGGGGAACAACGCCCCTTTGTTCTTAACAAAACAAAAAACGAAAACTAATCCCCTAACTTCTCTATATCTTGGGGAGGGGCTCCTCCTCGAGCTTTACGACGAGAGAATCGACGGGTGCGCGGGTCTCGGCCTTCGGCGACTCCGGCTCGGCGCCGGCGAAGCCAGGAACAAGTCCCGTGCTTGACGGCCCCGAAGTCGAGATCTTCGTAGTGGGACGCCGGCACCGTGAAGGTTGCGCGCACGGCGGGCGCACGGCTCCTCGAATCACCGCGCCGATCTGCTCCGGCGAGAGCGGTCTCGACGTTCCGCTCGACCTCGACATCGGCGAACGCGCGGCCCGGGCAGCGTTGAGCTCCCTCCGTGTCGCCTCCGCCGTGACCGGCCTTTGCTCCGAGCCCTACAAGAAAAACTTAACTTTAGAAACCCAAGCCCGAGTAGTCGAGAAAACGACTAAGGGATTCACCTAAGATCAAAAGGAAGGGCTTGGAGCACTTACCCTCCTTCTCGGCCCGCTGCTCCTGGAGCTCACGGAGGTAGCCGGACGCGGTGCGGTGGGAGACCTCCGCCGCTGCCTCGGCCTTACGCTGGAGCGCCTCCTTAACCTTCTCCACCGCCGAGGCGGCTTCTTCGGCCTTGACCAAGGCCGCCGGGGCCGCCTCCCTTGCGCGGCGCACCTCCGCCGCCTCCTTCGCCGCACTGGAGAGCCTCCTCTCGGGCGAGTGCGCCTTCTGCGCCGGTGCGAGCTTGACCGGCCGCCCGCGGCGGCTCACCCGCCTCCGACTCGAGGCGGGCCGGGAATCCTCGCACCGGCCGGCACGAGCCGGCCATGAAGCTCGGCTGTCTCTCGTCTAGAGGCTGCTCGGAGCGCGGGCTGGACTCCGCCGGCGCCCCACTGTCACCGTGGCCGCCGCGGCCACCACCTCGACCTCTGTCCTCCTTGACCTTGCACCATGTGCCGCCGAGGAGGTCAACTACTTGCGAAGGGTCGTAGGCGGAGCCCTTCTCCGCTGCGACCGTCGTCCGCTGGGCGCGAGCGCACCATCGCCGGGTTCGCCCTCGCGAACGCGCTTGCCGGCGGCCACCGGTTGGGTTGACCACCGCCGCGACGGCTCCTCGGCGGGTCTAGCGGGGACCTCGACGTCGAGCGAGGGCCCCGCGGCGCCTCCCCTGTCGGGCGCGGCGGATTCGGGGATATCAACACGCGCGTCCGGTGTGCGCGTGAAGCCGGCTCACCGGCCGCGGCAAGTTTAAAGACATCATTGTGCGCGTCGCACACGCCGGTCTTCCGCATCGCCCCTCGCCGGCTCGGGGACGGTCCCGCCGGAACCTTGCGCGAGCACCACGTCCGCGGGCGCGGCGGAGGGAAGACCTCGTAGATCTACGCCATCCGCCACGCCGTCTCCGGGCGCGGCGGGTGAGCGGTTTGGGTCCGTACCGCCTCCAACTAGCTCGGCGATCATCTCCGCCGCCTCCCTTGCATCGACGGCGGGATCTACGCGTGAGATCTACCACCTCGACCCAAAGTAGGGGTCCGGGCTGGTTCCGGCCCCTCCGTGCGAGACGCCTCGCCGGCCCTAGAGCTCGACTCGCCCCCATGGGGACGGGGCGACTCGTGGGGCCGGCTGCGACGGTCGAGGTCGAGGGGGCGGAGGACTCGAGGGCCGAGGTGACGGCTCGGCGGGAGGCGGACGAACGGGGTCTCCCCGTCGCTCTCGAACTCGGCGGCTCCGCCGTCATCCTCGGAGTCCGTGGGCACGGGGGTCGAAGCGATCGAGGCGGTGTCGGGTTTTGCCCCGCGGCCGGTACGCCTCCCTCTTCCTGCGACGCTCGACGTCTCGCGCCGTCTTCTCCGGCAGAGCCGCACGGCTACGTCCTTGGCCGCCTTCCTCTCGGCTTGCTCCTCCACGGCTTGGAGACGATTGGCCTCTCGCGGATCGGCCTCCTCGGGAAGTCGCGGCCCTAGGGCGCCGACTAAGCACAAGCGGACTGTAAACATGAAAACAAATTAGCGAATGAACTCGAAAGGAAACTTGAATGTGCAACGACGTGACGAAGGTCGAGTCGACTTACCACATGGAGCGCCTCCGGTGCGGCTTCATCCGAGGGCCCCCTGGACAGGCCGGGCGCGCGCGGCGGTCCCCGGCGCTCTACGGTCACGCAACGAGACGGCGTCGTCGTCAAGCTCCTGAACCGCCATCACCGTGTCCGGGACGACGCGGTCGTTGCTTGACACCTGGTGAATCAACATCGAGGACCGCATTAGCGGCGCAAACCTCCGCTTGTGGTAGGAGCCCACCACCACCGTCGCGTCGACGTCGAACCGGGCCGGATGCCGGATCGCCTCGATCATCGGGTCGACCTTACGTCGGCGGGTGCGAGGGCAACCCCACTTCCATTCTCCGGCGCCTCCTCGAAGACCTGGTCCTCGAAGGCCGGGAACGGGTGCGCCGGATCCTGCCGAAGGTAGAACCACTTCGGGTGCCACCCCTGGTTCGACGTGGGGGTGGTCACCGTGATGTAGTCCCTCCCCGGTCCTTCTTCATCACGATCCCCGCGCAGCCGACGTGCACGAGGAACATCCTCGCCCACGGAGTTACGCCTACGATAGAGGTTGATGCTGAAATAGTACCTCTAGAGGTCGAGGTCGGGCGCCATCCCCGGAAACCCTCGCAGAGAGCAACGAAAGTGCTCAACTGCTGGATCCCGTTAGGGTTCGGATGCTAAAGCTCCGGCCCGTTACGGAACATCATTGCCCGTAGGAAATCGTTCCCCGGCGTTCCCGGGCCACGCTCGTGAAAATGCGGGAACGAGACCACGTAGCCACTGGGGCGGCTCCGGGTGCGACTCGTTGCCGGGAAGCCTCCACCACCGGTCGAGGCCGCGCTCATGCAGCAAGCCTTGCGCCACCGGACGGTCGAGGTCGGCCCTCGTCGTCGTGGAGCGAGTCTATGTCGACATGGCGGAAGGGGAGAACGAAGGGCTCGGGAGCTGCGCAAGAAAGGCGAAGGCTAGGGCTTGAAGGGCGAAGGCAAAGAAGGCAATGGCGCGTGGGAACCAAAGGACGCGGCGGGCGGCGACTTAAATAGGCGATTGCGGCTGGGGCAGCCGTGACCCTTCGGCTCCGCTGCGGGTCCCACGGTCGCCACCACCCCGGTAAAATCTCTTAACCCCTTCACCCTGGTTTTCACGCCACTGTCTCCTGGTCGGCGGTTCAGCGGCCCGTACTAATTACGCGGGTCCCGCCACTATCGAGAGGAAATTGAATCCGCACCGCGCGGGCCCACCACTACACGCCGACGAACGGATGAGGACGCGCCTCGATCTCCGGACCATGGAAGCGGAGATGGTAAAACCTCCACGCTCCCTTACGCACCCTTGTGCTTTTAGATTCTTTCACCTACGGGCGAGGGACGGGAAAGGGCACACACCCGAGGGAACCGCTCGACCTCCTACCAACTCCCTTCAACGGATAAGGGACTTAAAAGCTGTCTCGACGGCCCCTCCTAGCCGAGGTTCGAAGGCTGGCCCGATTGAAAGGGTTCGACGGCCGCCTCGAGCACCCCACACCGAGCCGGGGAGTGACATTGATGGGTCCACCTAGCGACCGCGACCTACGCGCACGGGCACAACGGGCATCGACTAACACGCTCGAGTCCAAGTCGACCTCGACTAAGGGGAATCTCACCGTAGAGAGGCATCGAGCCCCCGAGCCCGGCGGACGGTTTTGGGTCCCAATCGAGAGCGCGCACGGATTGATGGAGTTGTCCCCGGCGGGCTGACGAGAATCTCCTCGACGAGAAACCGCAGCTTCACTCGAACTTTTCCCGTTATTGAGCTCACCGAGCCGCGCGTGTCGGCCCTTCGGGTGAATCGCGGATCTGCTCTACCCTCCGTCGTACGAACACGACGCGGACGGAGAAAACGACTAAGACGAACCACCCCCGATCGGCCATCCGCACCGCGCGGGGCTCGAGGGCGGCATCGCAAACACGAGATCGACGGTGGGACCGCATCTCGTTCGCAACTCAGCCGGGGCATAAGTCTCGACTTATCCCACGGCTCGGGAGCTACAGATCCACCGGACGCGCTCGCGCGCATCGGCGGATAAGAAACTCCAACAAAAAACATGCGAACACGACTCCTCGCCTCTTCGAAAAATCCCCGGGCGAGTCCTTGACTCAGCCGAGGGCTCGGGGGCTACTGTCGGCGGGGAGGATTAACGCCGCCACGTGGCGGCGTCCGGGCCCACTTGGCAAAGGATTAACACGAGCAACGTCGGCGGAAGGAGCCGGCCCCCACCCGTACAATCTAGGCTGGAAAACGGCCCGGCAAGCAGCGAGGCTCGACCACTGGTGCCTTACTCGAGGACGTGCGCTCCGCACGACTATGACCGCCTTGCTCGAGGGGTTCCGATCCCGCACGACCTTGGCCACTCGACCCTCCTACTCGACCTCCGGGCTCGACCTCGTGACTCGACCACCAACCGCATTAATTCCCAACCACCCCGGCGCCCACGTGGGCGTTACTCGAAAATCATTGGCGGGAGGCTCGAACCCCATCCCTCCTGCCACCACCTGCTCTCGTCGAGGCCACACCGACGGGACGTGCCGTCCCCGGCCATTCCTGTTGCACGACGGGAGTTGGCGTGGATCGAAGCCTCCGAGAGAAGCCATTGTTTGTCGACATACGGACATACGACCTCCGGCACACCCGACGAATAGGTGTAACTCGAGGGCGAGCTCTGAGTTACGCTCCGCCTCGCACGACCTTCACCCACAAGCTCGAGCCACGGGGAAAGCCACTCCCCTGTCTCGACCACGTCCGAACCATCATTGCGCACGACAAGGAAGGACGGGTATGCCCTGTCCCTTCCAACCACTCTGCGGCGACGCCATTCGCGGCTTCCTCCAAACGCGGGGCACTCCATCCCGGTACTCCCGGCTACGGGAGCAGACGCGACTACCCGGTCAACCTTGCCGGTACGCACGAGGAAGAAGACCGACGGGACAACACCGGCGCTCGGCCGGCCCGCGACTAATCATCCCCTTCTCTCTCTCCGTAACTCGAGCTTCACCCCTACAGCTATAAAGGGGTTCGAGCCTCTCTCACGCACATGACACACGAAACACGCATCACCCACACTCGCACGCCTCATACGCCAAATATCGCACGGGACTTGGAGCACGCTCCTCTCCCACCGTAATGTACTCGGCTTTCCATTTTGACGCAAGGAATACGACGCCGTGACACCCCCCCCGCCGGACGTAGGGAGCTTTCCCGAACCGGCCTAAATTCTTTGTGTCTTCCCTTGCGTACCATCCGGCCTAAAACGCGCGATCCCCAGGACAAATTCTACTGCCGGTGGTTCGAACACCGACAATTAGTGGCAAAATGATATTCACAAGTAGAAGGATTAGATTTTGATGAAACCTATGCCCCGTGGCAAGGCTTGAATCAATAAGAACACTACTTGCGTTTGTCACTCATCATAACTTCAAGTCTGTACCAAATGGATGTGAAGGGTGCATTTCTCAATGGGCCAATCAAGGAAGAAGTGTACGTGGAGCAACCACCGGGCTTTGAAGACCCAAAGTATCCTAATCATGTTTACAAGCTCCATAAGGCGCTCTATGGGCTTAAGCAAGCACCAAGAGCATGGTATGAATGCCTTAGGGATTTCCTTTTGAAGAGGGGTTTTGAAATGGGCAAGGCCGATGCAACCCTCTTCACAAAGCGTTTTGACCATGATATATTTGTGTGCCAAATTTTTGTCGATGACATAATATTTGGTTCTACTAATCAAATGTTTTGTGATGATTTTAGCAAGATAATGACAAAGAGGTTCGAGATGTCTATGATGGGGGAGTTGACATTCTTTCTAGAATTTCAAGTGAAACAACTCAAGGAGGGCACCTTCCTATGTCAAGCCAAGTACACTCAAGACATATTGAAGAAGTTTGACATGGACAAGGCAAAGCCCGCCAAGACTCCCATGGCAACAAACGGCCATCTCGACCTCACCAAGAAGGACAAGCCGGTTGATCAAAAGGTATATCGTTCTATGATCGGCTCCTTTCTTTACCTTTGTGCATCTAGGTCCGATATCATGCTTAGTGTGTGTATGTGTGCATGTTTTCAAGGCACTCCTATGGAGTGCCACATGGTGGCCGTTAAAAGAATCTTGAGATATTTAGTGCACACACCCAACCTAGGGCTTTGGTACCCCAAGGGTTCAAAGTTCAACCTAATAGGCTATTCCGATGCGGATTTTGCCGGGGATAAAGTGGATAGAAAGAGAACCTCCGGGACGTGCCAATTCTTGGGTAGGTCCCTAGTCTCATGGTTATCCAAGAAACAAAATTCCGTTGCCCTATCCACGGTCGAAGCGGAGTATGCTACGAGCCGGTAGTTTTTGTGCACAACTATTATGGATGCGACAAATTCTAAGGGACTATGGTTACAAGTTGAACCGAGTTCCTCTCCTATGTGACAATGAGAGTGCCATAAAGCTAGCTTATAACCCCGTTGAGCACTCGCGCACAAAGCATATAGATATCCGCCACCATTTCTTGAGAGATAATTCTATCAAAGGGGATATTGAAGTAAGTCATGTGAAAACCGAAAATCAACTAGCCGATATTTTCACAAAGCCACTAGATGAAAGCCGGTTTTGCTATCTAAGGAGTGAGCTAAATATCCACGACTCTAGTAATGTGGTGCGGATGCGTGCACATCTGCTTGTTGGTTTTATCGTTTTTGGATCTTAAGTTGGAAATGCATGCTTTCGAAAATATTTGAGTGATTTTAAAAACATTTCTTGGTTCTTGACCAAAAGGTCAAATCTTGTCAAAATGTGATCATAGCCTTGGTTGTTGATTGTTTACGATCACATATTGTCAAGATGTAAAACTATCTTTGAAAATCTCTCCAAAATTCTCCTCTTTTCTCTCTGTTTCACCCCCTACCGGAAGTTCGGTATGGGTGGTCAAAATTCGTCGGCGCGTACGGGGCACTCGGTGTTTTCCCGGTCGGAAGTCCCGGTAGGACACCGGAAGTTCCGGTCGGAGGTCGAACAGAAGAACTTTTTCCTTCCGGTCGGAAGTTCCGGTATCCTACCGGAAGCTCCGGTGCGGGGCGTTGACCTAGGGTTTGAGCCCGCACCGGAAGCTCCGGTAGGCTACCGGAAGTTCCGATATAGGACGGCGAGTATAAAAGGGGAGCCCGTCCCCTTGAAAGGGACGGCTCCCATTTGAACTTTTCCACCTTCCTTCACCTTTTTCTCCTCCACTTCGGTTCTACATCAACCGGAAGTGTTCTAGAATTTCCGACGGCAATCTTTGGCGAGGCTCCGTCAAGTTCCTTCCTCGTTCATCTCCAAGCTTCCTAGCTGGAGGAGAAGGTATTTTTCCCGTATCCTTCACTTCTAGATCTAGGGTAGAATCCTTAAATCCCTAGGAGTATTTGTTGCTTAGATGAATCTTTAGCGAGTTCTAGGACTCTAACATGCTTTTAGAAAGTAAATCCATTGGCTAGATGTCACTTTTTCGCACTTGCTAGGGTTAGGGTTGACCCATACCGAAAGTTTCGGTGCCGGCAACCTTCGATGGTTGAAGGTCCCATCGAAATTCCGGTGCCGGAAGTTCCGACAGGGAACCTCCTGTTAGCATCTATTTAGTGCTCCTTCTTTTTATCGACATTGTGTATGTTGTTTCTTACACATGTATCCCTCTTGTCGGATGTCTCGTGGCTGGAAGGAAAACCGTCACAAAGCGTCCACCTCAAAGCTACGCCGACTTAGACTCGGACTCGGACTATGACGTGCCGAACCCTCGCCTTGCCAAAAGGCAAGCCATCGGAGCTGGTCCTCGGTCCTCCTCCCGTGGTCTTGGCCCTGGAAAAGGAAAAGGATTATGCAAGGGCAAGGGCAAGGGGACAGCAAGGAGACCTCCTCCCGCTCCGGTTTCAAGTGAGGAAGAGGAGGATGAGGAGGAGGCGAGGAAATGTTGGCGGGGATGATTGGTTTCTCCCGATAGCCCTACTTTGCGGGAGCATGTGAAGTATGAGTTGAGGACTCCCGCTGTGAGTGGCGGTGCTTGGGTACAATGTACCATTTTACGGGGATGAGGTGCAGAAGTACGGGAGCAAGTGCCCGTGGATAAAGCCAAAGGAAAGGGTTGTGGATGATGTGAGGTTTTGGGATCACACCCAAGCTGAGTGGTACAAGGAAGTCTTGAAGCTTAAGAACAAGACCACTAAGATGAAATGGATCAAGTGGGACTCGGATGGATCGCCGGAACGATCCCGTGTTCAATCAAATCAAGTCTAAGTGTGCAAAGAGAGACTTGGTGGATCTCATGGGACTTGAGCATGGGTGGAATACCGAACTAGTGGTTTAGTTCTATGCCAACCTCTAGCTTGAGTTCAATGAGGACTCTCGGGAGGAATCCATCATGCACTCGGACGCTTGATGGAAATCGTTTTCACATCACATACGCTGAGTTTGCCGAGGTTCTTGGTTTTGGTCATGAGGATGCAATGAAGAGGAACATCAATGTGTTTGATCCTCCGGATGATGCAACTTTGGAATTCATGTATGTCGGCCGCTATGACCAGCCCAAGGGGATGATCATTGGGACTCTCTTTGGATTGCACCCCTACTACCGTATCCTGAACAACATGTTTAGGTGGACCTTGGATCCTAAGATAGGGGATGCATCTTCCTTGCTTGCTAGTGCCAAGACTCTCCTATGTGCTATGCGTCCTGGAGCTGAGCCTTTACGTGTATTTGAGCACATCTAGAGATGATTGAGCAAGGCCAGCCTCCCATTCTCTCATACACTCACAAGGCCGGCCTCCCATTCTCTCCGTTCATCATGAAGATGATTGAGCATGTCACGAGGGATTATATGTAATCTTAAGTTCGTTGTCTCGAGAGCGATGCAGGATAATATGTAATCTTAAGTCTTAAGACTGGTCATTTTTTCTATATGGCACGATTTTGTTAAGTAGACCGCCACTATGAGTTATACTTTGTGCTGATTAGAGTAGTGTTTAGTCATAGCTGGTTTGAGTTGAAATAACCATCGTTGCTTGGTTATAAATTTGATTAGTGGACTTAAGACGATAAAATTTGGTTATAGACCGGTCCGGATTGCTGCGGTCTTGTGCGTAAAGAGTGAAGATTGGTCGTCAATGAAAGGACATGTGACATCCTCTCCGGGATACCTAGGAATCGGTATAGAGGGACACTCGACGAAGCGAGTTACAACGAAACATCATCACATACAAGCCGGAATATATACATCATGGTATAATACAACCAGGTTTTCGAAATACAAACATTCGTGCAGCGGAAACATAAACATTATTGAAGTTTAACATCATACCGGTATTGCAGCGGAAACTTGTACTTTTATACAACAAAAGACTATCAACGATCAACGTGATGTACTGAGCCCGTCGCACACCACGGCCCTCCCTTCTCACGACGTGGGAATCCGTTCCCATTAGAGGGAACCTCCCTCAAGACATTGCTCCTCTTCGGGAAGCTACCGTATAAGTCGTGAAAATACGACTCATTCCCTGAAAGATAACGAACAAACCACCGAGTATTCTAATACTCGGCAAGACCGACCCAGTCAACATGGCACGCTAAGGCCGACGCCTAGTATGCAAGGCTTTTTGGCTGTGGGGTTTACTCCTTTGCGAAAGCATCATTAAAGGGTGGGTCCTTACTTTCAATATTTTAGCTCACGTTAACCTCATTAACCATGGCATTTGCAGCCTATCACTATTGCAATCAAGTTTGCAAGACAAGAATAAAATAGATCATTAATCCTTTCATCTCTCATCATCATCTTGCATAGTATTTACTACGATGTGACGAGCTAAACAAGCGGTACTCATTACTGCGAGGGACGACGATTCGAATCGATTTTATACCAGCTGGCAAAACCCGAGCTACACGACGTATACGCATCACACCGATCGTATACGACAACTTTCCTGCTAGCACCTGACGAGAAGACTAGCCATTTCCAACTCCCCGGGAGTATGGCGACTCCACGACTTCCCTCGTGGCCGACCCATCTCCCTCCCGTGAGACTATCCTCTCACTAACGACCGATAAAAGAGAGGTGGCTACGCTACATCTCCGGGGCGATAGGGTACATCAGCTTGCTGGGCCCATGATACCAGCATGTAGTACGGTACGTTCAAACTTGTTCAACTAAGCCGACAACGGTACGGTCCTTGGCCAGACTCGGACAGGGCTACCACCTTGCAAGACCTCATCTTCGTCTTGCCCTTTCTCCTATGGGGCCCGTCCGGTCTCAACTTCATTAACACTCTATTCATCTTAGTGTCAACACAAAAACCCTTAAAGCCTCCATGGTTTAAGATTCCCTAAACATCGATCGCTGCGACTATGAATTAAGTTTAGCTTCTATTGAGCTACCTGTACCAGGTATAGAATAAACAAACGGAAACCTACCATAATGCAACTAGGCTATCAATCATTCCCTAACACCTAATGCACAACCATAACTGAACTATGTGATAAAATAAAATATTGAAAAACATAGGTAGGATGCACTGGGGCTTGCCTTGATATGGTTCGGGGTTAGCTTCCTCGGCGCGGGGATCAACTTCGAGATTCCAGTCTCCGACTCGACCTACGGTGGAACCTCGATCACTTAGAACCTAGGTCGACCAATAATGCGTTGCGAATCACAACCATGTATGCATGCATGATCATGATAAAATTATGCAAAGGTTTTATTAATTAAGTCCAATAATTAATAATTAATAATTAATGCTTCATCACATTGGTTAATTAACAATTCATGAATACGCATATTCATTAAACGATAATTAGCAATTGCTTATGCTCATTAAGTAATGCTTAATCAAGGTTATTAATTATTGATTAGTCATGTTCCTTAATTAATTAATTAAGCTTATTAATTACTTAGGTTTAACAATTAATAATTAATCTTGTTTATTAAACTATAAATAAACCCTTATTTAAGTGACATGTGATAATAGGTTAATTAAATTGGAATCACAGGAAATAATAAAGTTTAAGTTTAATTTTGGAAAAATAGTTTTCATAAATAATTTCGTTTCAGTATCTCCTTCATCTAATTAAATTATTTTTCTCCATTAAACATTTAATTAACATAAAATACTAGCTTTTCCTTAAGCAAAGAAAGTGATTAAATATTATCTATGAAATAAAATTACTCAAAATAACTATTTTATTTCATAAACAAATAGTTCTTATTTTTCTGAGTCTAACAAACTTTGTTTTGCATTTTTCTAAATTTTAATGAATTTTCTACAAATTTTTGAAAATTGAAAACCCTCTTGTGCCACACGCCTGGGCCCACGAGTGGGCCGCGAGGGAATCCCCACGTGGCCACACGCGATCCCGCGCGTGTGGCCCGCGGTGTGGCGCCACCGCGTCGGCCGAGGGACGGCGGCGCGGCCACCGGCGATGGCCGGAGATGGCTCAAAGCTCGCCGCGAGACTACCTAAAGACTCAACTCGGCTGTGGTGGACCTAGCGGTGGTGATGCGCACACATGAGCGGGACCGGAGACGCGCCGGCGGCGAGAGGCGGGCACGACGGAGCTCCGGCCATGGCGCAAGCTCACCCGACGGCTTAAAACATGGGGAGAAATGCGCCGTGAGCTACTACGGAGCATAACCAAGCTCGTCGGGAGGTCCTAGAAGCATGAGCACGGCGGGAGATGGGGCTCACCGTGGAAGGGTGCGGCGGCGGTGAGGAAACTCCGTGGAAACGGCGAAATCCCGACGAACCTGTGAAGGAAACTGGATGAGCTCTTGCTCTAAGGCTAAAGGAGTGAGGTGCGCATCATCACGAAGAAAGAAAGGCGCAAATGGCTCACCGGGCGGTGAGAATTCTTGAGCCGCGGCGGAGGAACACGGTGGCGGCCCGAGGAAGAAGATGGCCTCGCCCGGATGGAGTGGAGGTGCTCAAGCTGATTGAACGGGCGGAGAAGCTTCACGGTGTCTTGGCGGAGCTCTTGGCGGTGGCGGTGTGGACGGGGAGGGACCGGAGCGGACCGGCGGCGTAGCTCCGAGAGGCACGGCGATGGCGGGGAGGAGAAATGAGAGAGGAGAAGAGAAATGAGGGCCGGCGGGGTTCTTATCCTCCACCGAGAGGCCGTAAGGGGCAAGCAGCCGGTGCAGCTGCGCAAGCAGCTGCGTGGCGGGAGGCGTGGCAAGCCGGCCGGGCCCGGATTTTTACAAAAAACCCCCTCGGCTTTCGGATAATTAAAAAACAACCTTCGGTGCTCCAAAAATTCCCAAAAATTTCAGGGGTGCAAATGAAAGTATTTTAGACATTTTTCCTATTAAGTCCAGGCTAAACTTCCAAATCATTTTCGGATTAAAAATTTATAGCTAAATTAATAAAAGAAGCTTTGTTTATTTCTTGTAATTATTTTCACAAAGCAAAATAATTCCAGGAAACTTTCATAAATCTTAATTTATGATGTTTGAGCCATAGAAAATGTTAAACATATATTTTCCTCTTATTAAATTTCTTTTTAAGCATTTCCTTTATTCTTTAGCTATTTTGATAATTTATGTGTATGTTGTTAACACAAAATTTGATATCTTCGAGAAATGCAATAATATGATGCAATGCTCATGATGACATGAAATGCATTTATTTTCCGAGAGTTGTTACGGGACATATATTATATTACAAAGTATTCGGATATAGTATTTTTGCATGCATAAGATTAATGACAAAGGAACATCTATTGAGCGGGGCCACGAGAATCACCGGTTTCACCGGTCTTGGGATCTTCGATCGAGCATGTCATCAATTGTTCCTTCCGAGTCGGATGCTTGAAGATAGAAGATCAAAGTCCATATCATCGTATTCGTCTTCTAGATTACGTACGAAGGCTGCAGTAGCATCTTGTGCGGCTTGGTCCGGGCGGGGAAGAGCCGCGGCCTCATTCGGTGGAACACCGGTGGATCCGAGAGGGATATCTTCGATGAGTTCTGTCACGGTTCCAAGGAGTGAATTCCTCGGTTCGTTGAACCGGTCTTCGGTAGTCTTTGGATGGGCGCCTGCTCCGATGAAGTTGAAATCACGGTCTTCGACAGAGTCCAAGGCCGGATTATTGCAGCAATATGTCCTCCCCTGCGCAGCAATTGCCTTGGAATGTTCCCCGATTCTTCGAGGAGCATCCCAAATGGCACTTTCCAAGTCCATGTTTTCTTGTTGAAGGGGCTGACCTCCATTCGGATACTCGAGCACCCATTTACTATCCGCTACAAGTTCTAAAGAAAAACATTTGAAAAGAATATCGAAATTCCGGCCAGGTATTAAAAGACCGCTTCCTAGACGAGATAGGCGAGAAAGAAACTTACGCCTATGCACGATATCCATGGCTCCGAATCTGCCTTTGACGTTGATATTGGAGGCCCTCCGCTAGCTTCGCTCTTCAATAAACGTTGTATTTCATCTTCTTTTGCTTTGAGCGCTAGTCGAGCAAATTCATGGGCGGTCTTCGGGGCATTCTCCTTACGTGCTTGAGCGGTCTTCGTAGCTTCAAGCGCTTTCGCGAGTTCAGCTTTGAGCTGAGCATTTTCATTCTCAAGAATCTTGTTGAATACGAGAGTTTGTGCCGGGATGTTGTCCTTGGCGATAGCTCGCCTTCTAACTCACCAATGCTTGGCAGCTTGGCTCTCTTCCACTCGCGAGCCTTCTTATCGACAAGAGTCTCGATTAGTTTGTCTTGAGTTTGGTGCGGTTCCTCTTCTAGTCGAGCTATAATATCACTCTTGGCTTCGAATTCTTAAGGAGAACCTAAAGGGAATATAGGAAAAGAGAATTGTGGTATGAAGATTGTAAAGAAAGGAAAATACAAGGTAAAGAATGAGAAATACCTGGCCGGACTCGTTGAAGTTCTTCGAGCTTTCCTCCTCTTGGAGTGAATCCCATTTGGCCGTTGCTTGTAAATGTAAGGGCTCCGCTGGAGCTGTCAATTTCTACATCACCAATTATCATCTTGGCGAGCTTTGATTTAGCTGGAGCCACTGTGAGTTGTTCTTGCCCGAGTGGGGTACTTCTTCGATCCGGACCGGTCCCAATGGAAGCTCCGGAGCGGTCCGAAATAATGTGGCCTATGGAGGGAAACCACTTGGATGTTGTATCGGTCACAACAGACTCGGTGGTCATCCTCTCTTCATCAACTTGAGCTGATGGAGCTTCTTCGGTTGTTTGTTCTTCCGTTGAGGCGGCGGGGGTTCCTCTGTTGTTGCCGCACCCTTGGCCTCACGAGATCTATTCGGCAATTGTTGTCATTGGTACGGGGGCTGTTGTCTTACTGCGATAGCTACTTGGAGTAGTGGAGGGAATATTTGAACGGGCCCGCAATGTTGGCTCGAAGGTTCGAGTGATCCTGCGAGATAAGACAAGATTAAAGGCTGGAATAACATAGTGATGATTACGGATAGTAAAAAGATCAAAAGGAACTAAGTGAAGAATCTTTACGTGGTCGCCTTCTTGAAGGCTGCGAAGGTCCTGGTCTTTTTTGTTGGGGGCCTTGGGAGCCTCCTCTTGATTCTTCCGCACTCCTCTTGGCTGCCGATGGCGCTGAAGGTGCAGGGGTTGAATCTCCTGCGGTATTGTCCGAAGTGCTGGTGCGAGAGGCATACCGGGACCTCTAAGGAACGTTGGCGAGGGAATCCTTTAATTGCGGGTCTCCTTGAGATACTCTAGCTTGATGATCCCTGAAATGCGGCCTAGGCTGCTTGGCGATCCCTCTCGATAACTTCCTGCTATTTCTTATGGACTTCAATCTTCTTGGGCTTTGGTACGATTACCTATGGGCGGGAAGCGGGGATTGAGGCCGACTTATGTGTCCTCGTGCTAGGAGCATGGATTGCACCCCGGATCTTGAGATCTTTTTTGATGGCCGGTCGGAGGAAGAGCCGGCGGCACCGGAATATTTTGGGGAAGAGTTGAAGCTGGTAGGTCTGGTAAGCGTAGGATTGGGGAGAGCATTGGCTTCATAATCTTCGCCCCATGGATCGTTTCTTTGGAAGAGGGGGTGGCTTTTGAATCTGTCCAAAGTCTGCATTGAATAAACGTACATGATTAAGAGAATAGCAACATAAAGATATAGGAATTTAGGATACCGGTATTAAGTGAGAAAGAAGATACTTATAGGATCGCAAGGATTGGAAGAGCTGAATGCCAAGCCTACTCTTTGGCATCCCGAATCGTCAAATCCAGATTGCAGCATCTTCTTCAAGCGGTTGGTAAAATGGTCCAGGACCAGGAAGGGTTTGTCGTATACTTGCCTTATGGGTATACGAGATGGTAAAGGAATGGATATGCGTAGACATGGCAACAAATTAATGAAGATAAAGATGATGAAAATAGTCAACGGACTGGTCCACGACCGGTCTCGGATAGCGAAGCTTACGTATACCGGTATGGAAACAAGGCGGGTATTAAGACCGGCGTACAATGACTTCTTTTTTTTTGAAACAGGCGTACAATGACTTGAGGAGCAAGTTAAGGAGTAATTTGTAATCTGTTAGGACTACTGAATTAATAAAGAAAGCTAGAGATAGAGTTCCCATATATGTAATTCATGTAATCGAATAGGACTCTACATGTAACCCTAGCTCCCCGGATATATACGGCGGAGCAGGGACCCCGAAAACTCTCCGAGATCCGGCAATTAGCAAATCGCTAAAGGCAATACATAACACACGGGACGTAGGGTATTACTCTCGATTCGAGGGGCCTGAACCTGTCTAAAATTCGCGTGTTCCTGTGTGTTTTGTGTGTTGCACCATCGAATTCCACGCTCGTGAGGGACCGGGTAGTACTAGTGCCGAGTTTAAGACTCGACATTTGGTGCGCCAGGAAGGGGTCCCGACGAGTTTCTAGCGAGTTCGATGGCCTCTTCGTTCGTCGTCGACTTCGAGCCGAGCTTCAAGATCCGCTTCGGGTCCCTCGACTTTGAAGCTAATTCCGTCGGAAAGTTGCTTTGGATGAATCCGACTCGTTGTCGGGCCGCGGCTTCGAAGCGCGATCACCTGCCACGGTTGGCACATGTGGCTTAGAACTTGGAGGATATGACGCAGCTTTAGCGCGATCAATCGGACCGTTTGCGTCTCGGACCGGTACTCGATCCGTGATGATAAGCCGCTCTCGCGAGATTGGTAATGACTTCGAGGAAGGGCCTCCGGCCTTCTTCCAAGTGTTCATGACGGGTCCGGTTCTTCGACAACTCAACACCGAGGAAGCTGCTGAAGAAGAAGCAAGGATGGCGAGAGATGAATCGATCGTCGTCCTCGTGAAACGAGATGAAGCGAGACGGAGATGAACAACCTCCACAACCTTCGACCGCGGATCCTCGCGCAAACGTTGCTTGGTACCGGTCGAGGCGGAGGAAGCGTTCCCGCGACCGCTCCCTCGCCACGGGCCCGAAAGAAACATCCCCAGGATATAACAACCGACGTGGATGCCGCGGCGGAAGGCGCCATCGTTCTTCGAGCGAGCTTTGGATTTGAGCTCCATGGAAGTGGAATTAAATGGCGCTCGAGTCTTCATGTCGCAAGTCCACAACATTGTGGGAGTGAAGCAAATTCTTGAGACAATACCGGAAGAAGTCTTCAATGCCACGCCGGGGTTGCGACGCGCTTTGAATTCGGTTGATGTAGTTGCTCTACGGACAAATCAACTCGTTCATGACGGATCGAGAATCTTCAAGCCGCTCGCGTTCTCGCTCGGAGCGGCCTATGAGGGCCCGGTGCGAAGGAGCTTCTTCGGTGGAAGGCTTGGGCCTCGACACACCTCGATTGCGGACGCACATGAACGAGCTTCGGACCAAGATTTACGCGTACCACTCAATGGCAACCGTGACGCTCGTAACGTCCCGATCGATCGCCACGTAGAGAGAACGGAAGAGCGCCGGAGACAAGAAGAAGATGAGAGGCGTCGGACCGGTCATGTGGATGATCGTCCACGGGATCTTGCCCGCCTCGCTCGAACGTGACTAATTCGCCTCGGTGTGGACCGGCTGCTTCGGCGCCGCCCCTAGTGGAAATCCTCCACGCAATGATCAACGAGGGCAAGGCAACCGACATGCTCATCGGGATGACCGGCCAAGACGAGATGATCGTCGTGATACCGAGAGACCAAAGGGGACGAGACAACGAGAGATAGAGATGGGGAGCCTCGACGAGACAAGGATGATCGCCAAGCGGCGCCTCCGCCTCCGCTTTGCTCCTTCGCAGATCACACAACCGACGAACAACGACCGCCGGGATGGTTCGGGAGATAGATATCAAGATGACCGATACTACGACTATTCGGATGATGATAGGGATCATAACTACCGGCATTACCCTCGTCGACGATCCCCTTCATCGGTTTGGACCGGTCCGGAAGATGATGAGTACTCCGTGATACCTGTTTTCACGCGAGATTTACGCATTTGCAAATACCCCGGGGATTTAAGCCCGGGGCCATTGACAAGTATGATGGCAAAGCACCTCCTGCTGAGTGGCTTCGCATGTATACTACTACCATCCGGTCGGCAGGGGAGATACGTTTGTGCTAGCTAACTACCTCCCTATGTGCATGGAGTAGGCTGGACGCTTATGGTTGCAATCCCTACCCGAGAGATCTATCTCTTCCTGGGGTGACCTCACCAAAAAGTTCGTGGAGAACTTCCAAGCGACTTGTGAGAAGCCGGGGAACTACTTCGACCTCAACGGTCGAGCGAAGCCCGATGAGACTCTCACGAACTTCATCGGGCGTTTACGCAATAAGAAGGCCTTGATCCTCAATGTTCCCGATCGGCAGGTAATTGCCGTGTTTCAAGGCGGCGTCCGAAGTGAAGCGTTAGTTCACAAGATTGGTAGGCGAAATCGGAACCTTACCATGACGGCGTCGAGTGCTTCAAGATAGCGAGATGATTACGCTGTTGGTGAATCAAACGTGGTCAATTTGCGCGGGAACAAAGGGAAGGAACCGAAGCATGACCAAGGCAACTAGTCTGGATCCAAGAATAACAATAAGCGCAAGGTTGATCACCTTGTTGCAGCTGTCGACCGATCTCATGGAGGAGATCGGCCGGCACCTCCTAAGAGAGGTCCGAGAGAGCGACTGTCGTTCGAAACACTTACGGAGGGCCCTTGCATGATTCACAATGGGAATCATAAAGCTAAGGAGTGCTTCTGTTAAGGCCGTTCGCTCGGTTTGCCTTAAAGGTTGCACCCCGATCATAGGAACCGAGAAAGACGACAAGGGCAAGGATAAAGAGCGTGATGACAATGAGGATGACGAAGGCTTTCAAGAACCAGCTCGGGAGGTGAACATGATCCGTGGAGGCTCGGACGCGTACGAGTCAAAACGAAAACAAAAGCTGGCGTTTCGAGAGGTTAATGCCGTTGCTCCCGCCACTCCCGAATATCTACGGTGGTCCGAGGTGCCCATCACCTTCGACGGGATCGATCATCCGGAGGTTTTGCCAAAAGTCGGTAAATATCCGCTCATCCCGGCCCCCATCGTTCACAAGGTGCGATTGAAGAGAACTTTCATTGATGGAGGAAGTTGCCTGGATATCTTGTTCGCTAAAACTCTGCCGGAGCTTGGCCTCTCTGTAGCTGATTTGGATCGCAGCGTTTCACCGTTTCATGGTATAATACCGGGCCAGTTGCTATCCTTTGGGGCAGATTTCTCTGCTGGTGACTTTTGGGACAAAGGAAAACTACGGGAGGGAAAATATTATCTTCCGGGTGGTCGACATTGATTCGGCGTATCATGCGATACTTGGAAGACCGGCTTTGGCAAAGTTTATGGCCGTCCCGAATTACCGGTACTTGATGCTGAAGATGCCGGGACCAAATGGGGTCCTATCGTTCGGGGTGATATCAAGACCGCTTATGCCTGTGAAGTACATAGCACCGAGCTAGCCTCTCGGGCCAATTCGGAGGATGAACGTCGAGAAATTAGAGAAGCGGCCGAGGCTCTAGAAGTACATGCAAGGTTGGAGGATGAGGTTCCGATCAAGAAGGTCGCAAAGGAGAAATTGAAAGGCGATGCGGTAGTTTCCAAGACTATTCGGCTTGATGAGTCGGACCCCTGTAAGGTCACCCGTATAGGGGCTCACTTGGGGGATAAATAGGAAAGCGCGCTCATTCTTTTCCTCCGGAAAAATAGGGATATCTTTGCATGGCAGCCTTCGACATGCCAGGTGTTCCTAGGGAGAAGATTGAGCACGCACTTGTTGGTGCGTCCCGATGTGAAGCCGGTCAAACGAAGCTCCGGAGGTTTGCTCAAGACCGCAAGGAGGCTATCAAGAAGGAAATAACTAGGTTATTAGCAGCTAAGTTCATTAGGGAGGTGTATCATCCAGATTGGCTTGCCAATCCGGTCCTTGTACAAAAAAAGAATACTAAAGAATTAAGATTGTGTGTCGACTATACTGATCTCAACAAAGCTTGCCCCAAAGACCCTTTCGCGCTTCCTCGGATTGACCAAGTCGTTGATTAGACCGCCGGCTGCGAGCGTCTTTGTTTCCTTGATGCCTACTCGGGATATCATCAAATACCGCTAAGAGTTGAAGATCAAGTAAAGACCGCGTTTATCACCCCCTTCGGAGCGTACTTGCTATACGACTATGCCATTTGGATAAAAAAACGCCGGTACTACGTATCGGCGCGGTATACAACGTTGTTTGGATTCGCAATTGGGAAGGAATGCATAAGCTTATGTTGATGATATAGTGGTAAAATCTCGGAAAACCGAAGATCTTCTCTCGACCTGGCGAGAGACCTTCGATATCTGCGGAATTTTTCCATGAAGCTCAACCGGGAAAGTGTGTGTTTGGAGTTCGTTCGGGAAAATTATTGGGTTACTTGGTGTCGTGGCGAGGCATCGAAGCTAACCCCGAAAAAATCCGAGACGATCATCGACATGAAGCCCCGAGTTGTTTGAAGGATGTTCGGAAGGCGACGGGTAGTATGGCGGCTCTCGGCCGTTTCATCTCAAGGCCGGGAGTTCGTGGACTTCCATTCTTCGAGCTACTTAAGAAGCAAGATAAGTTTGAGTGGACGAGATGAGGCACGGGCCGCTCTTGATCAACTCAAGAAATACCTTAGCAATCCTCCGGTATTAGTACCTCCAGAACCAGACGAGACTATTCGGTTATATATTTCGCAACAACCCATGTGGTGAGTACGGTTACGCGAGTTGATCGGAAGGAAGAAGGACATCCGCAATTGGTGCAACATCTTTGTAAGCGAAGTTTTTACTGAATCACGGATGCGATATCTTCGATTGCAGAAGTTAATATATGCTTGTAGTGATAACTTCTCGGAAGTTGAAACATTATTTCCAAGCACATCCCATTGAAGTTAAGACTGGGTTTGCCATTGGAGACATTGTGCGAAACCAGGAGGCGATGGACCAGGTAGCTAAGTGGACTATAGAACTTGGCCAATATGAGATTACGTTTTCTTCGCGGACAGCTATCAAGGGACAGGCTTTAGCTGATGTCATAACGAGTGGTTGGAGACGCAAATTCCGCGAAAGGATCCGGACGTTGGAATACTGGGAGATGTTCTTCGACGGGTCCCTACAGCTTTCGAGCGCGGGGCTGGAGTCGTACTTCTCACCCCGCAAAAAGAGCCATTGAGATATGTCTTACAAATGCATTTCGAGCTTCAAACAATACTTGTGGAGTATGAAGCTTTGCTTCATGGGCTTCGAGTAGTCTGTTCCATTAGGAGTAAGACGATTGGATATATATGGTGATTCAATGCTGGTGATCGATCAAGTTAACAAGGTGTGGGATGCTCATGATGATCATATGATCGCCTATCGACAGGAGGTTAGGAAGCTTGAAGATAAATTTGATGGTTTGCGATTTTCTCATATACTACGCGGAAACAATTCCGCTACGGATGAGTTGGCCGGATCGGGATCTTTGAGACAGGCGGTTCCACCCGGTGTTTTCCTTCAAGTATTGGATAAGCCATCCATAAAGATGGAGCGCAAGGCTACTATTTCGAAATCGCCAATGAAGCGAGTCTCGAAGGATCAAGGGGAGAAGGAAGTCTTGAAGGACTAGTCGAAGAAGCGGTCTTACCGGATAAGACGAGAGAATGTAATCAACGTTGAAGGAACAGTTTTGCTAGAAGATATTCAACCACTAAACGTTATGATTATTGATTCTGATTGGCGTATCCCATACATTCACTATCTACGATCTGGTAAAACTCCGAGAAGATAAAGTGGAGAAGCAAAGATTAGAGGTTCGAGCCCGCAGTTATTTAATTCTCGAAGGAGAATTATATAGGCGTGGAGTTAATATTTTGATGAAATGTGTATCGGTTTCGATGGCATTCAATTTCTTGAAGACGTGCACGGGGAATTTGTGGAAATCATGCCTCTTCGAAGACACTGGTTGGGAAGGTGTTCGGACAAGGATTTTATTGGCCTACGGCGACGGATGATGCGCCCGAGTGGTCAAGAATTGTCGGGGTAGTCAATTTTTCGCCGAACGACCCCATGCTCCAGCTCATGAGTTGCGGTTAATTCCAATGACTTGGCCTTTTTCTACTTGGGGGCTGGATATCATTGGACATTTTAAAAGGGCGCCGGGAGGATTCACGCATATTTTTGTGGCGGTAGATAAGTTTTCCAAGTGGATTGAGGTCGAAGTCTGTTACTAGTACGACTACGGCCCGAGCAATTAAATTCTTACAGACACATATTTGTTCGCTTTGGAGTCCCGCACGGTATCATTACCGACAATGGGCCCAAGTTCACTTCGAGTGCTTCAAAGATTATGCTTGTAAGTCTCGGAATCAAGATACAATATGCGTCGGTGTCACACCCGCAAAGCAATGGACAAGTAGAACGAGCTAATGGAATGATTTTGACCGGTCTTAAACCCAGAATTTTTGACCGTTTGAAGCCGTATGCAGGAAAATGGATTAAGGAATTGCCCTGGGTGCTTTGGGGACTACGCACTAATGTTAGTAGGGCTACGGGGCAATCTCCTTTTTCTTTGGTGTATGGATCCGAAGCCATGCTACCTACGAAGTGAATATGGTATCAGCTCGGGTACAATACTATGATGAAGAAAAATATGAAGATCAACGCCGAGGTTGAGCTGGTTGCTGCGAAAGAATTGAGGGATCAAGCATTGATTCAAGCAGCCAAATATCATCGAGGATTGCGTCGTTATAATGATCGTAATGTTCGAACAGGGGAGTTCCAAGTAGGAGACTTGGTTCTTCGGAAAATTCAGTCTAACAAGAACAGGCATAAGTTGTCACCGGTCCGGGAGGGACCTTTTTTGGTTAAATCGGTCTCAAGACTCGGGGGCTTATAGGCTTATGACCTTGGAGTAAGAAGAAATTCCAAATTCTTGGAACATTGAACAGACTTCGTCGTTTTTACACTTGAAAGTATTTCTTGTAAAGTAATTCTGTCTAATGAGAATGTGTTTCATTTTTGTGTCTCAATATTTTAATTTTGAATTAAATTATCGAGCCAGGGGGCTGCTGTGTTAAGAGCGGTCTGTAATATTATGCTATTCCTGAACAGTAAAGACCAGTCAATCGGTTGGTAGGCTCTCTGTGTTGAGAGCGATCTGTTTTCTTTTCAGTTGAGACTGGTATGTTCGGGAAAGGAAATTGTGTAGCATTTCTTTCTTATGAATACTGATTGGTAGGCTGCTGTGTTAAGAGTAGTATGTGAAATCTTAAATCTTACAACTTGGCTTTTTTTCCCTATGTTACATGATCTTGTTAAAGTAAGCTATAACTATGAATTGTGATCTACGCTGATTAGAGCGGAATTTGGTCATAGTTAGTTTTAGCTGAAAGAACTATGATGTTTTGGGCAAAGAAGTTAGTAAATAAGACAGTGAAACCAGTATTCATATAGAAAAGAAAAGCAACCGGTATTTAATATAAACAGAGTGATGATCAAGATGTTTGATTACAAAAGCAAGTTGGCCTTAATACAAAAATTCTGCTAAGCGGGACCATCTGGAAGTACCGGTATCACCGGTCTTGGGATTTTCCTCTAGTCTATCGTCCGGTGTTTCTTCAGAATCAGAAGAAGATATTGGTAAATCAGCATCAAGATCTTCAAATGCATCTTCTACTGTCTCGCCTAGCGGCGGCTGCTGCGTCCTAAGCGTCTTGATCCGGAGCAAAGGCTGTTGGCGCTACGTTCAGCGGAACACCTGTTGGATCAAGAGGAATATCCTCTATCAACTCCGAAACAAGTACCTATGAGTGAGTTCTTCAGCTAATTGAACTGATCTTCGGTGGTGTTCGGGTGGGCGCCATCCTTGATAAAGTTGAAATCACAATCCGAGATCGGAGTCCAAGACTCGGATTATAGCGGCAACCATTTTGGAATGCTCTCCGATTCTTCTAGGGACAGCCCAGATGGCGGACTCAAGATCTATCTCGTTGGGATCAATAGTTTGACCGCCATTGAGATATTCCGAGTGCGTACTTGTACCTGCAGCAAGTTCTGAAAAAAGCAAAAAATATAAGAAAGAGTTATCACTGCATACCGGTATTTTAAAAAGAATTTCATAAGAATGAATAAGAAAGAAGTGACTTACGTCTATGCCCGATTTCTGCAGCTCCGAATCTGCCCTTGATGTTAGTATTGGATTCTCTCGGCTTGGTCTCAATCATCGGCGAGAGGCTGGATCTCGCGTTCTTTTGCTTTGAGAGCAAGCTGAGCAGATTCATGGGCGGTCCTCGGAGCGCTCTCTTTGTCTCGCTGCTAGCTGTTTTTGCTGCTTCTAAAGCTTCGACTAGTTCAACCTTTAGGCGAGCATATTCAATTTCCGAGCATCTTGTTGGAGCGAAGTGCTTGCGCCAGGATGTTATCCTTGGCGGTAAGCTCGCCTTCCGGTTCTCCAATTCGAGCCGCTCGTTGCTCTTCAACACGAGAACCCTCTTCAAGTGCTTGCTCTTGAGCGACTGCCTTCTCGGAAAGGACTTCTTCCGCCTTCTTGTGAGCGGCAACGAGGCCTTCAAGTGCGAGAGATAAGGAGTAGGACCGGTCGGAGAAAAAGGCAACAAGGAAAAATATGGAATACATAGATAAAATTAAGAGTATTACTCCGGATTTCTCGGCGGAGCTTGATGATCTCTTGCCGGCGTTCTTTCATCAATCGATGGGTGTTCAGCAGATTGGCTTCTCTTCTCTGCAGATCAATCTCCTTGGATTTCGGATCGGCGATCGAGATTCCGATTCCACCGATCGCTCTTGATTGGTGCATAGCTCTTCCTCCGAGGCGAGCGATTATAGCACTCTTAGCTTCGAGTTTTTCGGAAGAACCTAAAAGAAGGAAGAAGTAAGAGATTCAATTATTAAAAGGAAATTGCTTGAAGAAACCATTGAAGCGAAAGGATGTACCTGGCCGGATTACGAGAAGTTCTTCGGGGCCTCTTCTTCTTGGAGGGCGACCCATTGAGCTGTTGCGGTAAAAGTTCTAGCTCCACTGGAGCTGTCCACCTCCACGTCTCCGACTACCATTTTGGCCGATCCGGGTTCTCCTTGAGATTTGCGTGTTGTCCTGGGCCGACGAGGAATTTCTTCCACCCGAGCTGGTCCCGGTGAGAGCTACGGAGGAATCTGAAATAACGTTGCCTGGGTAGGGAGGTTGCTAGCGAGATGAACTTCCAATGTTGACAGCTTGATCTTCGGTGATTTGAGATGAAGCTCATGCGTTGGAGGCGGCAGGGATTTCCTTTGCGGGTGCCGTACTTGGAGCTTCGAAGGCCTGGTACTAGCTACGGGTGCGGTAGAGGAGGTAGTGGAAGCACTACCGGTGGGAAGCTGGAGAAGCAGCTTTGTTTCTCAAAAAGCTAGCTATGCTAGCTTGGAAATTAGAAGGGATTCTGCGAAAAGAGGCAAAAACAATAAGAGCGGGATAAAAGCAATTCGAGAAAGGAATAGAGATATAGAAGACTTACGAGGTAGCTTTCTTGAAGCCGGTGGAGGTCTTGATCTTCTTGGGGGGACCTTGAGTAGCCTCATTGTTTCCCTCTGCGAGTCCTTTTTCCGCTAGATTGACTTGCGGCGTTGGGACTGTCTCTCTGCATCACCGGGACCGGTCCGGTTGCCATACCGGGACCTCTTGGGAACATTGGATAAGGAGTCGGTTAGGGAAGGAGCTCCTTGAGATTGTCCCAAGGCAGCTTCGAGCGGCCGGAGCGGCTTGGCGATCCCTTTCGACGACTTCTTCTTTTCGTCTATCTTCAAGTTTCTGCGCCTCCGAGCGGGTATCGCCAGCTGCAGCGAGAGGATGTAGTAGGTCCGCCAATGGTCAAGGAAGTAGTACGTTTTCTCGTACTAGGCGCTTGAACCACCTTTCCGGATTTGGAAATCTTGGGAGCTATGCTTTGGGAGGCGAGAGGAAGGACCGGTCCGAAGTCCCTTGAGTCGGACCGGCTTGAACAGCCAGGGGAGAGGTATTGTTCGCATAGTCCTCCCCCAAGTATCGTTGGGAGGTAGAGGAGGGTGACTCTCGAAGTTGTCCATTTTCCGTATTGAGCGGTTGAGTTTGCATAAGAGAATGAAGGTTAAAAATAATGAGATTCGAAGATAAAGAAAGAGATACTTACAAGATCACGGGGTTGGACGAGCTGAAAGCCGGACCTACTCTCATGCATCCGGATAGATCTGGTTTCGGCTAGAGCATCCGCCCGATGCGGGCTTCTAATCGTTCTTTGTCGGGTAGAGGAGTTCCATCCAGCGGAATGGCAACGTCTTCATTGAAACACCAAGCCGGGTGTTCTTGTCTCTTGAGTGGTCGGACTCCTCGCACTATGAAGCTCCAAAGGACTGTCTCGGTGGTGACGTCTTTGACTTCCTTTAAATATTTGATGCAAGCCAAGAGCGAAAGGATTTCTCCGTCTTCTTTAAGTTTTTCCCTAGTATCTGCGGTAGGGAAATTTTTGGCTATCTTAGCGCCGAAGGGAGGAAGTGCGAGTCGGGGATTATCACGGAAGAACCATCCATTTTTCCAATGGGCTATGCTTTTGTTCAAAGAGATAGAAAAATATTCATCCGCACTCTTGCATTGAATTCCTACTCCGCCAACCGTAGCTTGGCGATCCGATGAGGGAAGTGGGCGGATTTGGAACAGGATATTGGAATAACTTGAAGTGGGGGAGAACTCCAAGGAAGGTCTCGCAGAGGTGGATGAAAAAAGCGATTTGCGGGATGGAGTTAGGATTGAGGTTCACTAACTCCCATCCGTAAAAGAAAAGAAGACCCCTAAAAAAGGAGCAGCAAGGGAGATCCAGAGCCACGGAGGAAAAAAGCTTTAAAAACTAATTGTTGAGAATCGTCTATTCCCCATGGGACTTGGCCAGGAGAAGGGACGCTCCAATTTAGAATTGGTTGAGGAGGAAGGTAATCGTCACGAACTGCATCATTGAGAGATGTTTCGAGTGACCTTGCTCGTTACCTAAATCCCGAACGCCAAAAGGAAGCTGGTCGCGAGGAACGAGAGGAAGAAGATGCGGGATTGACGAGAAGATTTCTTTTTACCCATCTTGAGAAGATCAAAGAAGAAAATCTAAGATTGGATTGTGCGGAAGAGGAGAGCGAAGAACAAGGGCAAATGGCGGGCGCGTATGAGCTTTCGGGAATAGGTTTGACCTAGGTCGACCTTTTCGTTTCCTTTTATAGGCACTGGGATGGGCCGGGGGATGAAAAGTTATCGGGCTATTTTGCAAGGCCCGATGGATTTAGCATTAAATGACTTATGTCGTAAATATGCAATTATGACCTAACGGCCATAAGGATATTAAAGATCTGCTATTTGCGTTAATTGCGACCTAACGGTCATAAGGATAAGCCATCGTGCTTTTTGTGAATAGAAAAGCGGTCCGAAATATGAAGATTTTCAGATTGGAATTAAAGTAATGCTAAATTTCATAATTTAGCGAGTATGAAAGAGTTAGACTTTACCTAATTCGGTGATAATGGATGCCTTAGGTCTGTGGGTGTTAAGCATCCGGTCGATCATAGGCCTTGGAGACTCGAGTCGATGTGAGAATATGGGAAATAAACTGGTCCGATCAACCAGAAATTTTAATTAAATGTGATATGACTGGTTAGACCGGTCCGATAAATGTGTTCTTGGTGGAAATTGCTAAGAGGTATATCATTTCATGAAAGATAATAAAGCAAAATCTCTCCGGAAACACTCTTGCATTATTTGTGACTCTCAAATGATACAAGAGTCGGGGGCTATACCTAATTAGGTGCACCTGATCGGTGCACCGTACCTCGAGAGCGGCCTGTAACGATGTGACATCCCCTCGGGACACCTAGAAATCGGGACAGAGGGACACTCGACGAAACGAGTTACAACAGAACATCATCTCATACAAGCCGGAATATATACATCATGGTATAATACAACCAGGTTTTTGAAATACAAACATTCGTGCAGCGGAAACATAAACATTATTGAAGTTTAACATCCTACGAGTATTGCAGCGGAAACTTGTACTTTTATACAACAAAAGACTATCAACGATCAACGTGATGTACTCGAGCCCGTCGTACACCACGGTCCTTCCTTCTCACGGCGTGGGAATCCGTTCCCATTGGAGGGAACCTCCCTCGGGACACTCGCTCCTCTTCCGGAAGCTACCGTATAAGTCGTGAAAATACGACTCATTCCCCGAAAGATAACGAACAAACCCCGAGTATTCTAATACTCAGCAAGACTGACCCGTCAAAATGGCACGCTAAGGCCGACGCCTAGTATGCAAAGGCTTTACGGCTGTGGGGTTTGCTCCTTTGCGAAAACAGACATTAAAGGGTGGATCCTTACTTTCAATATTTTAGCTCAACATTAAGTCCATTAACCTTGGTGTTTGCAGCCTATCGCTATTGCAATCAAGATTGCAAGACAAGATAAAATAGATCATTACTCCTTTCATTTCTCCTTCTCATCTTCCATATTGTTTACTACGATGTGACGAGCTAAACAAGCGGTACTCATTACTTGCGAGGGACAGCGATTTGAATCAATTTTATACCAGCTGGCAAAACCCGACTACACGACGTAGACGCACCTCACCGGTCGTATACGACAACTTTTCCCGCTAACACCTAACAGCAGACTAGCCATTTCTAACTCCCCGGGAGTATGGCGACTCCACGACTTCCTTCGTGGCCGACCCATCTCCCTCCCGTGAGACTAACCTCTCACTAACGACCGGTAAAAGAGAGTTGGCTACGCTACATCTCTAGGGCGATAGGGTACCTCGAGCTTGCTGGGCCCATGATACCAGCATGTAGTACGGTACGTTCAAACTTGTTCAACTAAGCCGACAACGGTACGGTCCTTGACCGACTCGGACGGGGCTACCACCTTGCAAGACCTCATCTCCGTCTTGCCCTTTCTCCTACGGGGCCCGTCCGGTCTCAACTTCATTAACACTCTCTTTATCTTGGTGTCCTCACATCAATCCTTAAAGCCTCCATGCTTTAAGATTTCCTAAAACATCTACCGTTGCCATTATGAATTAAGCCTAGCTTCTATTGAGCTACTCGTACCGAGTATAGTATAAATAACCGAAAACCTATCATAATGCAACTAGGTATCAATCATTCCCTAACACCTAATGCACAAACATAACTTAACTATGTGATAAAATAAAATATTTGAAAACATAGGTAGGATGCACCAGGGCTTTCCTTGATATGAGTCGGGGTTACCTTCCTCAGCGGGTGGGTCAACTTCGAGATTCCCTTCGACTACCTCGACCTTGGGTGGAACCTCGATCACCTCGGAACCTAGGTCGACCAATAATGCGTCGCGAATCACAATCATGCATGCATGAATGAACATGATATGATTATATGCAAAAGGTTTTATTATTTATGTTCATCAACTAATAATTAATGATTAACTATGTTCAGTAATAACAATTTATACTTAACAATTAATAATTCATCATATTTGTTAATTAACATTTATAATTAGATGTTGTAATCAATAATTAACTATTGATTATACTCATTAAGTAATGCTTAACCATGGTTATTAATTACTAATTAATCATGTTCCTTAATTAATAATTAATTATGTTCATTAGTACTAATTACTCGAGGTTCAGTAATTAATAATTAATCCTGTTTATTAAGTAATAATTATTCATTATTTAAATGACATGTGATAATAAGGTAATAAATTGGAATCACATGAAATGATAATGTTTAAGTTTGATTTTTGAAAAATAATTTTCATACTTACTTTCGTCTGTAGTATCTCCTTCATATAATTAAATTATTTTCTTACATTAAACATTTATCTAGCATAAAATAATAGCTTTTCTTTAACCAAAGAATGTGATTAATTATTATCTATGAAATAGGAATACTCAAAATAGATATTTTATTTTATAAACAAATAGTTCTTATTTTTCCGAGTCTAACAAAATTGGTTTCACACTTTTCTGATTTTTATTGAATTTTATACGAATTTTCAAAAATTGAAATACGTTACGTGCCACACGTTGGGCCACAGAGTGGGCCACACGAGATCCCGCATAGCCACCCGCGATCCAGCGCGCGTGTGGCCCGCGGTGTGGCACCACCGCGGCGTCGACGGCACGGCCACCGGAGTTGGCCTCCGGTGCGCTAAACCTCGCCGCGAGACCACCTACAAGATCTACTCGACCCGGCAAACTCAACCACGGTGACAAAACAACATGAGCTCGGCCAGGAGCTGCCGGCGGCGAGAGGCGGCCATGGCAGAGGCTCCGAGTACGGCGGGGAGCTCGCCTCGAGCACCCAAAAATTGGGGGAGAAGCTATGGACAGCATCTACGGAACATACACAAGCTCGTCGAGATGATTCTAAGAGCATGAGAAGAGTCGGAGAGTAGAGCTCACCGTGAGTGACGCGGCGGTGGTGATGGAACTCCGCGAAAACGGTCGATTCTTGCCGGACTCGAGGAGGAAACGTGCGGATGAGCTGACAAACTAGATGAACACCACCTTGCGCATCACGGGAATGAAAAACAAGCACAAGTGCCTCACCACAGCTCACCAATTTGAAGACGCGGCGGAAGAACACGGCCGGGTTCTCGGGTGTCGAGTCTTAAACTCGGCACTAGTACTATCCGGTCCCTCACGAGCGTGGAATTCGATGGTGCAACACACGGAACACACAAGAAAACACGATTTTAGACGAGGTTCGGGCCCCTCGAATCGAGAGTAATACCCTACGTCCTGTATGTTATGTATTGCCTTTAGCGATTTGCTAATTGCAAGATCTCGAGAGAGTTTTGGGTGGTCCCCGCTCCGCCTTATATATCCGAGGGAGTTGGGGTTACATGCAGAATCCTAATCGATTAATGAATTACATATATGGAGTTCTATTTCTAACTTTCTTTATTGATTCGAGTCCTAATCAAACTACGAATTGCTCAATAACTTGCTCCTCAAGTCATTGTATACCGGTCTTAATGTCCGCCTTGCTTCCATACCGGTATTCAGGATCTTCTGTTATCCCAGACCGGTCAAGGACCGATCTGTTGCCTATCGCCACCATCTTTATCTTCCTTAATTTGTCACCATGTCTCTGCGTATCCATTCCTTCATCATCTGTATACCCATAAGGCAAGTATACGACAGCGACCCCAGAGTAATTTTTTATTTAACCTTGAATAAAACTAACCGAGTCTTCTACATGTTGGTCTTTATTCATGGTAAAATTAAAAGAACTCCAATCTGCTGCACTTGTTATTCTTTCTTCACAAGTGCTTTAAAAGAAGCCCGAAAAAATTATTGTTTTTCACCTTTCATACCACCTAATTAGGTAATCATAGCTTATTCTTCTCATGGTGTGCCGAATAGGCACACCCAATTGAGTATAGCCCCGACTCTTGGATCATTTGAACTTCTTTCAAATAATGCAAGAGTCCACTAGTTGATTCTTCATTATTTCCTTCAATATGCGATTCCTGCAGACCGCTCCTTTCAGTTTCCATCTTTTTCCGCTTCCAAAATCTCTATATACCGCTCTTTGAATACGGTGCACCGGTCGGGTGCACCTAATTAGGTATAGCCCCCGACTCTTGTATCATTTGGGAATCGCAAATAATGCAAAGTCTTTCTGAGAGACTATGCTTTATCATTTCCCATCAAATCACATTCCTCTCGACAAATTTTCGTCAAGAACATATTTTTCGGACCGGTCATTCCGTTCGAATTTCATATCTCCTGTATATTTTCACCATTTTTACATAACAGACCGCCTAAATCAGCCTGAATTCATAATCCGCTTAGTGAAATTTCACTAAGAGCCAAAATTTCTGGTTGATCGGACTAGTTTATTCCCTATATTCTCACGGCGACTCGAGTCTCC
>JAUNZO010000348.1:0-153771 GCA_031894775.1 Chloris gayana
CTGTTTGGAACGATCCCTGTCTGAGCTACAGACGCACAATTTTGTTCATGTTCCGGTGGCCTGAGCTAGTGACCCGCATTTATTGTGCCGGGACAAGTTGTGAAAGCTGTGTTTTCCGCACCGGTAGCTGCTATGAGAATTTTTCTATATCTTGGCCGATTCGGTGTGCAGATTCGGTTGACGTGTCACTGTGTACGCCTTTGCGATAGTTGACTTGTCCTAGGCGCATGCAGCCGATTGGCTAGGGTGTAGACTTACTTTCATAGTTAAGACGTTTATGATTGTGCTTGTCTGAATCGGCGGGCGTGCGCGGTCGTTAGACTGGTCCGACCGCGTGCCATCGGTTGACTTGTCTGTTGGAGCGGCGAGTCGGTCGAGATACTGTGTGGTTGTATTTGTCTTCTTGTTCTTTCGGAGTGTTTAGCCGATTGCTTATCACGTTCATTAAGGCTGTTTTATGTTTAATTAATGCTAAACCTGTTAAAGTTGCTTTTGAACCCGAGTTACTAAGTATGATCTTATTGATCATCATTATACCTTTGGACGAGATCTAAATAATTCAACGATATAATCAATGGCGAGAATCGGCCGCATATCCGATCGGCCGATTCACGGATCGATTGATGATTAAACTATCCTCTTGCTACCAAACCAATTACATCCTATTAATAGTTGCTCTGTTTACATTGTACTCGATAACATATCCTGTAAAGTCTTAATGATTTGGTCGTCTACCGAAGCGAAATCGGTTGCTAGTCACCGATCGCATGTTATAGCATCGGCTGATTTCGTATCGTTTGTACCACGGTTCGTTTGCCTAACATTTAATACATAAATGGATGGGCCGTGCTGTTCTCTTGTTCATGGCCGATTTTGTCTATCTTATGCCGTGATCGGCCATGGCTGCACATCGGTCTATACGGGCCGATGACACTGGAATTTTACACTCTTTTATCGTCTTTGTTGGTTTGCGGGAAAACCATCGGCACGCACCGGCGCACACGAACATCGGCGAGTTGAGCCGGTCCGTTGGGAGCACGGGATTCTGCGTCGGCTGGAATTTCGGTGGACTCTCCGGACGACGGTGTGTCGGCGACTTTTGACGTCAACACACTTTTTGGCACGCCCGGTGGGACTTCAACGCACTTGCATCAATCGTAATTAGATGTCGTACATGCGAGCGATCGGGGAGGACGGAACACCAATGGTCGATGCGAGAATCGGCCGATTTTCGTTCCGGTCCCTCTCGGGACGGATGGCAAAGGCCATGGGGAAGTTTACGATGACAACACACTTTCGGCACTGGGGAAGATGACGACGAACAAAAGCTGCAGTACCGGGAATACTTGGCCGAAGCAATGAAAAAGTACTTTCAAGCCACTGACGGTGACACGTGGCGAGTGGCCACAAAAGGAGACTTCCCTCGGATTACGCATCCGGAAGAACTAGACCAAATCAAAGCCCGAGAGCTGCCGGATGCCAACCAACTCGGTGATATGGTCAACTCGTCCGTTCATCATGCCCTAATCAATCAATCGGGCGTGTTGACCAACACCATCGGGAATTTGATCAAGGACACAATTGATGGTAGGCTGTTCCTTGAAGGGTATTACGGACACTGCATACACTCGGCCTTTCGGCACTCTGTACGGTCGAATCGGGGAATTAGCCTCCAGTACCATACCGCGAGGAAGGGTTTCGGCCCCGTACGGCATGCCACCTCACCTATGGCCTGGCAAGGACAATGCAAATGCAAGTACCGGTGCAACCCGACCGGGCAAGGAGGATGACGGTGGCCCCAAGAAGTCGGTAACGGAAGAAGGCAACGAGACAAGATGTACAACGGCCGACTTACGAGTTGGGGGCAGCAACCAATGTGGCGGCGGTCCCACGGATGGCACGGCAACCCAATTTCTTCTACGTACCAAATATCGGCCCGAGTGGAATTGAAAACTCACCTACTATAGTACGGCCGATATACGGTATTCCACGACCAAGCTGGCTGGGGACGGGGATTCATGAGCTGGACGGCCGATCCAATCGGCCATGAATTATGGAATCGCTCACGGATTGTTATTCCGGCTACTAGCCAGGATTTCCGGGAACGGTCGGTTGATACACCCAAGCGGGGGACAACCCAATACAGCTTATATGACGGGGACCGGATCGGCAATTGCTTGGACCCAATGATATGAATAGCCTCATGGCTAAAATCGCCGATATGATGAGAGATCAATTCGATTTGAAGCCTAAGGAGAAGAGTGCATTATATCGGCGACCTTACCACAGTTGGATGGATTCCGTAGCTTTACCCAATAAATATAAAATTCCTGAGTTTTCCAAATTTTCCGGGCAAGATAATACATCGACTATGGAGCACATCGGCCGATATGACGCACGGTTGGGTGAGGCGTCTACTCGGGGAGGCTTTGCGGGTCGGGTTATTCCCACTTGTCATTGTACGGATCGGCCTTTTCATGGTTTGCTTCGTCTATCGCTTGGTTCTATTCAAAGTTGGGCCGATGCGGAGAAAAGGTTTCACTCGTACTTTTTACGGGCATCACCGAGCTTAGTTTGTCGATTTAATGGCGGTAAAACAGAAAGCGGGAATCGATAGGCTGATTATATACGAGAGGTTCGGGACTACGAGGGACGATGCTACAACACTGAACCTGACGAGCAACGATTGGCCGAAATTGCTTATGCGGGGTTATTCTCCAACATCAAAGAAAAGTTTACCCCACATGAGTTTGATGGGCTGGCACGGCTAACACGAAGGGCGGTTGGCCGGGAAGAGAATCTCCGGCTCACCGGGGAATCGGCGATATCGGGTAGCTTATGCTGATTTCGACGGAGAAGATGATGAAGAGGAAATTAATGCGGTGGAGTGGACTAATAACAAACGGCCGATATTTTCTCCGCATGTCAATCCTAAAGAGAGAAAATATGATTTTGATTTATCTAAGGCCGACGAGATATTTGATCGGCTGCTTGCGGGAAAAGAAAATTCAGCTTTCGCCTCATCACGGGATTCCTACGCCGGAGGAGTTGAAGAAAATGGCTAAGTGGTGCAAATGGCATGGAAATTCACATCATAACACTGTTGATTGTTATGCTATGAGAGATGAGATCCGAGAAGGCGGTTGACGAGTGGGATATTGCGAGCGGTGATGTGAAGAAGAAGATGAAAGTTGATGGGCACCCTTTCCCTACTAATACGATGTACATCAATACCATCGGTGGTGGATCGGCTGGTTTCATACGCCGATATGAGAGGAAGAGGGAGAGGGAAGAAAGAGATCAAGTGGCATATGAACGAGGAATCTATCGGTCAAAGTCGGCGGTACGAGCAAAGCGTGATCCGCCGAGAAGATTTTGACCCACAGCTGGGATTGTCCTTTCTTTCGATCTTGCTGGGACCGAAACATGAAGCTTCCATCTATCGAGAAGCTGTCCCGAGTGCACGGCCGGGAAGAGTATCGTGACGTCGGGTCGTCAAATTACCGAGGGACGGCCGATTGATCGCAACTATGAATCTCGACAATCGGCCCCCGGAAGAGCAATCGACTACGATCACGGGTATGATGAACGAAGATACGTAGTGCCGAAGAGAACCTACTGTTCACGATCGGCGGGGCCAATAAATGATGAAGAAGAGTTCGATTACCAATACCATGAAGATTCGAGAGGTGATCAAATCGAGAACGAAGGTCGGTGGTGCCCGGTGGTTTGCTCGGCAAAACCCAAAAGAGGAGGCTTCAAAGAATGCGTTGTCGAGAAATCAAGGGTGGACGCCATTACGAGAGATGACCAAGATGATGAGCCCAAGCCCAAGAAGCAATGGAGGCCGAAAGTGCGGTCTCGGGTGGTACGAGGCTGAAGCCGCGGTGAATATGATGTCACTAATGCCCGGGATTGTCGGATCGGCCGATGAAAATTCGGGTGAAGAAGAACCGATTGGGGAAACTTCGGAGATTACGTGGACGCGGAATCAGCGGTATTTGATAAGCCGGTCAACTACGATCATTTGCACCTCAAGGCATTGTACATTAGCGGCTATGTCAATGGGTCGCCGATGAGGAAAATGTTGGTCGACGGAGGAGCGGCGGTCAATGTCATGCCGATTACTACATACCGCAAGCTCGGGAAGACGCCGAGAAGAAATGATAAGGGCTAATCGACGCTCAAGGATTACGGCGGGAGAAGCCAAGATGTGCGTGGGGCCGCAATAATGGAGATCAACTGTGGGAAGCAAAACCATACCCACCACTTTTTTCATCATTGACGGGAAAGGTGCATACACAACTTTGTTAGGGAGAGGCTGGATTCATGCCAATTGTTGCATCCCCTCAACCATGCACCGGTGTTTGATTCAATGGGTCGGCAACAAGGTCGAAATCGTGCGGGCCGATAAGTACGTAACCATTGCAACCGCCGATTTCGAGTTTGCTGGTCTAGAGAGCTTGCCTTGTTTATCGGGCACGTATTGGGATGCGGAGGCCATAAACATCACGAGATGATGGAGTTATTGTGGCCAGGGGGTCGGGTACCCCCGGCTACTCGATGGGCCCCACGGGAGAATTGACGGACAATCGGCCGATCGATGTACACACCGAAGACATGGTGAGTCGGCCGATTGATGAACCGGAGGACGGGAAATTAGGCCACGGTTTTGTGTCGGCCGATGAATTAGAAGAAGTGGATATAGGGGATGGAGCCAAGCCTCGACCAACATATATTAGCAAGAAATTGTGTAAAGAAGTAAGAGATGAATTGGTGGCCTTATTGGAAGAATTTAAGGATTGTTTTGCTTGGGATTATAGCGAGATGCCTGGACTCGGCCGATCTATTGTTGAACATCGGTTGCCCACTAAACCCGGATATCGACCATATAAGCGGGGGCTCGGAAGATTGACCCTAGGTATTATGAAGCCGTCAAAGAAGAGATTATCAGATTGTATGAAGCCGGCTTCATCGAGGCCATGCCGATATGCGGAGTGGGTTTCTAGTATTGTGCCGGTGGAGAAGAAAAATGGAAAGATGCGGGTCTGCATTGACTTCGGGAATTTGAATAAGGCAACTCCGAAAGATGAGTATCCAATGCCAAACGCCGATTTGTTGGTTGATGCAGCCGCCGGCAACAAAATTTTGAGCTTTATGGATGGAAATGCTTGGGTATAATCAGGTTTTTATGGCTGAAGAAGATATATCGAAAACGGCATTCGAGATGCCCGGGGCGTTGGGATTATATGAGTGGGTTGTTATGACCTTCGGCTTAAAAAATGCTGGTGCCACGTATCGAGAGGGCCATGAATTTTATATATCACGATTTGATCGGCCGATTGGTGGAAATTTATATTGATGATGTCATGGTGAAATCAAGATCGGTTGGAAGTCATGTGGCTGATCTCGGGGAAGTGTTGAAGAGGACGAGACAATACGGATTGAAGATGAACCCGCTCAAGTGTGCGTTTGGTGTCTCGGTTGGACAATTTACGGGGTTTATTGTGCATGAAAAGGGAATTGAAGTCGGCCCTAAGAGTATTGATTCTATCGAGAAAGTTGGAACCGCCAGACGAACAAGACGAAGCTCCGAGTCCACGATCGGCAAGATTAATTTTATTAGGCGATTTATCTCAAACTTGTACGGCCGACTTGATGTGTTTACGCCATTATTGAAGCTCAAGGCCAGTCAAGAGTTTCGGTGGGAGCCGATCCATCAAAAGGCTTTAGAAGATATCAAGAAGTATTTGGTGTCCCCACCGATGATGGTTCCGCCAAAGTCGAGGCACACCCTTTAAGTTATATTTATCGGGTGATGATAGGTGCATCGGCTCGGCATTGACTCAAGAGCGGGAGGGAAAGGAGCGGGTCATATTTTATCTCGGCCGCAAGGCGATTGATGCAGAAACACGGTATCCGGAAGTGGAAAGGTTATGTCTACTGTACGTATTTTTCATGCACGAAATTAAGGCATTATACGTTGGCCGAAGAATGTCTTGTCGTTTGCCGGGCCGATGTCGTAAAGTATATGCTATCGGCTCCGGTCCCCAAAGGCCGGTTGGGCAAATGGATGTTGGCAATTGCGGAGTTTGATTTAGGCTATGAATCGGCCAAAGCGGTGAAAGCACAAGTATTGGCTGATTTAGTGGTGCAACACGGTGAACACTCGGCCGGATATGTTGAACCGGTGCCATGGACGGTGTTCTTTGATGGTTCGATTTGCAAAGAAGGAAGTGGAATCGGCTTGGTTGTTGTGTCGCCTCGGGGGCGGTACGTGGATACTCTATTACGGTGGAGGCGTACACCAACAACCAAGTCGAATACGAGGCGATATTAAAAGGATTGGAATTACTCATCGATGCCGGGGCTGATTTTGTGGAAATTTTCGGAGATTCCTTGTTGGTTGTGAGTCAGGTGGCCGATGAGTATGAGTGTAAAGATGGAATATTGTTGCAATATCATAGAAAGTGCCGAGAAGTTAATGAAAAGGTTCAAGTGTGTTAAAGTCAGCCATATACCAAGAGAGCAGAATTTTGAAGCAAATAACTTGGCTCGGCTAGCATACGGATATCGGCTCGCCGAAAGCAGCTTAGAGATAGGCTGATATTGAAGAAGCCGATTGGCGTACGGAAATTCGAAAATTTTTGAGCAATCCATCCCAACCTACGAGATAAGAAGATAAGATATAAAGCTTTAAAGTATGTTCGTTGGATGATCGACTATTTTTCAAGACAATTGATGGGGTGCTTCTCAAGTGTATTGATGACACGAGGCAAAAGTGGTAATGAGCGAAGTACATGATGGGATTTGCGGAACGCATCAATCGGCCCATAAGATGAAGTGGCTGCTAAGGCGAGCTGGTTATTGCGGCCGACAATGTTGGCCGATTGTTTCAAATATTACAAGAGTTGCCAAGGCGCCGAGAAGTCGGGCCTATACGAGAGGCGCCCGCATCGGCTATGAATCCGGTAATCAAACCTTGGCCGTTCGGAGGTTGGGCTATGGATATGATCGGCGAGATAAATCCAGCATCGAGCAAAGGGCATCGGTACATATTGGTAGCTACAGATTACTTCACAAAATGGGTTGAAGCGGCGCCCTATCGTAAAGTTTCGACGGCCGACGTGATAACGTTTGTTAGAGAGCATATTATTTATAGGTTTGGGATTCCGAGAGACAATCACAACGAGATCAAGGATCGGTATTCACGTCGGACGAATTTCAATCTTTTGCTGATGAAATGGGAATTAAGTTGATTAATTCATCGCCATATTATGCCCAAGCCAATGGACAAGGCTGAAGCGGCGAATAAGAGTACGATCAAGTTAATCAAGCGGAAAATACAAGAGTATCCTCGTAAGTGGCACATGAAATTGATGGACGCTTTGTGGGCTTATCGTATGTCACGACATGGAGCTATGCAAGTTGCGCCGTATCAGGTGGTATATGGGCACGAGGCCGTGCTGCCATGGGAGACGGCTATCGGCTCCGGAAGGATTGAGTTGCAACAAAAGCTTTCGGCCGATCGGTACTACGGATTGATGATGGATGAATTAGAAGATGTAGTACAAAATCGAGCTGGATGCATTGGAAAAAATAGAGCGAGAATAAGGCGAGGGTTGCCCGCCATTATGATAAGAAGGTTGTGCGAAACGAGTTTAAAAGAGGGCGATTTGGTGCGGAAGCTTAGGATGCCGATCGGTGTGAAAGACAATCGGTTTGGTAAATGGTCGCCTAATTGGGAAGGACCTTATTTGATTAGCCGATCGGCACCGGGTAATGCATATATTTTGAAAGAGTTAGAAGGGGAAGAATTCGGCCGAGCACTTAATGGAAAGTATTTGAAGCGGTATTATCCTAGTATTTGGATTAGCTCATAGTGTTCGGTCTAAAAGAGACTACAGCCGATGTCGATGCACATCACCTTGAGGCGGCCGATGCTGAGAATATCGCCCTTAGCCCAAAAAATATACGAAAGTAAGACGAGAGGAAGTCACCGATAAATTAGCCGATGTTTGAACATCGCCTTCGGATGGCCGATATGATTGTATATCGCCCTTAGTGCAAAAAATGTTTACAACCAAAACTTTGTTCAAAGTCCTATTACACCTAGGCATAGTCAACGGCCTCGGCGCGGGACAAGAAGTCTTGGACAGCGAGATAGTGCGCCGGCCGGCGTGGAGTCGAGTTTGGCCATGACCAATAGGTCATCCTCGATGGGGCCGACATCGGCTTGCGCCGCGGCAGCCATCTTCTCGGCCGTTTGAATGGCTTCGTCCGTCGTCTTCTGCTGAGCCGCCACATCGGCCGACAAGCTGTGTAATAGTAGCTTCCAAGACCGCCGCTGCCTCCTCCTTGAGAGCCGAGAGATGCTCTCAAATCGGCAATCTCCTGGTTGATTGCTTGCGGTTCATCCTGCCGATTTGAGAGTTGCTCTTGCATCTCCTGGGTCTTACGGACCTCCTCCTCGAGAGCGCTTGATGGAGTTATCGGCGAGTAACGCAGCTTGCTGCTGCTCCGCATGGCGAGCCAAACGCCGGCCGGGCACGAGTGAAGTCCATTTGCCGGTACTCCATGTATGCCACGCGGTGCAAAGCATCGCGCACATCCTCCGGGAGCTCGGTCCAGGACCTCCAAGTACCGGGTCCTTATGGGTTGTGCGTCGGCCACCAAGCGATCAACGAGAAGAGGCCTCAAGCACTGCGCGCGATTTCGGCCATGGTGTTAAGACTAGAAGCGAGATACCAAAATCGGCGCGGGACGAGGGAAGCTTAGTGCCTGGAATACCAAGGAAAAATAAGGTGAAGTTAATAATCGAGAAGCAAATCAAGAAAATAAAAAGGAGATAGTAAAAACAAACACTGCGAAGCGTCAATGCGAAGTGGTCGGACGTCTATCGGGTGAGCCATTGAACCCACGGGTTCATGTGTTCCGATCAGCTCTCGGCCGGCCGATCCTCCTTCTCCGGCGGCATCCTCGGAGGCGGCATCGGGCATATGTCCAGCTTGTTCGGTTTCGGCGGGCTCATCGGCGAGGCTCATCGGCGGCGGTATTTACGGGAGAAGGCTGCGGACGGTTCCTGGCCGGCCGGTTCTTCGGCGACAATGGTGCCTTGTTCAAAATCGGCGGCGATTTCGGAAGACGCGAGGCCGATCCAAGCGAGTTGGGCTCTCCATGGGATTTGGATCGGCACTGGCTTGGTGTGACTTCGGGATCCGGAGCCGTTTGAATCGGCCTTTCGGGTGTTGGCGTCCTGGCCCGTGGAGGAGTCGACGGGCGAATCGGCCTATCGGGTGTTGGAGTGCGGGCCCGAGGAGGAAGAACCGCCGGTTCCTGCTAAGAACTCATAGTTAGACAGCATATGCGGTGAAAAAAGGGATCAGCAATCATACAATAATAACTTGACGCGGCGGAGATGGATCACTGAAATAGTCGGGTCGGACGGGCGTACGAGTCTGCTTCACCGGCGCGCGGTGTCGCTTTAGGGCTTGAGTCGGCCACTGCAGGCTGGCACGTTAGCCTTTCTCTTGCTTGGGGACGGCCGTTTTAGTCTTGGCCTTGCGGGCAGCTGGTGCCCCTCGACTCATCGCCGCAAAGGCTTGGGCGGGAGTGCGATCGGTGAAGCCGATATTTGGAGCAATTGGGCTCGGCATTAAGTATGCAATCGGCCGGCCACTTGAAACTACGGGTCGGCGGCTCCTCCGTGTCCGGCTGAAAAGAATATACAAGGGTGAGCATTTGGAGTGGCCGATTTCATTTACAAAATCGGCCTTATAAAATAAATCGATTATACATACCTCGGCGAAAGCTTCACTCGGGACTAAGCCGAGAGAAGAAGGAGGCGGTATTCGGGCTGCGGAGGTGCCGGTTCCACTCGCCCCACCAACGGTCAAAGAGGCGAGTACTTCGGGCGCGGGGAAAATCCGGCTAAGTCGCCGGTGACGACATCGGCGGTGCGGCCGACGAGCCAATTCCAGCGAATGGCGTTGTCGACGGTAGCTCGCGCCTTTATTTGCCCCACATAGAAGAGGCTGGGGAGCAGGCGGCGAAACCGAGTTGGCGGGCTGCCACCGACGGGTGGTAGAACTCATAGGAGCAGAAAGCTTTGCTCCGGCAACGAGTCCCGTCGGCGGCGGACGAGGGCGGAGACGGGTGGTGAAGATCTTGACCGCTTCCGCGTCGGCCGTCGGGAAGGTGGGGTCGATCGGGAAAGGAGTGTCATACCCCTTCTCGAAGAAATCAATGTACGGGTACCAATCCGTACTTTCGTTGTTGAGGCCCTTGTAGAGGGCGGCGAACCAATATGCCAAGGTGTCATCCGATATGGCCGCCCCTGGTGCCATGGACAACGCTTCCCCGAAAGAGATACATCGGGCTGGATCGGGCGTGGCCGGTTCGGCATGATTGCCGGGGAAGGTGAGAACAGCGAGGTCCGGATCGATGGCCTTGGTGGTATGAAGGGACAACCACATTTGGATGAACCACCAAGGGCCTCCCGGGTTCTTGAGCGATCGGCGGAGCGCAACTCCACCGAGACTTGGTGAAGAAGGAGGTAGGCCGATCCCGGAAGATACTTGCCCATAGGGAGGGCATAGGCGTCGGCCGGTACATCGGCCATCGGCGGGAAGTTGTTTGTGGGGCTCACGGCGGCCCCACGAGAAGAAGAAGTGGTCAAGCCACATGTTGAGAAAGGCAACGTGCTCGCGGCGATCGGCCAGAGCCGTGCCCTTTGTTGTAGGTGCTGGATGTAGTTCTTCCAACCCCTGGTGTCCTTAGGGTTGATCCGATGGGAGGACTTAATGCGGATGGCGTGCGGGGTGGCCTCCGTTGTGATATTCAAATCGGCCAACATGGCCGGTGTCCGGGAGGGTCATGGTAGCCGGGCCGTGGCCGAACATGAAACGGTTCAAGGCATCGACCGGAGGTAAGAAGCTGCCACCGACAACGGTTCGTTCTTGTGGTGGTCGGCCAAGGAGAGTTTGATGGCGTGGGCAATGCCGATATTGGCCCAACCTTGGCTGATGGACGGCCGATACTCGGTTATACCAATCGCGCCATCCGGCGACGGGAGTCGGCCATGACCTAAAACTATTGGCCCACTCGGTCGGTAAAGGAGGCTGTTGCCGAAACGGGACCCGGTTCGTTTCGGCACGAGATGAGATACGTGGGGTCGGGATCACCCATGGGGCCCAAAAAGAAGTGAGTGGGGATATTGGATGGGATGGCGACTTGGTTCCGGATTTCCTAAAAACAAGGAATAGGGCTAAAATGAGAAACGGAACGGAAAGGAAATAGATCGTGAAAATGAACAAGAACAAGAACATGAAGAAAATTGCAAAGGTAGAAAAGAGAGATGCTCGAATGTACATTACCTCCGGAACGGCGTTGGTGGTAGCAACGACGCGGTCGGCGGCGGCAGCACTGCAGCGGCTAACGAGCGGGATTCATGGTCGCCGGAGGAGAAAAGACGGCGGCGGCGCGGTGAAAGGTTGAAAGGGCTCGAGAAGGCAAAGGTCGCTAGGGCGGATGAAGACGAAAGCCAAGGAGAGGAAACGGATGGGAATGACCGGGGGTGGCCCTGGGTTTTATGGAGAAGTGACGGGCGATAAAACCGGCGCGGTAAAAGAGGATAAATCGGTCCGACGCATGCGTTGCATACCCCGGACTGGGGGGACATGTGTTGACGCCGGTTTTTGACCAAGGGACCCATTGTCGGCGACTATAGGTCAAAAGAAGGCCGGTGAGCGGAAGGCCGACGGCCGCTTGGGAGAGTAAAGGCGCGTACCTCCCGGGAATCGTGCGCCAACGCCAACGAGATGAGCATAACATTGATGGGCCTGGCCCACGTTGTAAAATTAGAAATAATAGTTTAATTTTGGAAAAAAAGATCTTAGTCGGTTAGGAAATCGGCCCGAAGAGGGTCAGAGTAGGATTCTTTGTGCCGAGTATAAATACATACTCGGATGTAACATGTAAACTCGATTCACATCCAATACAACTTTCGGCGCATCGCCAAACCTAATTTTCTGTCAAGTCTTTCTTGTTTTCGCGCGGGGATCTTCGGGGCTCCGGTCGACGATACGTTGGCTTGACAAGGTAATTATGTTGTCTAATTCTCGGCGCATTGTTCGTAATTAGATAGCTTAATTGCTAGTTATCCGGCGACCAGATCTGTTTTCGATCGGCGTAGTGAGTATCGGCCGGGATGAGTCAAGTTGACCTGGTCGGGCTCGTGGTGGAGGTAGTTTGACTTGTCCTGCCTCCCCGTTCCAGCCTTTGCTCACGGCGCCGATTGGCTCGGATCTGGTCGTTCGAGTCACGATAGCTGCTATGAGAATTTTTCTATATCTTGGCCGATTCGGTGTGCGGATTCGGTTGACGTGTCCTGTGTCTGCCTTTGCGATAGTTGACTTGTCCTAGGCGCATGCAGCCGATTGGCTAGGGTGTAGACTTACTTTCATAGTTAAGACGTTTATGATTGTGCTTGTCCTGAATCGGCCGGGCGTGCGCGGTCGTTAGACTGGTCCGACCGCGTGCCATCGGTTGACTTGTCTGTTGGAGCGGCGAGTCGATTCGGGATACTGTGTGGTTGTATTTGTCTTCTTGTTCTTTCGGAGTGTTTAGCCGATTGCTTATCACGTTCATTAAGCTGTTTTATGTTTAATTAATGCTAAACCTGTTAAAGCTGCTTTTGAACCCGAGTTACTAAGTATGATCTTATTGATCATCATTATACCTTTGGACGAGATCTAAATAATTCAACGATATAATCAATGGCGAGAATCGGCCGCATATCCGATCGGCCGATTCACGGATCTGATTGATGATTAAACTATCCTCTTGCTACCAAACCAATTACATCCTATTAATAGTTGCTCTGTTTACATTGTACTCGATAACATATCCCTGTAAAGTCTTAATGATTTGGTCGTCTACCGACGAAATCGGCTGCTAGTCACCGATCGCATGTTATAGCATCGGCTGATTTCGTATCGTTTGTACCACGGTTCGTTTGCCTAACATTTAATACATAAATGGATGGGCCGTGCTGTTCTCTGTTCATGGCCGATTTTGTCTATCTTATGCCGTGATCGGCCATGGCTGCACATCGGTCTATACGGGCCGATGACCTGGAATTTTACACTCTTTTATCGTCTTTGTTGGTTTGCGGGAAAACCATACGGCACGCACCAGCGCACACGAACATCGGCGAGTTGAACCGGTCCGTTGGGAGCACAGGATTCTGCGTCACCTGGAATTTCGGTGGACTCTCCGGACGACGGTGTGTCGGCGACTTTGACGTCAACAGCAGTATGAAAATGCGTTCCACAAAGATCCGAACGCGAGACACCGGCGCACAATTTTGTTCAACTTCGGGTGGCCCCCTAGTGACCTGCATTTATTGCGCCGGAACAAGTTGTGAAGACTGTGTCTTCCGCACCCAATAGTGTCTAGGAGTCCAAAAATGTGTTTCGGAACGATCCCTGTGCGAAACACCGACGCACAATTTTGTTCATGTTCGGGTGGCCCGACTAGTGACCCGTATTTATTGCGCCAGGACAAATTGTGAAAACTGTGTTTTCCGCACCCGGTAGCGTCTAGGAGTCCAAAAATGTGTTCCGTAATAATTCATGTGCGAAACACCGACACACCATTTTGTTCATGTTTGGGTGGCCCGACTAGTGACCTGCATTTATTGCGCCGGCACAAGTTGTGAAAACCGTGTTTTCTCCACTCGGTAGTGTCTAGGAGTCCAAAAATGTGTTCCGAGAACAATTCATGTACGAAACACCGACTCAAAATTTTGTTCATGTTCGGGTGGCCCGACTAGTGACCCGCATTTATTGCGTCGGGACAAGTTGTGAAAACTGTGTTTTCCGCACCCGGTAGTGTCTAGGAGTCCAAAAATGTGTTTCGGAACGATCCTCGTGCGAAACACCGGCGCGCAATTTTGTTCAACTTCGGGTGACCCCTCTAGTCACCCGCATTTATTGCGTCGGGACAAGTGGTGAAAACTATGTTGTCCGCACTCGGTTGTGTCTAGGAGTCCAAAAATGTGTTCGGAACAATTCATGTGCGAAACACCGAGGCACAATTTTGTTCATGTTCGGGTGGCCCGACTAGTGACCGCATTTATTGCGTCGGGACAAGTTGTGAAAACCGTGTTTTCCGCACCCGGTAGTGTCTAGGAGTCGAAAAATGTGTTCCGGAACAATTCATGTGCGAAACACCAACGCACAATTTTTTCCATGTTCCGGTGGCCTCACTAGTGACCTGCATTTATTGTGCCGGGACAAGTTGTGAAGACTGTGTCTTCCGCACCCGAGAGTGTCTAGGAGTCCAAAAATGTGTTTCGGAACGATCCCTCGTGTGAAACACCAACGCACAATTTTGTTCATGTTCGGGAGGCCCGACTAGTGACCCGCATTTATTGCGCCGGACAAGTTGTGAAAACCGTGTTTTCCACACCCGTAGTGTCTAGGAGTCCAAAAATGTGTTCCGTAATAATTCATGCGCGAAACACCGACGCACAATTTTGCTCATGTTTGGGTGGTCCGACTAGTGACCCGCATTTATTACGCCAGCACACGTTGTGAAAACCGTGTTTTCTCCACTCGGTAGTGTCTTGGAGTCCAAAAATGTGTTCCGGAGCAATTCATGTGCGGAACACCGACACACAATTTTGTTCATGTTCGGGTGGCCCGACTAGTGACCCTCATTTATTGCGCCGGACAAGTTGTGAAAACCGTGTTTTCCGCACCCGGTAGTGTCTAGGAGTCGAAAAATGTGTTCCGTAACAATTCATGTCCGAAACACCGAAGCACAATTTTGGTCATTTTCGGGTGGCCCTCCGCACCCGGTAGTGTCTAGGAGTCCAAAAATATGTTTCCGAACAATCCATGTGCGAAACACCGACGCACAATTTTGTTCATGTTCGGGTGGCCCACTAGTAACCTGCATTTATTGCACGAGAGACAAGTTGTGAACACCGTATTTTCCGCACCCGGTAGTGTCTAGGAGTATGAAAATGTGTTCCACAACGATCCGAACGCGAAACACCGGCGCACAATTTTGTTCAACTTCGGATGGCCCCCTAGTGACCCGCATTTGTTGCGCCGGACAAGTTGTGAAGACCGTGTCTTCCGGACCCAATAGTGTGTAGGAGTCCAAAAATGTGTTTCGGAACGATCCTCGTGCGAAACACCGACGCACAATGTTGTTCATGTTCGAGTGGCCCGACTAGTGACCGCATTTATTGCGCCGAGACAAGTTATGAAAACCGTGATTTCCGCACCCGGTAGTGTCTAGGAGTTCAAAAATAGGTTCCGTAATAATTCACGTGTGAAACACCGACGCACAAGTTTGCTCATGTTCGGGTGGCCCGACTAGTGATCCGCATTTATTGCGCTCGGCACAAGTTGTGAAAACTGTGTTTTCTGCACTCGGTAGTGTCTAGGAGCCAAAAATGTGTTCCGGAACAATTCATTTGCGAAACACCGACGCACAATTTTGTTCATGTTCGGGTTGCCCGACTAGTGACCCTCATTTATTGCGTCGGGACAAGTTGTGAAAACTATGTTTTCCGCACCCGGTAGTGTCTAGGAGTGAGAAAAATGTGTTCCGTAACAATTCATGTCCGAAACACCGAAGCACAATTTTGGTCATTTTCGGGTGGCCCGACTAGTGACCCGCATTTTTTGCGTCGGGACAAGTTGTGAAAACTGTGTTTTCCACACCCGGTAGTGTCTAGGAGTCCAAAAATGTGTTCGGGAACAATTCATGTGCGAAACACCAACGCACAATTTTGTTCATGTTCCGGTGGCCCCACTAGTGACGTGCATTTATTGCGCCGGGACAAGTTGTGAAGACCGTGTCTTCCGCACCCGATAGTGTCTAGGAGTCCAAAAATGTGTTTCGGAACGATCCTCGTGCGAAACACCGGCGCGCAATTTTGTTCAACTTCGGGTGACCCCTCTAGTCACCCGCATTTATTGCGTCGGGACAAGTGGTGAAAACTATTTGTCCGCACTCGGTTGTGTCCAGGAGTCCAAAAATGTGTTCTGGAACAATTCATGTGCGAAACACCGATGCACGATTTTGTTCATGTTCGGGTGGCCCGACAAGTGACCGCATTTATTGCGTCGGGACAAGTTGTGAAAACCGTGTTTTCCGCACCCGGTAGTGTCTAGGAGTCCAAAAATGTGTTCCGGAACAATTCATGTGCGAAACACCAACGCACAATTTTGTTCATGTTCCGGTGGCCCCACTAGTGACGTGCATTTATTGCGCTGGACAAGTTGTGAAGATCGTGTCTTCCGCACCCGATAGTGTCTAAGAGTCCAAAAATGTGTTTCGGAACGATCCTCGTGCGAAACACCGACGCGCAATTTTGTTCAACTTCGGGTGACCCCTCTAGTCACCCGGATTTATTGCGTCGGGACAAGTGGTGAAAACTATGTTGTCCGCACTCCGGTTGTGTCTAGGAGTCCAAAAATGTGTTCCGGAACAATTCATGTGCGAAACACCAACGCACAATTTTATTCATGTTCCGGTGGCCCCACTAGTGACGTGCATTTATTGCGCCGGGACAAGTTGTGAAGACTGTGTCTTCCGCACCCGATAGTGTCTAGGAGTCCAAAAATGTGTTTCGGAACGATCCATCGTGCGAAACACCGGCGCACAATTTTGTTCAACTTCGGATGGCCCCCTAGTGACCTGCATTTGTTGCGCCGGGACAAGTTGTGAAGACTGTGTCTTCCGGACCCAATAGTGTGTAGGAGTCCAAAAATGTGTTTCGTAACGATCCATGTGCGAAACACCGACGCACAATGTTGTTCATGTTCGAGTGGCCCGACTAGTGACCCGCATTTATTGCGCCGAGACAAGTTATGAAAACTGTGATTTCCGCACCCGGTAGTGTCTAGGAGTTCAAAAATAGGTTCCGTAATAATTCACGTGTGAAACACCGACACACAAGTTTGCTCATGTTCGGGTGGCCCGACTAGTGATCCGCATTTATTGCGCCGGCACAAGTTGTGAAAACCGTGTTTTCCGCACTCGGTAGTGTCTAGGAGTCCAAAAATGTGTTCCGGAACAATTCATTTGCGAAACACCGACGCACAATTTTGTTCATGTTCGGGTTGCCCGACTAGTGACCCTCATTTATTGCGTCGGGACAAGTTGTGAAAACTGTGTTTTCCGCACCCGGTAGTGTCTAGGAGTCGAAAAATGTGTTCCGTAACAATTCATGTCCAAAACACCGAAGCACACTTTTGTTCATGTTCGGGTGGCCCGACTAGTGACCCGCATTTATTGCGTCGGGACAAGTTGTGAAAACTGTGTTTTCCGCACCCGGTAGTGTCTAGGAGTCCAAAAATGTGTTCCGGAACAATTCATGTGCGAAACACCAACGCACAATTTTGTTCATGTTCCGGTGGCCCCACTAGTGACGTGCATTTATTGCGCCGGACAAGTTGTGAAGACCGTGTCTTCCGCACCCAGTAGTGTCTAAGAGTCCAAAAATGTGTTTCGGAACGATCCCCGTGCGAAACACCGACGCGCAATTTTGTTCAACTTCGGGTGACCCCTCTAGTCACCTGGATTTATTGCGTCGGGACAAGTGGTGAAAACTATGTTGTCCGCACTCGGTTGTGTCTAGGAGTCCAAAAATGTGTTCGGGAACAATTCATGTGCGAAACACCAACGCACAATTTTATTCATGTTCCGGTGGCCCCACTAGTGACGTGCATTTATTGCGCCGGGACAAGTTGTGAAGACCGTGTCTTCCGCACCCGAGAGTGTCTAGGAGTCCAAAAATGTGTTTCGGAACGATCCCCGTGCGAAACACCGGCGCGCAATTTTGTTCAACTTCGGGTGACCCCTCTAGTCACCTCCATTTATTGCGTCGGGACAAGTGGTGAAAACTATGTTGTCCGCACTCGGTTGTGTCTAGGAGTCCAAAAATGTGTTCCGGAACAATTCATGTGCGAAACACCGAGGCACAATTTTGTTCATGTTCGGGTGGCCCGACTAGTGACCGCATTTATTGCGTCGGGACAAGTTGTGAAAACTGTGTTTTCCGCACCCGGTAGTGTCTAGGAGTCCAAAAATATGTTTCCGAACAATCCATGTGCGAAACACCGACGCACAATTTTGTTCATGTTCGGGTGGCCCACTAGTAACCTGCATTTCTTGCGCAGGGACAAGTTGCGAGCACCGTGTTTTCCGCACCCGATAGTGTCTAGGAGTATGAAAATGTGTTCCACAACGATCCGAACGCGAAACACCGGCGCACAATTTTGTTCAACTTCGGGTGGCCCCCTAGTGACCTGCATTTATTGCGCCGGACAAGTTGTGAAGATCGTGTCTTCCGGACCCAATAGTGTCTAGGAGTCCAAAAATGTGTTTCGTAACGATCCCTCGTGCAAAACACCGACGCACAATGTTGTTCTTGTTCGAGTGGCCCGACTAGTGACCAGCATTTATTGCGCCAGGACAAGTTGTGAAAACTGTAATTTCCGCACCCGGTAGTGTGTAGGAGTCCAAAAATGTGTTCCGTAATAATTCATGTGCGAAACACCGACGCACAAGTTTGCTCATGTTCGGTGGCCCGACTAGTGACCCGCATTTATTGCGCCGGCACAAGTTGTGAAAACTGTGTTTTCTCCACTCGGTAGTGTCTAGGAGTCCAAAAATGTGTTCCGGAACAATTCATGTGCGAAACACCGACGCACAATTTTGTTCATGTTCGGGTTGCCCGACTAGTGACCCTCGTTTATTGCGCCGGACAAGTTGTGAAAACTATGTTTTCCGCACCCGTAGTGTCTAGGAGTCGAAAAATGTGTTCCGTAACAATTCATGTCCGAAACACCGAAGCACAATTTTGGTCATTTTCGGGTGGCCCTCCGCACCCGGTAGTGTCTAGGAGTCCAAAAATGTGTTTCCGAACAATCCATGTGCGAAACACCGACGCACAATTTTGTTCATGTTCGGGTGGCCCACTAGTAACCTGCATTTATTGCGCAGGGACAAGTTGTGAACACCGTGTTTTCCGCACCGGTAGTGTCTAGGAGTATGAAAATGAGTTCCACAACGATCCGAACGCGAAACACCGGCGCACAATTTTGTTCAACTTCGGGTGGCCCCCTAGTGACCTGCATTTATTGCGCCGGAACAAGTTGTGAAGACCGTGTCTTCCGCACCCAATAGTGTCTAGGAGTCCAAAAATGTGTTTCGGAACGATCCCCGTGCGAAACAACGACGCACAATTTTGTTCATGTTCGGTGGCCCGACTAGTGACCCGCATTTATTGCGCCAGACAAGTTGTGAAAACCGTGTTTTCCGCACCCGGTAGTGTCTAGGAGTCCAAAAATGTTTTTCGTAATAATTCATGTGCGAAACACCGACACACCATTTTGTTCATGTTTGGGTGGCCCGACTAGTGACCCGGATTTATTGCGCCGACACAAGTTGTGAAAACCGTGTTTTCTCCACTCGGTAGTGTCTAGGAGTCCAAAAATATGTTCCGAACAATTCATGTGCGAAACACCGACGCAAATTTTTGTTCATGTTCGGGTGGCCCGACTAGTGACCCCCATTTATTGCGTCGGGACAAGTTGTGAAAACCGTGTTTTCAGCACCCGGTAGTGCCTAGGAGTCCAACAATGTGTTTCGGAACGATCCTTGTGCGAAACACCGGCGCGCAATTTTGTTCAACTTCGGGTGATCCCTCTAGTCACCTAAATTTATTGCGTCGGGACAAGTTGTGAAAACTGTGTTTTCCACACCCGGTATTGTCTAGGAGTCCAAAAATGTGTTCCGTAATAATTCATGTGCGAAACACGGATGCACAATTTTGCTCATGTTTGGGTGGTCCGACTAGTGACCCGCATTTATTACGCCGGCACAACTTGTGAAAACTGTGTTTTCTCCACTCGGTAGTGTCTAGGAGTCCAAAAATGTGTTCCGGAACAATTCATGTGCGGAACACCGACGCACAATTTTGTTCATGTTCGGGTGGCCCGACTAGTGACCCTCATTTATTGCGCCGGACAAGTTGTGAAAACCGTGTTTTCCGCACCCGTAGTGTCTAGGAGTCGAAAAATGTGTTCCGTAACAATTCATGTCCGAAACACCGAAGCACAATTTTGGTCATTTTCGGGTGGCCCTCCGCACCCGGTAGTGTCTAGGAGTCCAAACATATGTTTCCGAACAATCCATGTGCGAAACACCGACGCACACTTTTGTTCATGTTTGGGTGGCCCACACGTAACCTGCATTTCTTGCGCAGGGACAAGTTGTGAACACCGTGTTTTCCGCACCCGTAGTGTCTAGGAGTATGAAAATGTGTTCCACAACGATCCGAACGCGAAACACCGGCGCACAATTTTGTTCAACTTCGGGTGGCCCCCTAGTGACCTGCATTTATTGCGCCGGACAAGTTGTGAAGATCGTGTCTTCCGGACCCAATAGTGTCTAGGAGTCCAAAAATGTGTTTCGTAACGATCCTCGTGCGAAACACCGACGCACAATGTTGTTCATGTTCGAGTGGCCCGACTAATGACCCGCATTTATTGCGCCAGACAAGTTGTGAAAACCGTGATTTCCGCACCCGGTAGTGTCTAGGAGTCCAAAAATGTGTTCCGTAATAATTCATGTGCGAAACACCGACGCACAAGTTTGCTCCCGTTCGGTGGCCCGACTAGTGACCCGCATTTATTGCGCCGGCATAAGTTGTGAAAACCGTGTTTTCTCCACTCGGTAGTGTCTAGCAGTTCTAAAATGTGTTCCGAACAATTCATGTGCGAAACACCGACGCACAATTTTGTTCATGTTCGGGTTGCCCGACTAGTGACCCTCATTTATTGCGCTGGGACAAGTTGTGAAAACTATGTTTTCCGCACCCGGTAGTGTCTAGGAGTCGAAAAATGTGTTCCGTAACAATTCATGTCCGAAACACCGAAGCACAATTTTGGTCATTTTCGGTGGCCCGACTAGTGACCCGCATTTTTTACGTTGGGACAAGTTGTGAAAACCGTGTTTTCCACACCCGTAGTGTCTAGGAGTCCAAAAATGTGTTCGGGAACAATTCATGTGCGAAACACCAACGCACAATTTTGTTCATGTTCAGGTGGCCCCACTAGTGACCTGCATTTATTACGCCGGACAAGTTGTGAAGACCGTGTCTTCCCCACCCAAGCAGTGTCTAGGAGTCCAAAAATGTGTTTCGTAATGATCCCCGTGCGAAACATCGACGCACAATTTTGTTCATGTTCGAGTGGCCCGACTAGTGACCCGCATTTATTGCGCCAGACAAGTTGTGAAAACCGTGTTTTCACACCCGGTAGTGTCTAGGAGTCTAAAAATGTGTTCCATAATAATTCATGTGCGAAACACCGACGCACAATTTTGTTCATGTTCTGGTGGCCCGACTAGTGACCCGCATTTATTGCGCCAGACAAGTTGTGAAAACCGTGTTTTCCGCACCCGTAGTGTCTAGGAGTCCAAAAATATGTTCCGTAATAATTCAGGTGCGAAACACCGATGCACAATTTTGTTCATGTTTGGGTGGCCCGACTAGTGACCCGCATTTATTGCGCCGGCACAAGTTGTGAAAACCGTGTTTGTTCCCTCGCTAGTGTCTAGGAGTTCAAAAAATGTGTTCCGGAACAATTCATGTGCGAAACACCGACCCACAATTTTGTTCATGTTCGGGTGGCCCGACTAGTGACCCGCATTTATTGCGCTCGGACAAGTTGTGAAAACTGTGTTTTCCGCACCCGTAGTGCCTAGGAGTCCAAAAATGTGTTCCGTAATAATTCATGTGCGAAACACCGACGCACAATTTTGTTCATGTTCGGTGGCCCGACTAGTGTTCCGCATTTATTGCGCTAGGACAAGTTGTGAAAATTGTGTTTTCCGCACCGGTAGTGTCTAGGAGTCCAAAAATGTGTTCCGTAATAATACATGTGCGAAACACCGACGCACAATTTTGTTCATGTTTGGGTGGCCTGACTAGTGACCCACATTTATTGCGCCGGCACAAGTTGTGAAAACCGTGTTTGTTCCACTCGGTAGTGTCTAGGAGTCCAAAAATGTGTTCCGGAACAATTCATGTGCGAAACACCGACGCACAATTTTGTTCATCTTCGGTGGCCCGACTAGTGACCCTCATTTATTGCGCCGGACAAGTTGTGAAAACCGTATTTTCCGCAACCGGTAGTGTCTAGGAGTCTAAAAATGTGATTCGTAACAATTCATATCTGAAACTCCGAAGCACAATTTTGTTCATTTTCGGGTGGCCCTCCGCACCCGATAGTGTCTAGGAGTCCAAAAATGTGTTTCCGAACAATCCATGTGCGAAACACCGACGCACAATTTTGTTCATATTCGGGTGGCCCACTAGTAACCTGCATTTATTGCGCAGGGACAAGTTGTGAACACCGTGTTTTTTTCCGCACCCGGTAGTGTCTAAGAGTATGAAAATGTGTTCCACAACGATCCGAACGCGAAACACAGAGCGCGCAATTTTGTTCCGCGAATGGCAGGCTCGAAGGCAGGACGCATTGTTGGTCGACCTAGGTCCCGACGTGATCGAGGTTCCGCCCGAGGTCGAGACAGAGACAGGAACTTCCAAGTCGACCAAGCACACCGAGGAAGCTAACCTCGACTCGAATCAAGGCAAGCCTCGGGTCATCCCACCTATGTTTTTAAATATTTTATTTTATCATAGTAGCTAAGTTATGTTTGTGCATTAGGTGTTAGGGAATGATTGACACCCTAGATGCATAATATAGGTTTCCGTTTGTTTATACTATACCGGTACAGTAGCTCAATAGAAGCTAGACTTAATTCATAGTCGCAACGGTAGATGTTTTAGGGACCTTAAAGCATGGAGGCTTTAAGTGTTGATGTGTTGACACTAAGATGAAGGAGAGTGTTAATGAAGTTGAGACCGGATGGGCCCCGTAGGAGAAAGGGCAAGACGGAGATGAGGTCTTGCAAGGTGGTAGCCCCGTCTCGTGCCTGGCCAAGGACCGTACCGTTGTCGGCTTAGTTGAACAAGTTTGAACGTACCGTACTACATACCGGTATCATGGGCCCAAGCAAGCCGATGTACCCTACCGCCCCGCAGATGTAGCGTAGCCAACTCTCTTTGCCTGCCGTTAGTGAGAGGTGAGTCTCACGGGAGGGAAACGGGTCGGCCACGAAGGAAGTCGTGAGTCGCCATATTCCCGGGGAGTTTGGAAACGGCTAGTCTTCTCGCCAAGTGCTAGCAGAAAGTTGTCGTATACGACCGCTGTGGTGCGTATACGTCGTGTAGTCGGGTTTTGCCACCTGGTATAAAATCGATTCAAATCGTTGTCCCTTGCCGTAATGAGTACCGCTCGTTTAGCTCGTCACATCGTAGTTAATCAACATGGAAGATGAAGATGAGAGATGAAACAGATGTTGAACTAATCTTATTCTTTTCTTGAATCTTGATTGCAATAGTTGTAGACCGCAAATCTTGGTCTCTAATGAAGTTAATGTTGAGCTAAAACACCGAAAGTAAGGATCCACTATTAGTGCCATTTTTGCAAATGAGTCAACTCCACAGCCGTAAAGCCTTTGCATACTAGGCGTCAGCCTTAGCGTGCCTCGTTGACGGGTCGGGTCAGCTCTTGCCGAGCATCGTAATACTCGTGGTTTGTTCGTTATCTTTCAGACATGAGTCGTACTTCCACGACTTGTACGGTAGCTTTCCGAAGAGGAGCAATGTCCTCGAGTGAGGTTCCCTCCAATGGGAACGGATCCCGACGCCGTGAAGAGGGAGGACGTGGTGTACGACGGGCTCAGCACATCACGATGAACGTTGAGTAGTATTTTGTTGTATAAAGAACAAGTTTTCGCTACAAAACTCGTAGATTGTTAAACTTCAATAATGTTTATGCTTCCGTACGATGTTTGTATTTTGAAAACATGGTTGTATTATACCATGATGTATATATTCTAGCTTGTATGAGATGAGGAACCGTTGTAACTCGCTTCGTCGAGTGTCCCCCGTGCCGATTCCCGGGTGTCCCGAGGGGACGTCACAGCTTGAAGTTTAGAAGTTTTGTGTTGCAAGGCGAGTCCCGTGCAAAGATGCTTAGGTCTAGGGGCGTCGGATGGTCCTCGTTTAGTGTCGAGTCCCGGGCATCGTGCAAGGGAGGTCAGCTTGTAAATATTTCTATCAATGGAAAAAATGCTTTCATCAATGTCTCGTGTTATGCATGCATGCGTCAACATATCGTACCAAGGTGCTTAGAAACCCTAACGCCTTGATGCTCGGCAACTACGGCTCAATGCCTTGGAAAGATTAATCCAAGAAGTCTAAGATTGGAAACCCCAACTTAGAACCCAAAGCACCGGGAAACCCCCATGATTTCGATGCTAGGCAACTACGGCCTAATGCCTTAGGAAAAGTAACACCGAGAAGGCTAAGCATGGAAACCCCATCTTAGATACTAAAAATGCGCGCAAAATATGAAAACAACTCGTTTTACTCATAATGTAACGTAAAGAGGGGCCGAAGGCCCCTTCCCGAATTACATCTCTATATTACACTCGTATTCTAAGTATGAGCATTCCGTTTCTAGCTCGAAAGACGAGAGCGGCTACGGCTAATTACAGCCTCCATCTCTTGAAGCTCTTTCTTACGCCGAGCTAAGTCAGCCGGCAATAGTAGCTCGACCTTCGGCCGAAGAAGCACGAGCTCGAAGGGCTTCAACATTCACTCCGAGCGGAGTCGCTATCACTTGAAACATCGATAGGCTTCGTTTTATCCTTAACCTCCGGCGGTTGCCCCAAGGAGGCCCAAAGGCGCTCGCGTCTAGCGCGTCGAGCAGCATGCTCCTCCGGAGTGACCTTTGGAATGGCGGCTTTGATCCATCCGGTGCGATCATTGACATGAGCCGCAAATTCGCTAAGTGTCCCCTCCGGGTTATTCCGCTTCCATCTCGCGCAGCTTGAGTTCCTGGCCACCCGTAAGGGACCAGGGGCTTCGGAGTCCCCCGGAATTAATAGCCGGTGAGGTAAGCCATCCTCGATAACAACTTCCTCCGAAATTTCATATGTCTCGTCGAAGCCGGAAAATTCCTAACAAAAGAGGTGGGGCGAAATTGTTGATACATTATCATGAAACCTAAGTACAATAGGCAGCTTCGGAGTGCTAGACGCTTACGAAGATGATTACATAGCAAAGGATGAACTACCAAAAACTTAGAAAATGCTAAGGAAAGATTCACACCCGAGGCGGCGAAGAAGGGCTTCCAGTATGAGGACCCTCGCCTTCGCGGGTAGCCTCGTGTATGTTTCCGAGCCTCGGCGCGGTCTCGCGGCCCCTTCATCCATAGCAAGCGTGGGAAGGCCCGGCCTCGTCGCAGCTGCCGCCGGCACGACCCAATTCCGCGTTCGCCGCATCCAATGCAGCGGCACGGCGAGTTCTAGCCGCGAAGTCGCCCAAAACTCCCAGCCGAAGTACCGATCCGCGACGGCCACGTCGGCTTGGGCCTCCTTGGAGGCGACATAATCTGCACCACATACCTCGTGAAGGTCCCGAGCACCCTCCTTGACTTGCTTCGAGGGAAAGGTGCCGATGGCCTTCACCACTCGAACGCAGCCTGTCCAAGCCACGCGAGCGCAATGGTGGCCCGACCGGATCGAAGCGGCCTTCGCGGCGGCAAGCCCGGAGGACATCCAACGGAGGCTTGCGAGGCGAATTCGATTTTCATTTTGTTCGTGAAAAGTCTCCAATCGACAGCCTTCTTGTACGAAAAACAACCCCCATCCAACAATTAGATATCTTCACAAAGAGCTTAGCAGCCTTCTCGCTTCAATTTTCTACGGACAAGCTCACTATTTCCCCGTTTCACTTGAGGGGGCTGTCGGGATCACTCTACACCGGACACCTCAAATACATACATAATCGGAGACGTTAGCTACAGTACCAATAACAAACAGAACAAACAGCTCCAGCAGCATCTCATGAGTTGGCTCCGGCAAACGACGCCCAGTCGAAGACGTAAAATCCCGAATCGATTCATGAGTTCCCGCTCCTCCGGCCAAGGGACTCTATCGCCAACATGCTTTGGCGGGCCATGGGCCTCGGCATGTGTTCTAATGGTGACCTCGGCATCGAAGAGTGCCTCGCCCCAACCGATCGATCCTCCGCTCATGAGCCATCACGTGCTCCAAAGACGCCTTCGCAGCTCTTTGTGCTCGCGCAACAACTTGGCGTATTTTGTTTGCTCTTGTACAAGAGCATCATCGAATTGCGAAGGCGCTCGCTTCAGTCGGCAACCTCCGTGACGTAGGTACCCTTCGACGTATAGCGAACAAGCAGCCCCCCGCCAGCACGGATCAATGGGTGTCGTAGTAATTTTTAACTTTGTTTTGGTGTAAGTTAAATGGGAACTAGAAATACCTTCATGGTAATGCGGGATAAGCTTTCAATAAGCTCCTTCCCGTCTACCTCTTGCGACTTCGGTCCACCCGGCATAAAGTCCAAAGATGCGACCGCTGTATTCAAGGCTCCCGGCAAGACGAAGCCCTATCTTCGAAATCTTCGGGCTTCAAAAAGGAAGCAATGTTGTGAGGGGCGATCCCGCGAGGGAGCACCCCCATGAAGCCCTTGCCACCTCCCCGGCCCAGCCGCACCTTCATCGGAGGTGCCTTCCCGCCGCCGGAGGTGTGTGCTTGAGTAGCCCCCCCCCCCCCTTCGTCGTCTGGCTTGAGCGACATTTCGCTCGCGGCCGTCGCCGGGGGCTAGGGGCCGAGACGAAGCGCGAGGCCCGTGGGCCCCACCAGCAGGAGCAGTGGCCGTTAACTTCTTCCTCGCCTCCTCCGATCGAGTTTGCTCATCCCGAGCAACGTTGTCTTCGTCCCTGGAGGAGGAAGAGTTGGGAAAGTTGAAGTTCGTAGCCCCTACTCCGAATCCCATACCGGGGGCCATAGTAGACCCTCCGGCCTCGCCGCCCGTATCGTAGCCGGAGGAGGCCGTGGGCATCACATTTGGAGAGACAACTGGGGCGGGAGTTCGCAGTGCGTTGTCGCGCACTTCGCCTTCTTCCTCATCGTCGCCTTCGTCGCCGTTCGCTCGCGCACGACAGAAGGACAACCGCAGAGCGCTTGATCTTCACGCGCTTAGCTCTACGCTTGGGGGCTGCCTTTTTCGAAGGACCCCGCACATCCCCGAAAACGCTCCGATCGTCCCTCGAGAAGTGTCCCCGTCCTCCGCGTCACCGCCCTCATCATCGGTCGTCACAAGCGGAGTAAAGCTTCGCGCTTCCGCCTTCCCCCTTTGGTGTAACCGCGTGAGGAGGCAGAACAACCTCCGGTGCTTCGAAGATACACCCGGCTTAGACGGCCGGTCCGCCCACCCGCCTCCATGCGACCTAACTCGTCGGCTTTCACCCCGCCAAGAAGATAGTAGGATCGCTCTTCGATCTCTTCGAGGGTTAGCTCCGAAAAGCATACAATACAACAAGAAAGTCCGCAAAAATGCAAGGCAAAGATAAGTAACAACGAAGAGTCCTTCGGCACTTACCGGAAAGCAAACCGAGGTTGAAGTTCAAAGATTTGCCAACCGCGTCAAGCGTAAAAACGGAACCCCAATCTTGGCGAAGAGGCATAATTCCTGCCGTGAGGAACTCTTCGCACAAGTCCCTCATTGACACCTTTCGAGCAATCCGTTGCAGCAAGTCGATGCGCCTCCGAAACTCGGCGTCCACCGCAACCTCCGGAGACCAATGTAGCCGATCTCCGTCCGAGTGATCGTAGATTGCAGCTGGGGTCTTGTTCGTAGGAAAACCATTTCTGGAACATGGTCTTACCCCAATGCCCCTTGTAGGCCTTCGCGGGCACAAGATGCTCCATGCCGTCGCGGGGCCCAAGGGAAACGCACATGAAGCTCAGCCACATATGATCGCCCGACGGGCTATTCAGCCGCCGCCGGGTGGCTTGGTGCGTGGCGGCGAAGGCCTTAGTAGAAGGCTCCGCTCCTTCCATCCGGAAAGCCCACTCGAAGATGGACAACCGGATCATGCCGTTGAGGGCAACTGCTGGATCTCCACCCCAAAGAGATCCAACACTTCTCCCACAAACAAGGAGCAGGGAAATTGAAGGCCGCCTTCGAGCAGCTTGGCGAAGATGATAAGACGCCCGGGCGCACCACGGGAGTTGTCTCCTCCGGCGCGGATCGTGGGCGCGTCCCGTAACGAAGCGCCGTGCTCTTCGGCCCATTTGTCAAGCCGGGCTTCGACTACAAAGCTCGGGCCCGTATAGGAGCTAGGAGGCTTCGTGTTGCTCGTACCAACGCACCGGCCGGTGCGATGTCTTGCCATACCGAAGGTTGAAGGCAAAAGGTTTAGCAACGAAGGTCGTGTCTTTGAAGGCCGAGGCTTCGAAACGAAAGCTAACGCTTGAAATCAAAGGCTATGGCTTGGAAGCGAAAGCGAGCATATGAAACAAGGGCAAGAGCACGCGGTGAAAGTGAGTAGGAGGTCGGGTTTACCGCGGCACCTCTCCTTATATGTGCGGTAAAATTAGGGTAGCATTCAAGACGCGACGCCTCGAAAGCAAGTGCATCCCGTGCGAGCGAGCGTGTTATACGAGCAGCCGCGCCTCTTCAAGAGTAGACACGCATCCCGAGGAAGCATAACCACGTGGATACCTACGAGTTAATGCGGCTGTTCTTTAAGAGCGTGCCGCCCGGGATTACGCGTAACGGCTAGTGCACTAGCCGAGGCATTTAATGACACAATAAACATGATCAATTATTCTTGCGAAACGATCCGAGTAAGTGCGTTATGATAAGCCCGCGACCAAAACAAGTTCTACGAAGATCCTTCGATCGAGCGGTAATATGGGTTTGATTCGCGGTATAATTATCCCCTTGATCTACCAATTGCCATCGGACATAATAATCGTAGTTCAAATAAGAAAGTGTGAATGGCAAGTATGCATAACGACGTACAAAGCTACCGTAGCGAAGGACAAAGTAACAAGCAGTAAAGGCCCAAGTAACAGCTGTATGGATAAGATTGAGGACGTGGAAGGATAAGCACAGCTGACGTGGCAAACCATCCTCCAATAAATCGACACGTAACCTTGTCAGCATCGGATTCCCCCTCGCCACATAAGTATGGACATAGCCTATAAAAGGGGAGCAAGGCCTCTCGCCTTCAAACCTCACAACATCACTCTCCAGCCTTTCTAAACACTAGCAAGATGCAAAGTTGGGCCTTTTGGTTTGCGACAAGAGGAAGCCCGAAGGACGTAGTTCCATAGCCTTCGCGCTTCACCAATCGACTTCAAAGGGTGCGCAACGCGCTTACCAAGCGACTTCACCGAGGTCACGTGTTCACTATGCTTCCTAAGGCAAGTGGCATGTGGGGGCCGTATTCAACGAAACTCGATGGTAAAGCGCCGCCGTAGCCTCTCGTTCTTCCTCGAAGGCTATACCTTAGTATAGTCACGCTAAGAAGGAACCGTCTCGGCTCGTGACCGATAGGGTTGGTCTCCTAACAGCATCTTGAGGGTTTATTGTCACACCTCGAAGATCTTAGGACCAGAATCGAGGCTCTGATGGCCGAAGCCGTCAAGGTCATCATAGTAGCCGGACAAAGCCAAGGCCGGCCTCCTCCTAAACAAGACCATTTGGTCGGCGAAGGGTATACCCCGATGACAGGTGACTAAGTCCTCGCGAACCGTGACCCAGGAGGGTCACCGGCATCCTTCGAAGGCGGGCAGTAGTCGCATTCCTTCAGGTCAAGGGATCCCTTTTGGTTGGTCTAGCTATGGCTATCGAGGCTGGTCTTCGACCAATGTGCGTCACCCCTTACTCTTTCTTTTTCTCTTTTTGGTAGCGTCCTTCACTCCAAGTGTAATCGGCTTCGCTGCTAATAATAAAGAAGTGCCTTCGTTTTTATACGTGCATGAATGTTATGTGTCTCCCTTGTTGTTTCTCTTCGTTATTTCAAGCAATGCAGGTCGAAGAACTTGTGAAGAGGAGGAGCCTCCGGCAGTCCCGAAAAGGGGGGGGTGTACGGTGGAGATCCTTCGGGATCACGGTTTCGGTCCTACCGAAGGTGGAGCTCACCCGTGAGGGGCTACCGTTGGGGGAAGATCACCACCTTACCCCAATGGGCCGACCCGAGAGGAAATAGGCCCAACAAGGCCATGGAATAAGCGTCTCACATGCCCGGCAGCCCAAAGGAGAAGCACATGGAGGGGAGGATTTGGCCCAACCAAGGCCTAATAGGGCCATGAAGAGGGAATTCAGCCCAAGAGTAGATAGAAAAGAGAGGGGGCATAAGTGTAATTTGTAGAGGCCGATAGTGACTATTAGGGTTGAGAGAGTATGAGGCTATAAATACTCTCTCACCCCATCACATCAGCCAGATTTGGACTCTCCCCGTAATATCACCGTAATAGAAATGAGAGCCTTCGTATGGGGTCCTTCGTGACTCCCCCAACCACTTAGTCCCTTCGTAGTCCCTTCGTAGTTTTCCCGTTCCTCTCCAATAAGCCTAGCCCAAGGACCTTCGTAGTCCCGCAGCCCATCCACATCTCCGGGACAACTTGGGTTGGCCCATTCCTTGTTGATTGTGGCCATCGTAACCACAACAGCCGCAGAGGGAGGTTGCGAGGGAGATTTACTGGGAGGGTAGCGTGTGGGGCGCGGTTCGGGAAGGCGAGGGGTGTGGCCGTGGATTTCGGATCCTCTTTTGTTTCGCATGTGATTTGTTTCGTAGGACGTACGAACATCCAAGCAGATGGAAACATTAAGGATTTTTTAAGTAGTAGAGATGAAAAGTATGAAGGTTCAACATACCTTACGAAGCTTTTACAATGGATTTGTTCATCAACTTTTAGACATTGGTTCTGTTTTTTTTTAGACACAAGGGCTTCGTATTTCATTAATCATTCGGTAGGTTACAATCCTTTTGCAACACGCACAAAAGGAAATCTGGAGGATGATTTTCCCACTCTAGTCTACCTCTATTCCTATAGGCCTCCTTGGCACAACAATGAGCTGCCCGGTTTGCCTCGTCTTTTAACATACACAAGATCAAACGAGGAGAAAACTAAACTAAGCTCTTGAATAACCGCTAGAACATGCATGATTGTAGATCTTTGGTCATCTCTATTTCACCATAAATCGACCAACTATTTAGAATCTGTCTCCACTATTACTTCCGCCGAAGTCATTCTTGAAAGCATCCGAACGCCATACCGAACAGCCTCCGCCTCTCGCTTCCAATACCGATCCAATGTTTGGTATCCAAGATCCCGCCGCCCATAGGCATTGACCCATATCATGCGAGCCACAGCCCCGCAGCTCCATTGTAATCACTTGCAGCAAAGGCCGCATCAACATTAAGCTTGATTTTATCTCGTGGGCGCCGGCACCATTGTGCGCTTTCCTCTCGAGAAGGACAACAAGAATATTGCTTATCCGGAATCGGCAGATTTGTCGCTTCCATTATCCAATCGAGTGCTTTAAGCACAAGAATTGTTTCATTGCCATGCATTCTCGTCATTCCTTGAGCACCACAGGGACCACATCCACACAAAATCGCTGCCGCTTCTTTATTTGTGCATAATAAAGGATCCAATAAGTCATAGGCCCATGTGTATGGATGGAGGCGTGGAAGCTTTACATTGCATAGAGTTCTCATGGCCATCCAAAACATTTTTGTCGGTGTACAATCTATTAGAGCATGGTAAGCAGCTTCCTCCGGAGCTCCACATGTTTCACATATACTCAATTTCTCAACATGTCGCCATTTCAGGTTTGCACGGGTGGGCAGTGCATTGTGTATTACACGCCACCAAAATACGCGAACTTTAGGTGGCGTTTTTAGTTTCCATAACCGCTTCCAAGTAGCGATTCCATGGTCCGACACCGAATCGTTACTATCAGCCGTGCTCCCTATGTTGCTGTTCTTTTTCCGACAAAAGTCGATACGCCAACCCGACCGAGTAACATCCATGTCTTTCCCTTGACCAGGCCCAACAATCGATGTTTTTCTCCCTAAAGGAATCCGCACAACTCGCTGCTGCATCGAATGGAACAAGATTCTTATTCAGCTTCCTCCCAGCTCCAACAACGACCGTCATTACATATTAGCTCACTAACCGTGGTCGCCGTTGCACTTTCATTGGGGTATAGAGGCTTATGGTCAATTCCATCGGGTATCCAACGGTCATCCCGTATGTTGGTAGTCAAACCATCACCAATTCTTTTGATAAGCCCCAATTCCAAGACCCGTCTCGCCCGCAAGAATTGCTCTCCGTGCATGTGAAGAATTTTTCTTCCTTGTAGCTAATAGAAAGTCAATATTTGGGAAATATTTTCCTTTGAGTACACGTGCACACAAAGAGTCCGGTCTTGGTCTCCAACCTTGCTTGCCTAACATGGCCAAGTTGAACAACCTGAAATCTTTGAAGCCCATACCACCATCACACTTTGGTTTTGTAAGATCCTCCCATTTTTTCCAAATGTAGACCTCGCCTATCAATATTATCGCTCCACCAATATCTAGCTACCGCACTACGCATCTTCTTGCAAGTATCTCGGAGAGAGGATGAAGCAGCTCATAGAATAAGTTGGGATGGCTTGAACCTTCGATTTAATTAGAACCGCACGTGCAGCCGAGCTTAAATTCTTTTTGCACCAACCACCCAAGAGACCTGCAGCTTTGCTAGGAATATACTCAAAAACATTTTTAGTACTCCTGCCTACAGCTGTTGGTAGTCCAAGATATTTCTCACCCAAAGCCTCATTTGATACTCCAAGTAATTCTTTTAACATCTTTCATATCTCGCATCCTTGCAGCTTGGCACTAAAAAATATTGCCGACTTTTCCACATTAACCAACCGGCCACTTCCACGTTGATATGTGTCCAATATTTCCATTAGTCTCATGGCACCTCTATTATTTGCTTGAGTGAATAAAATGCAGTCATCAAGCAAACATAAGATGTGAAACCCAAGGAGCATGTATTCCCACTCTAATGCCGCGAGATAGAAATTGAGGACCCGTATGCTTCAATAGAGCGGAAAAACCTTCAAGACAAAGAAGAAAGAGATATGGGGATATGGGATCACCTTGCCTAATGCCTTGCGAAGGGGTAAAAGGTTCAGAGAAAAACCATTCACTCTTACTTAGAATGACACTGTCTCCACACAACGCATAATCAATGTTATCCAATTCTCACCGAATCCCATCCTTGTCATCATAGCTCGAAGATAAGACCAATTGACACAATCATACGCTTTTGCCATATCGAGTTTGACGACACATGCACCCACTTTCCCTTTCCTTTTCCTCGATAGTGAATACACTCATAGGCAACTAACACATTATCTATTATAAGTCGTCCCGAATGAAAGCACTCGTTCCACCGAAATTATTTCATCAAGAATAACTTGAAGGCGGTTGGCTAGCACCTTTGAGCATAATTTGTATAAAACATTACACAGAGAAATGGGGCGGAACTATTTCATCTCCCGAGGGTGTCTCACCTTCGGTATTAGCACTAACAGATCATCGATGGTAAGTCGCCACCATGCAAAAAATGTAACACCGCATGACACACATCCTCTTTGAGAAAATCCCAATGTCTCTCGGTAGAAGCCTCGCAGTAAATCTATCCGGTCCCGGTGATTTATTCGCTCCCATCATAAACAGAGCACGTTCCACTTCTTCTCGCCGTGAACCGAGCAGATAGAGATTCATTCATTTCATCTCGTGATTACATGAGGGACATGGTCCGTGATTAAGCCCGGATCCGTTCGTCCCGCATCGCTGAACAGATTCACATAGAAATCCTTAGCCATTGTTTCTAGCTCGCTTGCTCGTACACATGGACCCATCTTCTTTCCTCAACACACATTTGATTTGTTCGTGATCTATCTTTAGCTCGTGCCTCGAAAATAGCCGTATTTCGGTCTCCATCTTTTAACCAGCCTACACGTGAGCGTTGTTTCTCCATGGCCTCCTCTCTAGCCAACAACTCAAGCAATGCGCCTCATTATTACACGTTCCTCTCTCGTCGGGCCACAAAATAGAGAGTTTCGTCTAATGCTTTCAAGCTTACTCGCGTAGTTTCTTTAACTCTTTCCTCGCTGAACCGAACACCTCACGGTCCCAAGTACGCAAGACACCCTTCAGAGTTCACTAAACCCGCATGAACCGCTGCTAAGTTCCTTTTGTCCTTGCAGCCGAATCGGCGAATTAATTCTGGGTAATACTCATGGCGCCACCACATATTCTCATATCTAAAAGGTTTCTCTCTGCCTCTCCTATCCCGTCGAGTTAAAGACTCTAGCTTTATTAGGATGGCACAATGGTCCGACGAAGCCATCCGGACATGAGTGACGGTAGATTTATCATAAAGCTCCAAAAATTATCATCTCGCCATCGCTCGGTCTAACCGGACCTTTACATTTCGATTGCCCTCCCGTCTATTATCAAACGTATAGGGCCGACCAGCAAAGCCCAAATCAGAAAAACCACGTAAACGCACGACATTTCGAAAGTTTTCCATTTGCCATTCGCCTCGTTCATTTCTCGCCAAATTGCTCGATTGGCATAGGATCTCGTTGAAATCTCCAAAGACATATCCAAGGAAGAGTACACGTGTGCCGAGAAAACGTAAGCGATCCCATGACTCTTTCCTTTTTTCTTTCTTTGGTTCCCCATAGAAGCCAGTGAAGCGCCACATCTTTGAAGGCTCAGTATCGTAGTTTCTTTCACCCATACATCAATATGATTCTTGGAATAATTTTTCAAATACCATTCCTCCGTAATAAGGCCAAGCCACCGCTCAACCCTACACTATTTACACCAAAAGACTCAAAAAAATCTAATCTCCATCTTAATTCTCGAACTTTAGTTGCACTCATCTTAGTTTCGTATAAGAACAACAAAGTGGGATTATAGAGATCCACAACACTACGGATCTCCCGAATCGCGTCTGGCCTCCCACAACCCCTGCAGCTCGTACATAAGAGACTCATTGCGCCCGGCGGGGGTTGCTCCGTGCAACCGCCACCGATCCCGCATTTTTGTTGATTGAGACCTTCTGCTTCTTTTGTTGCTCACGTTCATCAAGTGCATGGCTAGTAGAGTCGCTCATCCGCACTAGTCGATCATGAACAAAACCCACCGGCACTACCATATTGGAATCGCAGCTCGAAGGTTGAAGTCGGAGGTGTTACCATCAATTGGTTTTCTCTTTCGCACCCCAGTGTTTTCAGTGTTTGTTCCATCTTCACAGCTGGCAACAGAGTTGTTGTACTCCATGGTTTGTCACCTCTCGTCTTCTTTCCAAATGGTGGACCATTGACATCTACTGCAGTGTACTCGGCGCAACAGATTTGGAAGATGATCAATTGTGACACCCCGTGTCACAAATTCATGATTTCACCGTGCTAATGGATAAATTGCATGTGCCAAAAATATTAATCTAAGAACCATCTCACATGAAATGACACATTAGGGTTTGATTAGGGTTTTTATTGACCAAAACTCTAGCTGATGAGATCTCCACATTTTCCCATGATAGCAATCACATATTTTTACATAATCTGGTAGAGCACATCAAACTAAGATTTTAGGACATTTTTCCTGAATTTTTGGAGTGGCACAAAATCCTAGGAAAATCCAAACTAGGTTTAAAACAGCCCCTGTTCATGAATTTTTGTAAATTTTTACAAGCAAAATTTAAACTATTGCCTATAACGAAAGTTTCTCGTCACAACTCACTGAACACACCAAAATTTTGGCTCGCAAAATTTCCCAACAGAATGAATGTTATGGCCCAAACCAGAACCAGCAAGTGCAGTGGCAAAGTCGTAAATATGGAGAACCTTCGTACAACAGGGCTCGAACAGAGAACAGAGCCACCGCCAGGGAGTGCACCGGTGTTCGTGCCCATCCCGGCCGACGAGGTGCCGTCCTCCTGCACAGCGCCGCCCCACGCGTCGTCAATCGCCATGGTTGCGTTGGATTCACGCAGAGCCTCCACCGTTCGTGGCCGCCATAAGAGGAGCTCGACGCCGCCGCCGCGCACGAACCCTAGACCGCCGCCCCACTCGTCCGCACCAGCTCCGCCTTCACTTAGCGCGTCGAAGCTTCGCCCTAACCCTAGCTAGCCTCCCGGAGCACGTGCCATCCCATCTCGAAAGAGGTTCGGGAGGATTTTTGGTTTCCTCGCCGGCGCCTCTATCCGCCATTGTTGGCCGCTCTCCCTCTCCGGTGAGCCATCTTCCAATTCCTCGCACCGGTAGCTTGCTCTGGCATCCATCTACACCGTGTGAACTTGGCTTGTGGTTTGGTGCAGTGGTTCGCCGGGAACGCCGTCGAGCCGCGCCGCCGTCCGCACCCACCTTCCACCTCCACGTCGACATGCCGCCACGGTGAGCTTCTTGAGGTTTGGGGCCCCGCGGCGCGTGTGCGGTGCCTCACCGGTACTCGCCAGCCCGCACTCTCCTCTTCTCTCGCCTCCACTCGCCGCCGGAAGCCTCGCCACCTCCCGACGCGCACGCGCGCACGCCGCGGCGTGCACCGGCCGTGCTCCGACACTTAGGCAAAAAGCGAACACACCGGCACAAGTGTGAAACCGTGAGTTTCAAGCATTTTTAAAATTGCACAACTTTTAATTCAAACCTCGGATTTGAACGATTCAAGATGTTTTGAAATGCTTTAGACTTGTACTTTAAGATGGAACACATGAACACATATGTTTATATGGAAAAAATGAATGTTTGAGCAACCTCAAATTGCTATCACGACCACGCAGCTTAACAGGATTGAATTTTGAAAATTGCGTAACTCTAATATCCTGGATCCAAAATACTCGAACAAACGCTCGTTGGAAAGTAGAGGGTGTGTACTTTGCCATGGTAGCATAATCCAAGTACTTTCTGTGAGAAAAATAAAAGATACGAGTACATCAAAGTGCTAATCCGTTAAGGGCCGTGACAACTTTGCATTTTGGAAATTAAATAACTTTTGATATACCAATTGAAATGAAGCAGATGAACATCCATTGTGATCCTTGAAAAACGTACTCTACATGACCCTACTTGGTTCACCCAAGTTCTATAGCAAATATTTGAATTTAAGGCTCCTCAAGATGGCCTCGCGATAAGCCTGAAACCGGACAGCCAAAACGAGATTTGTGGAAATCAATCAAATTCAAATTTGTCATTTTTCTTTTCTGGCATGGTTAAGCATTTTTGCACATATTCCTGGTTCATTTGAGCATGTCATAATCATGTTTATATTTTGGGCAAGAACAGTCATATATTATGTAGGTTTAATCGTAGAAAATCCACGTGAAATGTAATTGCTTATGGTGCTCGATGTATAAAGAAATGATAAAACTTCCCTTAAGAAAATGTTGTGTCAACCTATTGTATAGTGATTAGTCATAAAAATAATAATACTGATATAAATTAAGATGTGCTCGAAAAATAATTTTTTCAAGTCATGTCCACTAATATTTGTTACGTACACAATTGAAGTATGGCAGCCACCTAACCATGTGATGGTTTCCACTTTGCTCATGTCATCAATCAATTCTGCCCTACCTCCTTGAGCAGAACTTGAACATATACATTTTTGCTAAATGATAATTCTTACTTCTAATTAGAAGGTTGTCCCCATGAAATAAACCACATGTCTCATTATCATGACAACATCATCTCATCTTATGAGCATGTTTAATTTATGCAAACATTTCATTACATTTTGTTATTGAGAAAGTTCCATGAACTATGTAATAATGAATTCGCTCATGCTCATGCACTCGCATTTGCATTCATATAGGAACCCCGACCGGAACCGAAGCTCAAGGAGAACACCAGCTGGAAGTGAGTGAGTTCGAGTGTGCTAACTACGAACCCAACCAAGGCAAGCCCCGGAGCATAATCCTATGTGTTTAAATTTCTATTTATTCCACTTAAGTCTATGTATGTATTGTGCATTTACGTTCAGGAGTTGATCGGAACCTAGTTGCATTAAATCCATGTTCCCGTGGTTTTTTGGTTAGGTATAGTCCTGATCGCTAGCTGCTATGCTTAATAAATTCATCGGTAGCAACACCGAGTGATTTGGAGATCACCCGGTCTAGGGATGAATTATGGTTACCCTCACATGAATAATTCGAGACCGTACGGGAAAGTGCATGTGTAGGATGCGGTGACAAGGTTGGCACTTGTGTGCCATAGCCCGTATGTGTCGGTCAAGGACCGTTCGTTGTGACTCCGCGAGCAAGTATTGAGTTGTGTACCAAATGCATACCTTCGTATGGGAGTTGGTAAACCGATGCAACTTGAGAGTCATAGTGTTGGATCGGTATCTCCACCCTTTGTGCAAAGGGTTGGTCACGGTGGATGCACGGGTTTGTGAGTAGACGGAGGGTGTGTTATTACCCTTGGACCCGACGCTACCGTGGTTGCATGTGGAATGCACACTCGGAGGGAGGACCCGGCTCATATCTATGGTGATCTTGTGAAAGGCGTCCATACGTGTTCTTAAATGATGCGTATGTCATGCATTTGGGTTTCCCCGTAGGGTGTAAATCGATATATATCGCCGTCCCTCGCGGTGATGAGTACCACTTGTCTCGAGCAGATTGCATCGTAGTAACAAAGTGAATATGATGAATAAGCTTGCTGATTTTGAAGAATTACTTCATGTATTGCAACCATGTTTTGTTAGAAATGCTCACTAAATTTATATTCATGTTCCAACCCTTTTAAATTGGCTAAAACATTAATTTTCAGAAAAACATAGGTGCTGTTTTTGGCAATATTCAGCAAGCCAGGTCAAGCCCCCTGCATGCTAGTGTCGGTTCTTAGAACCATTTTTGACGGGTAAGCCTTGCGGAGTATATTAGATACTCGGGGTTTGCGTTTAAATTCATTTTCAGGAATCCCGCAGCCCGATTACCGTGATTGCTGCAGGAAGTTTGTGTGTCAAGGTGAGGAACCTCGGGAGTGGACCGTGGAGTGGATTCCCGCTTCACCGAATCAAGAGTGAGGCCACGCCATATGGGCTGGTGTGGTTCTCCTTTCTAAGTTGTATATATGTATCGTCGAGATGTTTACGCTTCCGTAAATGTTCATTAAGTAATGTAATCTGAAATTCGCACTCTATGGTATTGTATTCAAATTTAAATCTATGTATTGTAATAACTACTTTTTTTAATGTAAAAGTTGCTACTCGCACAGCTTATATGATTATGTAATTGGTGGATGTATAGTTAATGTATGTGCAATGTACATTCGCTTCGTCGAATGTCTCCCGATATGTTCCTGTGCGATAATCCCTCTTGCTTTGCAAGGTAGGGGTGTCACATCGATGGTTCTCGGTTGCGACATTCGTAATGTGAATGGGCTTCATGGTGTTTGCTCGGCACTGTTGCCGAGGCCCGACCAAAACTTTGGATCCTTTTCTTTCTCTCTTCGGGCGCTCGGAGTTTAATATCATATGGGAGCTTGCCCATTGCATTGCGAGGGGCAGGATTCTTACACTTTAATTTCAGTATGTCCCATCACTCCACATGAGAAACAAAAAAAGGGCTGCTTTTCATAATGTACTTCATACCATTCCGGCGTGCGTTGCAAGAGGCCCGGAGAAGGACACCTCTACGCAATGGTTTATCTATCTCTATCCCAACCCCGGCCCCGAGGAAGGGGCCACTTGTTTTCCCATCACTATCAACATCCAGCTTGATCATTTCACCCACCGTAGCTGCTGCTTTTGGCCCCCTCTTGTCGTTCATCCAACCAAAGGGCAGATTAAGAATCCGAGCCCATATCTGCATTTTCTCAAAACAGACATCCGATGGTTTAAGCATTTCGTCATATTCCTGCACAACCACAGCATGACGTCCCACCATCCACGGTGAGCCATCCAACACGTGCTTCTTGTCAACTTCCGTACCAAATTCTGTAATAAACAAGTTATCTTGTTTCTCCCTCACCGATCTCATCTTGAGGCCAAAGGGGTTACCCCATGCAGGTCTCATTTCACTTCGATGGTACCGATGTGTAAAGCGAAGGTGATAAGACTTTGCCTATGAGTGCCCACTCGTACCTTGATCACCTGAATCCTCCTCTTCATCATCGCTGAAAGCAGCAACCAGACCTTCCTCCATGGTAATATTCAATTTTTCCATCATCTCAAGCACTCCGTCACTCCCAAAGGCCGACGAACGGCCCGTCTTCCCCGACTTGCCTCCCGATTCCATGCCTCGATGGTAGTATCGTAGGAAGGCGGAAAATAACAGCTGACGCCGATCTCTCGCAGATCAGTCACGAAACAATCCCAATCTAGAACCTAAAGCAGCGCTTCTAGCCTAGAGGGAAAACCTAGGAATTTATGGACACCGACGCAGAACCAGCTAACCGGCAGTTTGCAGTGGGCGCCGACGGCCGAACGTCGCCAGCCGAGTTGGCGTGGGCACCGTCGGTGGAAGAACCGACAAGTGACGCGGTGCTGGTTAGGAGTCGTGTCATGCCATCAAATCGAATTATCCTTTTATTGCATCATCTAGTTTTCTCTTTCGATTGATTGGCCTCGAAGGGGAGGTCGTTACCGGATCAGATTGTCCCCCAGTCCTATGCTGAAGTTTGAAATACATTGCATCCCAATCCACATATGTACGCTCCAATATCAGTTGGCAGATTAGGGCATTTTAGGCAATAAATAATAAAATAAATTTGGGATCAGCTATATGATCAAAATGGTAGGCTACCATGCGACCTAGCCATAATGCAAATTCGGTGAGCCTAAAACAGTTTGAGAATAAAAAAAAAGGAGAGGAGGGGGGGGGGGGTGACTACCCACTAACAGGACACCAGCCTACATCAACCCCATTAATTTGGTGACTAGAACTAAAACTCGTGTGGCGGACCTCCTTGTGCTTGGTGATCTGCTCATTCAGATCAAGGTACATAAAATAAAATAAAAGCACCACCGAAAAAAAACTCTAATTCGGTTAGCCTAAAACGCTCTAATTAGTTTTTTAAAAATAAAAAACGCTCCAATTCAATGAACAAAAGCACAGTAGGCACATGAAGCCCATTTTTGTGGTGATTGTAGAGTAACTACTAGTAGCAGGAACATCGAAGCAGCTACTACAAAATGCGTACCCGGATCTCTATTGCACAACAATGATTAGGCCAGCAGAGAATAGAACTCTAAGTGGCGGACCTTCTTGTGCCTGTAGTAGGTACTGCATTCGTCGATTAGGGGAAACAAAGAGCTACCGCAACACAGATTAATCGCACAAATTAACGGCCGGTTAGCGGCTTCAACAAACTCATCCCCATCGTAGAAAGGCTGCAGCAGCAAGAACACGTTGTGGCTCGTCGCAGGACCTTAACTAGTTAACTAGTAAGATTCAAAAACGAGGTTGCATATCAATAGATGAAATAGCAAGGAAACTCACAGAGAAAATGCGATCGGTCGTGGACGGCGGCCGCACGTCCCCTCGGCCGTCGTGCCCCCACCGATGGCCTTCTCCTCCCCGGTTATTCGGATCCAAGCAGCAGTACCTATTCCCTCGCTGCGCCATGTAAGCGGAGGGCGGCGTTGCAGCGCAGAGAACCGGAGAAGGCGCCGAACGAGCGGCGGCGTGGCTCTTGACGGCACCGACGGAAGGCGGTGTGCAACGGAATGAAGCCCGGCCCAAACCTCTCAAACACCAAGGCCCAAATAGCAAATACGGCATTAAGTTCTATTTTGCTCCCTCAACTATAGTTGGTATTGCTAGGTCATCCGCTGAAATATAAAACCGGATATCCGGACCCTCGAACTATTGACCTCGGTGCAACTCCAGCTCCCTTGGCGGTTTTAGATGGTGGTTTTGCTCACGTGGCATGACGTGGCATAGATGGACCGCCATGTCGTGTGCCACATCATTGTTTTTTCTTTTTTTCTTTTTTTCTCTTTTCTCTCTCTTCACAAACGAGTCGACACTCGAGGATGTAGGCGTGCGCCCAAACGCCATGTCCGAGAGCCCCCAACTCACCACAAGCACCAATGACGACGACGAGGGTGATGTCGTTCGGTTTGAGTGATGATGTCTCCAGTGTAACAAACAGATCGAGCACCTCGTGGCAGAGTCCGCGCGGGCCAGGTCCCGCGCCCCGCGTGAGTAGGCCGAGAGCAGGTCGTTCCACACGGGGAGGTGGATCCGATCAAACACCCCGCGGCATGACGCGAGCGAGGACGTCGAGCAGTGCGACGCCGGGGATGCGGTCACGGCAACGGCTTCCGCGCCGAGGAACTTGATCGAATGGATGGCGAGCGCGCGGCAAGTGTTCGTGGGCGTAGCGCGGATGAGGGGCGGGTAGGTTAAGGCGTTGGAGTGGATCAGGGAGCGGGATGGCGGGAGGAGGAAGAGGAGGGAGTAGAGCGCGAGGACCGAGAGTAGGTGGAGCGGCAACGGCGGGACGGTGAGGGAGTTAGCGAGGAAGGTAGTTGGGGGAAGCGGGGAGACAAGGAGGAGGCAGAGGCGGCGGGAGAAGGGGAGGCGGGGAACGGGCGGAGGAGGAGGGCGAGGTGCGGGGAGTGTCCCGTGTGGCCGAAGGTGAGCAGCAGCCACGTGGAGTGACGCGAAGGCGAGGTGGCACCGCGTTCGGAGCGTGCGCGAGAGAGAGAGAAAGAGAGAGAAAAGAGAGAGAGGATAGCTATGGTGAAGAGAGAGTAAGATAGAAGAGAAAAAAAGAAAAAAATAATGATGTGGCACCCGACATGGCGGTCCATCTATGTCACGTCATGCCACGTCAAGCAAAATCATCATCTAAAAGCGCCAAGGGACCGGAATTGCATCGAGGTCAATAGTTCGATGGTCCGTATATTCGATTTTATAGTTGAAAGAGCGACCTAACAATACCCTCTATTGTTGAGGGAGCAAAATAGGGGCACGTTTTGTTTGTAGCCAATGTCCGCCAAACCAAAAAATTGGTCATTGATCGTGTAGGGTACATGTCTTTGGATTGCATCCAAGATTTGGCAAGCCAATGGACCTGTTTAGGGGGTAGTTTACTTTCGTATCTAACTTGGCCAAAATGATGATGGCTGAATTGATCACCAAAAATTTGGCTGCAATTTGGCAGGACACGCATGGGCTAAAACCAAACAGCCCCGAGGACTTTACTCTCAGTGCCGCCGCAATGAAGTTTCATGGACACAGCTTACCTAGATTGACACATCATCTAAAAATATTTGAAACTAGGATGAAACACCCCTCTCTCAATGTATAGTTTCATCTATTGTTGTTTTCTAGGTTACATACAAGACACGAGCTGTCTAGGTAATCGTGTATGCGTAGTTTCATCCTCATGAAACTCATTTCACCTCTCTCCTCATTAATACACTCGCCACATCACCAAAAATGTCTACATGACATTCTATTTATTGTCCATGAAACCCACACTACCGACCTAACCCTAGCCGACCGGGTCCAAAGCGTCCAGTGCTCCAGCTGTCGAGCCGCCACTCCAGCTTTCCCAACGCGTGCGCCGGCCGCCGGACTCCGGTAGCATCCCCCGCCATTCGATCTCCACCTCCGCCACTCTACCTCCACTCGGGCAATTTTGCCTCCTAGGTTCTCGACCCCGACACGGCCGTAGCAGCGATGGAGGCGCTCCGAAGTCTAAGGCGAACCCGAGGGTGTACGTGCATCCCCGCAACTCTAAAGACGTCCGCGGCGCCGTCGCCCGCCGCCTCGCCTTGCTGCTCTTTACGTTCGTCCCCTACTCCTCTCGCCAGCCTACCTCCTCTTCTTTCACTTCTTTAGGAGTTCATTCATGCTCTTGGTCGAACGGATTGGGTTCGTGTCGTTTGTAACTCGAGAAATATGATCCCTCTCGCTGATTTCGTGGGAATGCGGGAATTTGGCGGGAAGTAGATTGCGTCGCTTGTGATAAGCTCGATTCATGTACGTGTCCCATACCAAACCTCCTCACGCTAAAACCAGCTTGATTAGCTGAACCTCGGGATAGTGAGCTTCATAGCGTCTCTTCATTAGTACCTTTGTGTTGTGTCTCGTGTGACCATAACCGGACGGTGCCGGTTACTTTTGCAGGTACGAAGATCGCTTTGATGGCGTGTTATTGGGTCGTGAATTTAATGTTGTTGCTCAAAAAGACAATAACAAAACCAAGTATAAAGCCAAAATCCCGAATGGCTTGGTGCCATACTTTGGTGTTCCGTGGATTCAACGCCGTCGTCGTTTTCTCCCCAACCAGGGATGATGTCGGGTATGCTCTTGTTATTAGCTCCTATGCTCATGCTCGTGTTTGTCTGTAGCCCTCTACCGACCGCATTTTCCATAAGCTCACACCAGCTTGTTAAATTGAAAAATGTAATCGATATGACCATTATGCCACGCTCTCTACAGAGCCGAACACACAAGCGTGTCGTGGTCACCACCACGACGCGCTTGTGTGTTCGGCTCCCGTAGAGAGGCAGGGCATAATGGTCATATCAGTTATGTTTTTCAATTAAAAAGAAAAGAAAATCCGGTTTGGTGGGGGTAGTGGTAGGTGGGATGAGACAAATGCACTCGTGTGTGTCATTTTTGGGATGCTGCGTTTAAGTGTAACATTGTAGGGATGCCGCCCCTTACAATTCTCCCCGCTTAATTAAGGGTACCATGGCTTTTAATGATGGAATCATGTGTTTACAGTTCTTGTTAAATGATAAGAGAGTTAATCCTTGATTGAAATATATAGTTCTGATGTTTGATTATTTGCTAACCTCGTAAGGGAAGGTTGAAATGCTTGGCAAGGAGTCAATTCATGCATCATATTTGGCCTTTTCTCGGTAGCCATCATGTCCGGCGATATTCGTGAAAAATTCAGATTTAGAAGAAGAGTAAGATTCACCGTTCTCTTCCTAATAATGAAACATGGTAATTTTCTCGATGATATTATTGTTTGAAGTTGTACCTTTTTTAATTTCAGCTTTGTTCAACTCTTCTAGTTTCAAGTAATATGATAGTATCATATCCTTGTATGTGCATCTCATTTTTTTTGTATTCAGTGAAACTAATAACCATGGAAGATATTAACACAATTGTTATGCACACATAAAAAAGCATCATTAGTACCTATCTCGGACCATATAAAAATTTAACGCGGACTAAAGCTTTCCCGTTCTCATATTGAGTCTTCTCGCTTCCGAGTGTCTCTATTTAATTTTCTTACAATGCATCGGTTTTAGAAGACTTCAGTTCTATAAGTCAATATTATTAGGACCGTTTTGTAAATAATTTCTGCTTCCGAGTGTCTCTATTTAATTTTCTTGCAATGCATTGGTTTTAAGAGACTTTCAGTTCTACAAGTGAAAATATTATTAGGACCATTTTGTAAATAATTTCCCTATTGAAGCAAACAGAATAGTTGAGGTTGATGGTGTGCAACAAGTATCAAAATTCAAAATATGCTTCTGGTCTTGTTGATTTTTCTAGGTTTCTTGCGTGCCCTAGCATCAATTGTTCTTTTCTGTTTTTGAACCTCTTGCCATGTTGTAGAAAATAGCATTGGCTTTGGTTTCATGTGGCCTTTTGAATGCCAACCCGTAACATTCTCGCCGATGTTATTTTTCATTAAAGCCAATCAGTTGTGTATAAATGATAGGCATTGAATTGTTTTCTTTTTTTTTTGCACGGAAAGGTGAAGGAATTTTTATAAGCCGATCGTACGAAGAACATTATGTGCGAAACACCGATGCACAATTTTGTTCATGTTCGGGTGGCCCGACTAGTGACCCGCATTTATTGCGCCAGACAAGTTGTGAAAACCGTGTTTTCCGCACACTCGTAGTGTCTAGGAGTCCAAAAATGTGTCCCGTAATAATTCATGTGCGAAACACCGACGCACAATTTTGTTCATGTTTGGGTGGCCCGACTAGTGACCTGCATTTATTGTGCCTGGCACAGAGTTGTGAAAACCGTGTTTTCTCCACTCGGTAGTGTCTAGGAGTCCAAAAATTTGTTCCAGATTAATTCATGTGCGAAACACCGATGCACAATTTTGTTCATGTTCGGGTGGCCCGACTAGTGACCCTCATTTATTGCGCCGGACAATTTGTAAAAACTGTGTTTTCCGCACCCGGTAGTGTCTAGGAGTAAAAAAATGTGTTCCGGAACAATTCATGTGCGAAACACCGACGCACTATTTTGTTCATGTCGGGTGGCCCGACTAGTGACCCTCATTTATTGCGCCGGGACAAGTTGTGAAAATTGTGTTTTCCGCACCCGGTAGTGTCTAGGAGTCCAAAAATGTGTTTCGGAACGATCCCCGTGCGAAACACCGGCGCGCAATTTTGTTCAACTTCGGGTGACCCCTCTAGTAAGTTGCATTTATTGCGTCGGGACAAGTGGTGAAAACTATGTTTTCCGCACTCGGTAGTGTCTAGGAGTCCAAAAATGTGTTCCGGAACAATTCATGTGCGAAAAACCGACGCACAAGTTTGTTCATGTTCGGGTGGCTTGACTAGTGACCCGCATTTATTGCGTCGGGACAAGTTGTGAAAACTGTTTTTTACACACCTGGTAGTGTCTAGGAGTCTAAAAATGTGTTCAGGAACAATTCATGTGCGAAACACCAACGCACAATTTTGTTCATGTTCCGGTCGCCCCACTAGTGACCTGCATTTATTGTGCCGGACAAGTTGTGAAGACCGTGTCTTCCGCACCCGAGAGTGTCTAGGAGTCCAAAAATGTGTTTCGGAACGATCCTCGTGCGAAACACCGACGCACAATTTTGTTCATGTTCGGGAGGCCCGACTAGTGACCCGCATTTATTGCACCGGGACAAGTTGTGAAAACTGTGTTTTCCACACCCGGTAGTGTCTAGGAGTCCAAAAATGTGTTCCGTAATAATTTATGTGCGAAACACCGATGCACAATTTTGTTCATGTTCGGGTGGCCCGACTAGTGACCCGCATTTATTGCGCCGTAACAAGTTGTGAAAACCGTGTTTTCCGCACCCGGTAGAGTCTAGGAGTCCAAAAATGTGTTCCGTAGTAATTCATGTGCGAAACACCGACGCACAATTTTGCTCATGTTTGGGTGGCCCGACTAGTGACCCGCATTTATTGCGCCGGCACAAGTTGTGAAAATCGTGTTTTCGCCACTCGGTAGTGTCTAGGAGTCTAAAAATGTGTTCCGAAGCAATTCATGTGCGAAACACCGACGCACAATTTTGTTCATGTCGGGTGGCCCGACTAGTGACCCACATTTATTGCGCCGGACAAGTTGTGAAAACTGTGTTTTCCGCACCCGGTAGGGTCTAGGAGTCGAAAAATGTGTTCCGTAACAATTCATGTCCGAAACACCGAAGCACAATTTTAGTCATTTTCGGGTGGCCCTCCGCACCCGGTAGTGTCTAGGAGTCCAAAAATGTGTTTCCGAACAATCTATGTGCGAAACACCGACGTACAATTTTGTTCATGTTTGGGTGGCCCGACTAGTGACCCTCATTTATTGCGCCGGGACAAGTTGTTAAAATTGTGTTTTCCGCACCCGGTAGTGTCTAGGAGTCCAAAAATATGTTTCGGAACGATCCTCGTGCGAAACACCGACGCACAAATTTGTTCATGTTCGGGTGGCCCGACTAGTGACCCGCATTTATTGCGCCAAGCACAAGTTGTGAAAACTGTGCTTTCTCCACTCGGTAGTGTCTAGGAGTCCAAAAATTTGTTCCGGAACAATCCATGTGCGAAACACCGACGCACAATTCTGTTCACGTTCGGGTGGCGCACTAGTAACCTTCATTTATTGCGTAGGGACAAGTTGTGAACACCGTGTTTTCCACACTCGGTAGTGTCTAGGAGTATGAAAATGTGTTCCACAACGATCCGAACGCGAAACACCGGCGCACAATTTTGTTCATGTTCCGGTGACCCCACTAGTGACGTGCATTTATTGCGCCGGAACAAGTTGTGAAGACCGTGTCTTCCGCACCCGTAGTGTCTAGGAGTCCAAAAATGTGTTTCGGAACGATCCTCGTGCGAAACACCGACGCACAATTTTGTTCATGTTCGGGAGGCCCGACTAGTGACCCGCATTTATTGCGCCGGACAAGTTGTGAAAACTTTGTTTTCCACACCCGGTAGTGTCCGGGAGTCCAAAAATGTGCTCCGTAATAATTTATGTGCGAAACACCGATGCACAATTTTGTTCATGTTCAGGTGGCCCGACTAGTGACCCGCATTTATTGCGCCAGGACAAGTTGTGAAAACTGTGGTTTCCGCACCCGGTAGTGTCTAGGAGTCCAAAAATGTGTTCCGTAATAATTCATGTGCGAAACACCGACGCACAATTTTGCTCATGTTTGGGTGGCCCGACTAGTGACCCGCATTTATTGCGCCGGCACAAGTTGTGAAAACTGTGTTTTCTCCACTCGGTAGTGTCTAGGAGTCCAAAAATGTGTTCCGGAACAATTCATGTGTGAAACACCGACGCACAATTTTGTTCATGTTCGGTGGCCCGACAAGTGAACCTCATTTATTGCGCCGGACAAGTTGTGAAAACTGTGTTTTCCGCACCCGTAGTATCTAGGAGTCGAAAAATGTGTTCCGTAACAATTCATGTCCGAAACACCGAAGCATAATTTTGGTCATTTTCGGGTGGCCCTCCGCACCCAGTGAGTGTCTAGGAGTCCAAAAATGTGTTTCCGAAAAATCAATGTGCGAAACACCGACGCACAATTTTGTTCATGTTCGGGTGGCCCACTAGTAACCTGCATTTATTGCGTAGGGATAAGTTGTGAAAACTGTGCTTTCCGCACCCGGTAAGGTCTAGGAGTATGAAAATGTGTTCCACAACGATCCGAACGCGAAACACCGGCGCACAATTTTGTTCAACTTCGGGTGGCCCCCTAGTGACCTGCATTTATTGCGTCGGGACAAGTTGTGAAGATCGTGTCTTCCGCACCTAACAGTGTCTAGGAGTCCAAAAATGTGTTTCAAAATGATCCCCGTGCGAAACACCGACACACAATTTTGTTCATGTTCGGGTGGCCCGACTAGTTACCCGCATTTATTGCGCTAGGACAATGATGAGGACATCGGCACCATCGATACGTCCATACCTACAAAAGACCCAATTACTCGGACCAATTACCTGTGCTCGTGCTCGACAATTGAACAATCAAGTGAGTTCATTCTTAGGTTCTTTTCAATCCTGTTTGGACCCTGAAAACGTTTGCACTCCTGTTCTTCTTAGGAACGATGGCCAGGAGCTAAAGAGAAACGGACTTGCGCTGGCTGGATTCGGACTCCAGAAAAAGACGGATTTTTGATGGCTGCCACGATTTTATCCGAATTCCGTTTTGGGTGTTCAAGTACAGCATGGAAAGATCGCGGAGTCTACTTTCCAACGGATCCGTGATCAAGTCTATATCTGTTCCAAGTCGACCGCAATCGTCATTTAAGTACAGAGATATCAGAACTGTCCAGTTTTGGCCCAACGGGCCGTGTATCAAGTTGAGTCCACTAAGGACGCATCCTAGGGTTGGAGGACGACTCCAGCACCCCTGTGGTCGTCCTTCCACGTTGTTATACCCCTTGGCCGCCGCCAAGAACACTCGGGTTTTGTTTATTTGCAAGTTAGCTTAGCTACTTCATCGTACACGCGCGCGTTGGCTAAACCGCCCGTATACTTGTATTCAGGACCCCACCATAGTTGAACTCAGTTTGTGTGCTTCAATTCCATCTTGAAATTTCAGTTCTTGTTTACTTGTTCTTGCTAGTTCTTCGATTGCTTGCAGGACGAGTGCCCTCGTGGCCGGTGGTCGTACTTCCACAAGATTGCGGCAACCATTGGAGGCGGTGTATCGGTTGCTAAGACGCAGCGTTTTCGGACGGTTGTAGTCGGACCGTGAACGTCGTTTCCATCCACCAAATCGAGTTATCTTCATCTCTCATCGAAAGATCGGCACCAAAACCCTCGCGGGTTTCTATCAGCTTGGTAATCGGAGCAAGGTTTATCGGTGAGAGACTCCTGTTTTCGTCAATTTTTTTTCTTTCCCATAGTCCACGAAAAGCCAAAAATATAGTACAATTATTACCTGAATCCCATAGACTCTTTGAGCCTTTTTACTAGTACTCGCTTAGTTAGGGCTTGTTGAGTTTTGTGTTGCTTTGGTTTTGTCAAGTGCTGGTCATAGTTCTAGTCGTTTAGAGTTTCGAGTTCACAACACATTCTGGTCGTTTCATACTCGGTTTCAGTTCCGTTGCTGCTATCCGAGTTCCGTGCCACCATACCCTACTCCGAGTAGAACACAAGTTCGATCATCATACATAATTGAGTTCGCCAACATCCTGCGCATACACTCATCATACATAATTGAGTTCGCCATTCTCTAGAGAGAGAGAGAGAGAAGTGTGTGTGCAGACTTGGTCATTATCTTTTCCCTTGTCATATAATCAATTTGTGAGGTTGCCACAAAAAAAAGAGAGAAATAAAAAGAGCCAAAAAAGAAAAAAAAATAGAAAGAAAGAGTTTCATCCTTGTGTTTGTTTCTTGTTTGCGGCTGGTACTTGGTGTCTTCCTTTTGTGTCTAGGCTCGCGTCTCTAGCACGGTTTAGGCTAGGACCAGCACGGTACCACCGTTGAACCATTATTCAACTTGCTTGTGACTAACGTGGTGCTAGTATTTCCTTCTGCATTGCATTCAGCCCACCTATAGCTCCACATATCCGGCTACGGCTTGACGGTTGTTGTTGCTACAGCACCGATACACTTCCTTCCAGTGCGCTCGACTTGTTGGTTGTCGACCTTCCCGTTTAGCACGGTAAGAACTGGTAAGAGCTCGTGTAACAAGTTGTGAGAGAGGGCATTGCTGTAGCACTAGGGAATTTTTTTTCTCTCTTCACTTGTGTTTTCTTTTGTTCGTGCATTTTTTTTGTCATGGCAGGTTCGGACGATGAGGCTAGTGAGCACAATTCCCGCGCTCGAAGACGTTCAAAGCTGCGGTGCGAGGGCTAGACAGACGGACTTGTGGCTGATTTGCGGGTCACGAATGAACGGCTTGGGGCGATGGAAGTTTCACAAGTTGCTGGAAACAATAAGCTTGGGACAATGAATGCATCTATTAAACGTGTTGACACGAGCCTGGCTGCTTTGTTACGGCGTTTTGATGACATGATGGCTCGGGAATCTGGGCGGCGTCCAGCAACCAATGAAGAGAAGGTAGAGGATGCCGAGCACAATTCTGATGCCTACTCTGCTGATACGGAACTTGAAGGTAGTGTGAATCAGCGTCGGCTACGTACTAATCGCCATGGCATGGGTGGTCATCGTCGACGTGAGGTACGCAACAATGATGATGCTTTTGCAAAGATTAAGTTTAAGATACCTCCTTTTGATGGTAAATATGATCATGATGCTTATATTACTTGGGAAATTGCTGTTGATAAAAAATTTGCATGTCATGAATTCCCTGAAAATAATAGAGTTAGAGCTGCTACTAGTGAATTCACTGATTTTGCTTCAGTTTGGTGGATTGAATATGGCAAGAAAAATCCTGATAACATGCCCGACACTTGCGATGCTTTGAAACGGGTCATGCGGGTTAGATTCGTACCTTCATACTATGAACGTGATTTGTTAAATAAATTACAACAATTAAGACAGGGTAGTAAAGGTGTAGAGGAATATTATCAGGAGTTACAAATGGGCATGCTTCGCTGTAAGTTAGAGGAGACTGCTAAAGCTTCTATGGCTAGATTTATGGGTGGTTTAAATCGTGAGATTAATGGCATTGTTAATTATAGAGATTACAATAACATGAATGCATTGTTTCACCTTGCCTGTAAAGCTGAAAGGGAAGTGCAGGGACGGCGTTTGGGTTCTTCACATAACTTTTCTGCAGGGAACAATACTTCATGGCAGTCACGCACTACTACTTCGAGTGCACGTGCGTCTCCACCGCCACCCTCTTCAGCTACAGTCGCACCTTCTGCAGCCAACAAACCACGTGCTGCTCCCTCCATTGCAGCAACGAAGGCTTCCTCCAAGCCTGCCGACAGCACTTCTTCGGTTGCATCTACAGGAAGAACGAGGGAAGTTCAATGTCATAGGTGCAACGGCTTTGGACATGTGATTCGAGACTGTCCAAGCAAATGAGTTTTGGTTGTCAAGGATGATGGTGAGTATAGTTCTGCTAGTGATTTTGATGAAGATACACTTGCTTTGCTTGCAGCTGACAATGCAGGTCATGAGGGGCACACAGAGGAGCATATTGGCGCCGAGGATGCAGCACACTATGATAGCCTTATTGTGCAACGTGTGTTGAGTGCACAAATGGAGAAAGCGGAGCAAAATCAGCGGCACACATTGTTTCAAACAAAGTGTGTAATTAAAGAGCGTTCCTGTCGCATGATCATTGATGGTGGTAGCTGCAACAACTTGGCGAGCAGTGAGATGGTGGAGAAGCTTTCCCTCACCACCAGGCCCCATCCACATCCATATTACATCCATTGGCTGAACAATAGTGGTAAGGCAAAGGTAACAAAATTGGTGCGAATTAATTTCACTATTGGATCATATCGTGACGTTGTTGAATGTGATGTAGTACCAATGCAAGCATGTAATATTCTGCTAGGTAGACCTTGGCAATACGATAGAGACTCCATGCATCATGGTAGATCAAATCAATATTCATTTCTGTACCATGATAAGAAAATAGTGTTACATCCTATGTCTCATGAAGCTATTGTGCATGATGATGTTGCTAGAGCTAGAAAATTGCAGTCACAAGAACAAACAAAAAGTGAAAACCATACTGCTATTAAATCTGATTTCAAAAACAAAAATGAAATCACTTTGAAGGGAGGTTGTATGCTTGCTACTAAATGTTCTATTCACAAATTGATTGCCTCCACTTCTGTTTCCTATGCTTTGGTATGCAAAGATGCATTGTTTTCACTTCATGATATGCAGCATTCTTTGCCTCCTGTTGTTTCTAACATTTTGCAGGAGTATTCTGATGTGTTTTCTAGTGAAATACCACCGGGCTACCCCCTTTGCGAGGAATTGAGCACCAAATTGAGCTCATTCCCGGTGCTTCATTGCCCAATCGTGCACCATATAGAACCAACCCAGAAGAAACGAAGGAGATTCAGCGCCAAGTGCAAGAATTACTTGATAAGGGGTATGTACGTGAGTCTCTTAGTCCTTGTGCTGTTCCGGTAATTTTAGTACCTAAAAAAGATGGGACATGGCGTATGTGTGTGGATTGTAAAGCTATTAACAATATCACCATTCGATATCGTCACCCTATTCCACGCCTAGATGATATGCTTGAGGAATTAAGTGGTGCTGTTGTGTTTTCTAAGGTTGATTTGCGTAGTGGGTACCACCAGATTCGCATGAAATTGGGAGATGAATGGAAAACAGCTTTCAAAACTATGTTTGGTTTATATGAGTGGTTAGTTATGCCTTTTGGATTAACTAATGCACCTAGTACTTTCATGAGGTTGATGAACGAAGTTTTGCGTGCTTTTATTGGAAAATTTGTGGTAGTATATTTTGATGACATATTGATTTACAGTAAGTCTTTGGATGACCATCTTGATCATTTACGTGCTGTTTTTGATGCTTTACGTAATGCACGTTTATTTGGTAACCTTGACAAGTGCACCTTTTGCACGGATCGAGTTTCTTTTCTTGGCTATGTTGTTACTCCACCGGGAATTGAAGTTGATCAAGCCAAGGTGGAAGCAATACAAGGATGGCTCTGTTGCAAGGACTCTCACACAAAGTGCGTCGTTTTTTGGGTCTAGCTGGACTTTATCGCCGTTTTGTGCGTGATTTCAGCACCATTGCTGCACCTTTGAATGAGCTTACAAAGAAGGGAGTGTCTTTCTTTTGGGGTCCAGCACAAGAGAATGCATTTAACATGCTAAAAGATAAGTTGACACATGCACCTCTTCCGCAACTTCCTGATTTCAATAAGACTTTTGAGCTTGAATGTGATGCAAGTGGGATTGGATTAGGTGGTGTTTTGTTACAAGAGGGCAAACCTGTTGCATATTTTAGTGAGAAATTGAGTGGGCCTGTTTTGAATTATTCTACTTATGATAAGGAATTATATGCTCTTGTGCGTACTTTAGAAACTTGGCAGCATTATTTGTGGCCTAAAGAATTTGTTATACATTCTGATCATGAATCTTTAAAGCATATTCGTAGTCAAGAAAAACTGAATCGTAGACATGCAAAGTGGGTAGAATTTATTGAATCTTTTCCTTATGTCATTAAACACAAGAAAGGGAAGGAGAATATCATTGCTGATGCTCTGTCTCGACGATATATTTTGTTGACACAACTTGACTATAAAATTTTTGGATTAGAAACAATTAAAGACCAATATGTGCATGATGCTGATTTTAAAGATGTGTTGCTGCATTGTGAGGGTGGGAAAACATTGAACAAATTCATCCTCCATGATGGGTTTGTTTTTCGAACTAACAAGCTATGCATTCCAGCTAGCTCGTTAGTTTGTTGCTGTTACAGAAGCGCATGGAGGTGGTTTGATGGGACATTTTGGAGCAAAGAAGACCCACGACATACTTGCTGGTCATTTCTTTTGGCCACATATGAGAAAAGATGTTGGGAGATTTGTTCCTCGCTGCACTACATGTCAAAAAGCTAAGTCCCGATTAAATCCACATGGTTTGTATATGCCTCTACCTGTTCCTAGTGTGCCTTGGGAAGATATATCAATGGATTTTGTGTTGGGATTGCCTAGGACTAGGAAGGGACGTGATAGCATATTTGTTGTGGTGGATAGATTTTCTAAGATGGCACATTTCATACCATGTCATAAAACTGATGATGCTTCTCATATTGCTGATTTGTTCTTTCGTGAAATTGTTCGCTTGCATGGTGTGCCCAATACCATAGTTTCTGATCGGGACACTACATTTCTTAGCCATTTTTGGAGAACTTTGTGGGCTAAATTGGGGACGAAGCTTTTATTTTCCAGAACTTGTCATCCTCAAACTGATGGACAAACAGAAGTTGTAAATCGGACATTATCTACTATGTTGCGGGCTATTTTAAAGAAGCATATTAAGATGTGGGAAGAATGCTTGCATCATATTGAATTTGCTTATAATCGGTCGCTGCATTCTACTACAAAGATGTGCCCATTTGAGATTGTCTATGGCTTTTTACCTCGTGCTCCTATTGATTTGATGCCTATACCATCTTCTGAAAATTGAATTTTGATGCTAAACAACGTGCTGAATTGATATTGAAACTGCATGAAACTACTAAAGAAAACATAGAGCTCATGAATGCAAAGTATAAGCTTACTAGTGATAAAGGTAGGAAACAATTGAGTTTTGAACCAGGAGACATGGTTTGGTTGCATTTGAGAAAAGAAAGGTTTCCTGAATTGAGAAAGTCTAAGTTAATGCCTCGAGCTGACGGTCCTTTTAAAGTTTTGGAGAAAATAAATGATAATGCATATAAGCTTGATTTACCTGTAGATTTGAAGCCCTATTTGGGAGAAGAAGATGAGCTTGAGTCGAGGACGACTCAAATGCAAGAAGGGGAGGATGATGAGGACATCGGTACCATCGATACGTCTATACCTACAAAAGACCCTATTACTGGACTAATTACCCGTGCTCGTGCTCGACAATTGAACAATCAAGTGAGTTCGTTCTTAGGCTCTTTTCAATCCTGTTTGGACCATGAAAATGTTTGCACTCCTGTTCTTCTTAGGAACGATGGCCAGGAGCTAAAGGGAAACGGACTCGCGCTGGCTGGATTCGGACTCCAGAAAAAGACGGATTTTTTATGGCTGCCACGACTTCGTCCGAAGTCCGTTTTGGGTGTTCAAGTACAGCATGGAAAGATCGCGGAGTCTACTTTCTAACAGATCCGAGATCATGTCTATATATGTTCCGAGTCGACCGCAATCGTCATTTAAGTACAGAGATATCAGAACTGTCCAGTTTTGGCCAACGGGCCGTGTATCAAGTTGAGTCCACTAAGGACGCGTCCTAGGGTTGGAGGACGACTCCAGCACCCCTGTGGTCGTCCTTCCACGTTTTTATACCCCTTGGCCGCCGCCAAGAACACTCGGGTTTTGTTTATTTGCAAGTTAGCTTAGCTACTTCATCGTACACGCGCGCGTTGGCTAAACCGCCCGTATACTTGTATTCAGGACCCCACCATAGTTGAACTCAGTTTGTGAGCTTCAATTCCATCTTGAAATTTCAGTTCCTGTTTACTTGTTCTTGCTAGTTCTTCGATTGCTTGCAGGACGAGTGCCCTCGTGGCCGGTGGTCGTACTTCCACAAGATTGCGGCAACCATTGGAGGCGGTGTATCGGTTGCTAAGGCGCAGCGTTTCGGACGGTTGTAGTCGGACCGTCAACATCGTTTCCATCCACCAAATCGAGTTATCTTCATCTCTCATCGAAAGATCGGCACCAAAACCCTCGCGGGTTTCTATCGGACAAGTTGTGAAAACTGTGTTTTTCGCACCCGGTAGCGTCTAGGAGTCCAAAAATGTGTTCCGTAATAATTCATGTGCGAAACACCGACGCACAATTTTGTTCATGTTTGGGTGGCCCGACTAGTGACCCGCATTTATTGGGCCGGCACAAGTTGTGAAAACTGTGATTTCTCCACTCGGTAGTGTCTAGGAGTCCAAAAATGTGTTCCGAAACAATTCATGTGCGAAACACCGATGCACAAGTTTGTTCATGTTCGGGTGGCCCGACTAGTGACCCGCATTTATCGCGTTGGGACAAGTTGTGAAAACTGTGTTTTCCACACCCGGTAGTGTCTAGCAGTCCAAAAATGTGTTCGGGAACAATTCATGTGCGAAACACCAACGCACAATTTTGTGCATGTTCCGGTGGTCCCACTAGTGACCTGCATTTATTGCGCCGGGACAAGTTGTGAAGACCGTGTCTTCCGCACCCGATAGTGTCTAGGAGTCCAAAAATGTGTTTCGGAACGATCCCCGTGCGAAACACCGACGCACAATTTTGTTCATGTTCGGGAGGCCCGACTAGTGACCCGCATTTATTGCACCAGGACAAGTTGTGAAAACTGTTTTCCGTACCCGGTAGTGTCTAGGAGACCAAAAATGTGTTCCGTAATAATTCATGTGCGAAACACCGACACACAATTTTGTTCATGTTTGGGTGGCCCGACAAGTCACCCGCATTTATTGCGCTAGGACAAGTTGTGAAAACTGTGTTTTCCGCACCCGGTAGTGTCTAGCAGTCCAAAAATGTGTTCCGTAATAATTCATGTGCGAAACACCGACACACAATTTTGATCATGTTCGGGAGGCCCGACTAGTGACCCGCATTTATTGCGCCGGGACAAGTTGTGAAAACTGTGTTTTTCACACCTCGTAGTGTCTAGGAGTCTAAAAATGTGTTCCCTAATAATTTATGTGCGAAACACCGATGCACAATTTTGTTCATGTTCGGGTGGCCCGACTAGTGACCCGCATTTATTGCGCCAGGACAAGTTGTGAAAACTGTGTTTTCCGCACCCGGTAGAGTCTAGGAGTCCAAAAATGTGTTTCGGAACGATCCCTGTGCGAAACACCGACGCACAATTTTGTTCACGTTCGGGAGGCCCGACTAGTGACCCGCATTTATTGCGCCGGACAAGTTGTGAAAACTGTGTTTTCCACACCCGGTAGTTTCTAGGAGTCCAAAAATGTGTTCCGTAATAATTTATGTGCGAAACACCGACGCACAATTTTGTTCATGTTCGGGTGGCCCGACTAGTGACCCGCATTTATTGTGCCAGGACAAGTTGTGAAAACTGTGTTTTCCGCACCCGGTAGTGTCTAGGAGTCCAAAAATGTGTTCCGTAATAATTCATGTGCGAAACACCAACGCACAATTTTGCTCATGTTTGGGTGGCCCGACTAGAGACCCGCATTTATTGCGCCACACCTAGTGACACCGGCGCACAATTTTGTTCAACTTCGGGTGGCCCCCGAGTGACCTGCATTTATTGCGCAAGGAAAAGTTGTGAAGACCGTGTCTTCCGCACCCAATAGTGTCTAGGAGTCCAAAAATGTGTTTCGGAACGATCCTCGTGCGAAACACCGACGCACAATTTTGTTCATGTTCGGGTGGCCCGACTAGTGACCCACATTTATTGCGCTAGGACAAGTTGGGAAAACCGTGTTTTTCGCACCCGGTAGTGTCTAGGAGTCCAAAAATGTGTTCCGTAATAATTCATGTGCTTAACACCGACGCATAATTTTGTTCATGTTCGGGTGGCCCGACTAGTGACCCGCATTTATTGCGCCAGACAAGTTGTGAAAACTATGTTTTCCGCACCCGGTAGTGTCTAGCAGTCCAAAAATGTGTTCCGTAATAATTCATATGCGAAACACCGACGCACAATTTTGTTCATGTTTGGGTGGCCCGACTAGTGACGCGCATTTATTGCGCCGGCACAAGTTGTGAAAACTGTGTTTTCTCCACGCGGTAGTGTTTTGGAGTCCAAAAATTTGTTCCGGAACAATCCATGTGCGAAACACCGACGCACAATTCTGTTCATGTTCGGGTGGCGCACTAGTAACCTGCATCTATTGCGCGAGGACAAGTTGTGAACACTCGTGTTTTCCACACTCGGTAGTGTCTAGGAGTATGAAAATGTGTTCCACAACGATCCGAACGCGAAACACCGGCGCACAATTTTGTTCAACTTCGGGTGGCCCCCTAGTGACGTGCATTTATTGCGCGAGGACAAGTTGTGAAGACTATGTCTTCCGCACCCGATGAGTGTCTAGGAGTCCAAAAATGTGTTTCGGAACGATCCTCGTGCGAAACACCGACGCACAATTTTGTTCATGTTCGGGTGGCCCGACTAGTGACCCGCATTTATTGCGCCGGGACAAGTTGTGAAAACTGTGTTTTCCACACCCGGTAGTGTCTAGGAGTCCAAAAATGTGTTCCGTAATAATTCATGTGTGAAACACCGAAACACAATGTTGTTCATGTTCGGGTGGCCCGACTAGTGACCCGCATTTATTGGGCCAGGACAAGTTGTGAAAACTGTGTTTTCCGCACCCGGTAGTGTTTAGCAGTCCAAAAATGTGTTCCGTAATAATTCATGTGCGAAACACCGACACACAATTTTGATCATGTTCGGGAGGCCCAACTATCGACCCGCATTTATTGCGCCGGACAAGTTGTGAAAACTGTGTTTTCCACACCCGATAGTGTCTAGGAGTCCAAAAATGTGTTCCGTAATAATTTGTGTGCGAAACACCGACGCACAATTTTGTTCATGTTCGGGTGGCCCCACTAGTGACCTGCATTTATTGCTTCGGGACAAGTTGTGAAGACTGTGTCTTCCGCACCCGAGAGTGTCTAGGAGTCCAAAAATGTGTTTCGGAACGATCCTCGTGCGAAACACCAACGCACAATTTTGTTCATGTTCGGGAGGCCCGACTAGTGACCCTCATTTATTGCGCCGGACAAGTTGTGAAAACTGTGTTTTCCGCACCCGGTAGTGTCTAGGAGTCGAAAAATGTGTTCCGTAACAATTCATGTCCGAAATACCGAAGCACAATTTCGGTCATTTTCGGGTGGCCCTCCGCACCCGGTAGTGTCTAGGAGTCTAAAAATGTGTTTCCGAACAATTCATGTGCGAAACACCGAAGCACAATTTTGTTCATGTTCGGGAGGCCCGACCAAGTGACCCGCATTTATTGCGCCGGCACAAGTTGTGAAAACTGTGATTTCTCCACTCGTTAGTGTCTAGGAGTCCAAAAATGTGTTCCGTAATAATTCATGTGCGAAGCACCGACGCACAAGTTTGGTCATGTTCGAGTGGCCCGACTAGTGACCCGCATTTATTGCGCCGGACAAGTTGTGAAGACCGTGTCTTCCACACCCGGTAGTGTCTAGGAGTCCAAAAATGTGTTTCGGAACGATCCATGTGCGAAACACCGACGCACAATTTTGTTCATGTTCGGGAGGCCCGACCGAGTGACCCGCATTTATTGCGCCGGACAAATTGTGAAAACTGCGTTTTCCACACCCGGTAGTGTCTAGGAGTCCAAAAATGTGATCGGGAACAATTCATGTGCGAAGCACCGACGCACAATTTTGTTCATGTTTGGGTGGCCCGACTAGTGACCTGCATTTATTGCGCCGGACAAGTTGTGAAGATTGTGTCTTCCGCAACCGATGAGTGTCTAGGAGTCCAAAAATGTGTTTCGGAACGATCCTCGTGTGAAACACCGACGCACAATTTTGTTCATGTTCGGGAGGCCCGACCAGTGACCCGCATTTATTGCGCTCGGACAAGTTGTGAAAACTGTGTTTTCCACACCCGGTAGTGTCTAGGAGTCCAAAAATGTGTTCCGTAATAATTTATGTGCGAAACACCGACGCACAATTTTGTTCATGTTCGGGTGGCCCGACTAGTGACCCGCATTTATTGCGTCAGGACAAGTTGTGAAAACTGTGTTTTCTGCACCCAGTAGTGTCTAGGAGTCCAAAAATGTGTTCCGTAATAATTCATGTGCGAAACACCGACGCACAATTTTGTTCATGTTTGCGTGGCCCGACTAGTGACCCACATTTATTGTGTCGGGACAAGTTGTGAACACTCGTGTTTTCCGCACCCGTAGTGTCTAGGAGTATGAAAATGTGTTCCCCAACGATCCGAACGCGAAACACCAGTGCACAATTTTGTTCAACTTCGGGTGGCCCCCTAGTGACCTGCATTTATTGCGCCGGAAAAGTTCTAAAGATTGTCTCTTCCGCACCCAATAGTGTCTAGGAGTCCAAAAATGTGTTTCGGAACGATCCTCGTGCGAAACTCCGACGCACAATTTTGTTCATGTTCGGATGGCCCGACTAGTGACCCGCATTTATTGCGACAGGACAAGTTGTGAAAACCGTGTTTTCCGCACCCGGTAGTGTCTAGGAGGTCAAAAATGTGTTCCGTAATAATTCATGTGCGAAACACCGAGGCACAATTTTGCTCATGTTTGGGTGGCCCGACTAGTGACCCGCATTTATTGCGCCGATACAAGTGGTGAAAACTGTGTTTTCTCCCTCGTAGTGCCTAGGAGTCCAAAAATGTGTTCCGGAACAATTCGTGTGCGAAAGACCGACGCACAATTTTGTTCATGTTCGGGTGGCCCGATTAGTGACCCTCATTTATTGCGCCGGGACAAGTTTTGAAAAATGTGTTTTCCGCACCCGGTAGTGTCTAGGAGTCGAAAAATGTGTTCCGTAACAATTCATGTCCGAAACACCGAAGCACAATTTTGGTCATTTTCGGGTGGCCCTCCGCACCCGGTAGTGTCTAGGAGTCCAAAAATGTGTTTCCGAACAATCCATGTGCGAAACACCGACGCACAATTTTGTTCATGTTCGGTTGGCCCACTAGTAACCTGCATTTTATTGCGCAGGGACAAGTTGTGAACACCGTGTTTTTCGCACCCGGTAGTGTCTAGGAGTATGAAAATGTGTTCCCCAACGATCCGAACGCGAAACACCGACGCACAATTTTGTTCAACTTCGGGTGGCCCCCTAGTGACCTGCATTTATTGCGCTGGGAAAATTGTGAAGACCGTGTCTTCCGCACCCAATAGTGTCTAGGAGTCCAAAAATGTGTTTCGAACGATCCTTGTGCGAAACACCGACGCACAATTTTGTTCATGTTCGGGTGGCCCGACTAGTGACCCGCATTTATTGCGCGAGGTCAAGTTGTGAAAACTGTGTTTTCTGCCCCGGTAGTGTCTAGGAGTCCAAAAATGTGTTCCGTAATAATTCATGTGCGAAACACCGAAACACAATTTTGTTCATGTTTGGGTGGCCCGACTAGTGACCCGCATTTATTGCGCCGGCACAAGTTGTGAAAACCGTGATTTCTCCACTCGGTAGTGTCTAGGAGTCCAAAAATGTGTTCCGGAACAATTCATGTGCGAAACACCGGCGCACAAGTTTGTTCATGTTCAGGTGGCCCGACTAGTGACCCGCATTTATTGCGTCGAGACAAGTTGTGAAAACTGTGTTTTCCACACCCGGTAGTGTCTAGGAGTCCAAAAATGTGTTCGGGAACAATTCATGTGCGAAACACCAACGCACAATTTTGTTCATGTTCCGGTGGCCCCACTAGTGACCTGCATTTATTGCGTCGGGACAAGTTGTGAAGACCGTGTCTTCCGCACCCGATAGTGTCTAGGAGTCCAAAAATGTGTTTCGGAACGATCCCCGTGCGAAACATCGACGCACAATTTTGTTCATGTTCGGGAGGCCCGACTAGTGACCCGCATTTATTGCGCTGGGACAAGTTGTGAAAACTGTGTTTTCCACACCCGGTAGTGTCTAGGAGTCCAAAAATGTGTTCCGTAATAATTCATGTGCGAAACACCGACGCACAATTTTGCTCATGTTTGGGTGGCCCGACTAGTGACCCGCATTTATTGCGCCGGCACAAGTTGTGAAAACTGTATTTTCTCCACTCGGTAGTGTCTAGGAGTCCAAAAATGTGTTCCGAAACAATTCATGTGCGAAACACCGACGCACAATTTTGTTCATGTTCGGGTGGCCCGACTAGTGACCCTCATTTATTGCGCCGGACAAGTTCGAAAACTGTGTTTTCCACACCCGGTAGTGTCTAGGAGTCCAAAAATGTGTTCCGTAATAATTTATGTGCGAAGCACCGATGCACAATTTTGTTCATGCTCGGGTGGCCCGGCTAGTGACCCGCACTTATTGCGCCAGGACAAGTTGTGAAAACTGTGTTTTCCGCACCGGGTAGTGTCTAGGAGTCCAAAAATGTGTTCTCGTAATAATTTATGTGCGAAACACCGACGCACAATTTTGTTCCTATTCGGGTGGCCCGACTAGTGAACCGCATTTATTGCGCCAGGACAAGGTCTGAAAACTGTGTTTTCCGCACCCGGTAGGGTCTAGGAGTCGAAAAATGTGTTCCGTAACAATTCATGTCCGAAACACCGAAGCATAATTTTGGTCATTTTCGGTGGCCCTCGGCACCCGATAGTGTTTACGAGTCCAAAAATATGTTTCCGAACAATCTATGTGCGAAACACCGACGCACAATTTTGTTCATGTTTGGGTGGCCCGACTAGGGACCCTCATTTATTGCGCCGGGACAAGTTGTGAAAATTGTGTTTTCCGCACCCGGTAGTGTCTAGGAGTCCAAAAATGTGTTTCGGAATGATCCTCGTGTGAAACACCGGCGCGCAATTTTGTTCAACTTCGGGTGACCCCTCTAGTCAGCTGCATTTATTACGTCGGGACAAGTGGTGAAAACTATGTTTTCCGCACTCGGTAGTGTCTAGGAGTCCAAAATTGTGTTCCGGAACAATTCATGCGCGAAAAACCGACGCACAAGTTTCTTCATGTTCGGGTGGCCCGACTAGTGACCCGCATTTATTGCGTCGGGACAATTTGTGAAAACTGTGTTTTCCACACCCGGTAGTGTCTAGGAGTCTAAAAATGTGTTCGGGAACAATTCATGTGCGAAACACCAACGCACAATTTTGTTCATGTTCCGGTGGCCCCACTAGTGACCTGCATTTATTGCGCCGGGACAAGTTGTGAAGACCGTATCTTCCGCACCCAAGTAGTGACTAGGAGTCCAAAAATGTGTTTCGGAACGATCCCTGTGCGAAACCCCGACGCACAATTTTGTTCTTGTTCGGGAGGCCCGACTAGTGACCCGCATTTATTGCGCCGGGACAAGTTATGAAAGCTGTGTTCTGCACACCCGTAGTGTCTAGGAGTCCAAAAATGTGTTCCGTAATAATTTATGTGCGAAACAACGATGCACAATTTTGTTCATGTTCGGGTGGTCCAACTAGTGACCCGCATTTATTGCGCCGAACAAGTTGTGAAAACTGTGTTTTCCGAACCCGTAGTGTCTAGGAGTCCAAAAATGTGGTCCGTAATAATTCATGTGCGAAACACCGACGCACAATTTTGCTCATGTTTGGGTGGCCCGACTAGTGACCCGCATTTATTGCGCCACAAGTTGTGAAAACTGTGTTTTCTCCACTCGGTAGTGTCTAGGAGTCCAAAAATGTGTTCCGAAGCAATTCATGTGCGAAACACCGACGCACAATTTTGTTCATGTTCGAGTGGCCCGACTAGTGACCCTCATTTATTGCGCCGAGACAAGTTCTGAAAACCGTGTTTTCCACACCCGTAGGGTCTAGGAGTTGAAAAATGTGTTCCGTAACAATTCATGTCCGAAACACCGAAGCACAACTTTGGTCATTTTCGGGTGGCCCTTCGCACCCGGTAATGTTTAGGAGTCCAAAAATGTGTTTCCGAACAATCTATGTGCGAAACACCGACGCACCATTTTGTTCATGTTTGGGTGGCCCGACTAGTGACCCTCATTTATTGCGCCGGGACAAGTTGTGAAAACTGTGTTTTCCGCACCCGGTAGTGTCTAGGAGTCCAAAAATGTGTTTCGGAACGATCCCCGTGCGAAACACCGGCGCGCAATTTTGTTCAACTTCGGGTGACCCCTCTAGTCAGCTGCATTTATTACGTCGGGACAAGTGGTGAAAACTATGTTTTCCGCACTCGGTAGTGTCTAGGAGTCCAAAAATGTGTTCCGGAACAATTCATGTGCGAAAAACCGACGCACAAGTTTGTTCATGTTCGGGTGGCCCGACTAGTGAGACGCATTTATTGCGTCGAGACAAGTTGTGAAAACTGTGTTTCCCACACCCGGTAGTGTCTAGGAGTCTAAAAATGTGTTCGGGAACAATTCATGTGCGAAACACCAACGCACAATTTTGTTCATGTTTCGGTGGCCCCACTAGTGACCTCGCATTTATTGCGTCGGGACAAGTTCTGAAGACCGTATTTTTAGCACCCGATAGTGTCTAGGAGTCCAAAAATGTGTTTCGAACGATCCTCGTGCGAAACACCGACGCACAATTTTGTTCATGTTCGGGAGGCCCGACTAGTGACCCGCATTTATTGCGCGGGACAAGTTGTGAAAACTGTGTTTTCCACACCCGATAGTGTCTAGGAGTCCAAAAATGTGTTCCGTAATAATTTATGTGCGAAACACCGATGCACAATTTTGTTCATGTTCGGGTGGCCCGACTAGTGAACCGCATTTATTGCGCCAGGACAAGTTGTGAAAACTGTGTTTTCCGAACCCGGTAGTGTCTAGGAGTTCAAAAATGTGTTCCGTAATAATTCATTTGCGAAACACCGACGCACAATTTTGCTCATGTTTGGGTGGCCCGACTACTCGACCCGCATTTATTGCGCCGGCACAAGTTGTGAAAACTGTGTTTTCTCCACTCGGTAGTGTCTAGGAGTCCAAAAATGTGTTCCAAAGCAATTCATGTGCGAAACACCGACGCACAATTTTGTTCATATTCGGGTGGCGCGACTAGTGACCCTCATTTATTGCGCCGAGACAAGTTCTAAAAACTATGTTTTCCACACCCGGTAGGGTCTAGGAGTCGAAAAATGTGTTCCGTAACAATTCATGTCCGAAACACCGAAGCACAACTTTGGTCATTTTCGGGTGGCCCTTCGCACCCGGTAGTGTCCAGGAGTCCAAAAATGTGTTTCCGAACAATCTATGTGCGAAACACCGACGCACAATTTTGTTCATGTTTGGGTGGCCCGACTAGTGACCCTCATTTATTGCGACGGGATAAGTTGTTAAAATTGTGTTTTCCGCACCCGGTAGTGTCTAGGAGTCCAAAAATGTGTGTCGGAACGATCCCTGTCCGAAACACCGGCGCGCAATTTTGTTCAACTTCGGGTGACCCCTCTAGTCACCTGCATTTATTGCGTCGGGACAAGTGGTGAAAACTATGTTTTCCGCACTCGGTTGTGTCTAGCAGTCCAAAAATGTTTTCCGGAACAATTCATGAGCGCAAAACCGACGCACAAGTGTGTTCATGTTCGGGTGGCCCGCCTAGTGATCCGCATTTATTGCGTCGGGACAAGTTGTAAAAACCGTGTTTTCCACACCCGGTAGTGTCTAGGAGTCTAAAAATGTGTTCGGGAACAATTCATGTGCGAAACACCAACGCACAATTTTGTTCGAGTTCCGGTGGCCCTCGTGACATCCCCTTCGGGACCACCCAGGAATCGGAACAGAGGGACACTCGAGGAAGCGAGTTACAACAGAAACATCATCTCATACGAGCCGTAATATATAAATCATGGTATAATACAACCAAGTTTTCGAAATACAAACATTCATGCAGCGGAAAGAGAACATTATTGAAGTTTCAACATCCTACGAGTATTCAGCGGAAGCCGGTTCTATTACAACTCAACGGACTTAAAACGAAACAACGTGATGCACCGAGCCCTTCGTACATCATGGTCCTCTCTCTTCAAGGTGTGGGGATAGGTTCCCACCGAAGGGAACCTCCCTCAGGACACCGCTCCTCCTCGGAAAACCGCCGTACAAGTCGTGATAGCACGACTCATTCCCTGTAAGGTAACGAACAAACCTTGAGTGTTCTAATACTCAGCAAGACCGACCCGTCAACATGGCACGCTAAGGCCGACGCCTAGAATGCAAAGGCTTTCCGGTCGTGTGGTTTACTACTTTGCTAAAAACAGCATTAAAGGGTGGGTCCTTACTTTCGATATTTTAGCTCAGGTTATGTTTATTAACCATGGTGTTTGCAACCTAACTCTATTCAATCAAGTTTCCAAACAAGATATAATAGATCTTTATCCTTCCATCTCTCATCTTCCTCATCTTCCATAAAAGTTACTACGATGTGACGAGCTAAACAAGCGGTACTCATTATCGCGAGGGACAGCGATTCGAATCGTTTTTATACCAACTGGCAAAACCCGACTACACGACGTATACGCATCACACCGATCGTATACGACAACCTTTCCCGCTAGCACCCGACAGCAGACTAGCCATTTCCAACTCCCCGGAGTATGGCGAAGCCACGACTTCCCTCGTGATCGACCCATCTCCCTCCCGTGAGACTATCCTCTCACCGACAGACGGCAAAAGAGAGCCGGCTACGCTACATCTCTCGGGGCGATAGGGTACATCACTCATCGGGCCCGTGATACCAGCATGTAGTACGGTACGTTCAAACTTGTTCAACTAAGCCGACAACGGTACGGTCCTTGACCGACACGGACGGGGCTACCACCTTGCAAGACCTCATCTCCGTCTTGCCCTTTCTCCTACGGGGCCCGTCCTGGTCTCAACTTCATTAACACTCTCAACATCTTAGTGTTAACACAAAACTCTTAAAGCCTCCATGCTTTAAGTGTCCTAACCATCTACCGTTGCCACTATGCATTAAGCTTAGCCTCTATTGAGCTACCTGTACCAAGTATAGAATAAACAGACGGAAACCTACCATAATGCATCTAGGGTTTCAACCAAACCCTAACACCTAATGCACAAGCATAACCGTACTAGGTGATAAAGTAAAATATTTAAAAACATAGGTGAGATGCACCGGGCTTGCCTTGAGTTTGTTCGAAGTTAGTCTCCTTGACGGCTGGGTCGACTCCGAGATCCCCGCTCCCGACTCGCCTCTGGTGGAATCTCTATCACTTCGTAACCTGGTCGACCAAGCAATGCATCGCAAATCACAATCATGTATGCATGAATGCATATGATGGAAGTATGCAAGGGTTCATTAAGTAAGTCTTGCAATAATAATTAATGATTAATGTTTAATTACCTTGGTTAATTAACAAGTTAAAGATAAGTATGTTCATTAAGCAAGTAATTAACATTTAATTATGCTGATTAATAAATGCTTAATCACGATTATTACTAATTAGTTTTGTTTTCCTTAATTACTTAATTGGGGTCACTAATTACTTAAGTTTAACAATTAATGAATTATTCTGATTTATTAGGCAATAATTAAATAATTTCTTTAAGTGATTAAAGGCTAATACATTGTGATCATATAAAAATAATACACTTTAAGTTTAATTTTGGAAAATAAATTTCATTATTAATTTCGTCTGCAGTATCTCCTTTATTAAATACAATTATTTTTCATAATTAAACATTTTATTTACATAAAATAATAGCTTTTCTTTATTAAAGAAAGGGGATTAATTACAATTTACAAAATAAATTTAACCAAAATAATTATTTGATTTCACAATTAAATAGATCTTATTTTTCTGAGTCTAACAAAGCTGGTTTGGTATTTTTCTGAATTTTATTGAATTTTCTACGAATTTTGCAAGTTTAAAATTCAAATCAGTGCCACACAAAGGGCCACAGGGTGGGCCACACCAGATCCGCTCGTGGCCACACGCGATCCAGCAGCGTGTGGCCCGCGGTGTGGCGCCACCGCGGCGAACAGAGGCGGCGGTGCGGCCGCCGGACTTAGCCGCCGGCGAGCCAAAGCTCGCCGCGAACCCACCCCGAGCATCTACGCAACCTAGCGAACACAACCATGCCACCCACACTACATGAGCTCCTTTCGAAGCACACCGGCGGCGAAACCCGGGCACGGCGGCGCATCGGCGCATGGCGGAGCTCGCCCGGAAGCTCGGAAATTTAGGGAAAAAGCTCGGGAGCTTCTACGGATCATGCGCAAGCTCGGCTAGTAGTCAAAATGACATGAACAAGCCCGGAAAAGTATGCTCACCGTGGAGGTGGCGGACGACGACGGCCGGAGTTGCGGAAGACCGTCGATTGCTCGTCCCTCCGTGGAGAAGATGCGATAGTAAGTGACTAGGAACATGGAGCAAAGGGTTGCGCATCATCCGGAACCAAAAAGATGGACGACGGCTCACCGGAGTTGACAAATTTGGAGTCGCGGTGATGGACGACGGCGGCCACGGACGGGGATGAAGCTTCAAATCCCGCTAGACGGAGGGAACTCAACCAACTTGGAGGCGCGGGTGAGCTCCGGGGACGCGTTGCGGAGTTTGTGGCGAGGTTCACTCGGACGGAAAGTGGCCGGAGTGGTCTAGCGCCGGTGGAGTAGGGGTGCGGCAACGGCGGAGGAGAAAAGAGAAGAGGAGAGCTCTGGTCGGGGGTCTTATCCCGTGGAGAGGCGGTTCGGGGAGGTAGCTAGGCCAGCCAGCTGCGTGGCCCCAAGCTGCCGTGTGGCGGGGTGGCGTGGCGACGGCCCGGAAGGCGGCACGGCCGGGCGGCGGCGCCGAGAGCGCGGGAGAGGGAGAAGAGGATGACAAGTGGGGGCTGTGGTCATTTTACATAAAACCCCCTCGGTTTTTTATTAATTAAAAAGCAGGCTTCCGGTGCTCCAAAAATTCCGCAAAATTTCAGGGGTGTATTTGAGAAGATTTTAGGCACATTTCCTATTAAGTCCCAGTAGAAATTCCAAATCATTTTCGGGATAAAAATTCATAGTTAAAGTAACAAAAGAGATTTTGTTTATTTTCTCGTAAATATTTTTACATGACAAAATGCTTTCAAGTAACTTTTCTTAAATCTTTATTTATGAGAATTAAGCTATAGAAAATGTTAAACTTGAATTTTCCTCTCATTTTATTTATTTTTAACATTTTCTTTATTCTTTAGCTCACTTAATATTTTATGTGCAAGCTCTTCACACTATGCTTAATAATTTTACAAATAAAATGCGATGACATGCTCATGAATGCCATGAAATGCATTTTATAGCTATGGGTTGTTACAGCCCCACTAGTGACCTACATTTATTGCGCTTGGACAAGTTGTGAAGATCGTATCTTCCGCACCCAATAGTGTCTAGGAGTGCAAAAATGTGTTTCGGAACAATCCTCGTGCGAAACACCGACGCACAATATTGTTCATGTTCCGGTGGCCCGACTAGTGACCCGCATTTATTGCGCCAGGACAAGTTGTGAAAACTATGTTTTCCGAACCCGGTAGTGTCTAGGAGTCCAAAAATGTGTTCCGTAATAATTCATGTGCGAACCACCGACGCACAATTTTGTTCATGTTTGGGTGGCCCGACTAGTGACCCGCATTTATTGCGCCGGCACAAGTTGTGAAAACCGTGATTTCTCCACTCGGTAGTGTCTAGGAGTCCAAAAATGTGTTCCGGAACAATTCATGTGCGAAACACCGACGCACAAGTTTGTTCATGTTCGGGTGGCCGGACTAGTGACCCGCATTTATTGCGTCGGGACAAGTTGTGAAAACTGTGTTTTCCACACCCGGTAGTGTCTAGGAGTCCAAAAATGTGTTCGGGAACAATTCATGTGCGAAACACCAACGCATAATTTTGTTCATGTTCCGGTGGCCCCACTAGTGACCCGCATTTATTGCGCCGGACAAGTTGTGAAGACCGTGTCTTCCGCACCCTGTAGTGTCTAGGCGTCCAAAAATGTGTTTCGGAACGATCCCCGTGCGAAACACCGACGCACAATTTTGTTCATGTTCTGGAGGCCCGACTAGTGACCCGCATTTATTGCGCCGGGACAAGTTGTGAAAACAGTGTTTTTCACACCCGGTAGTGTCTAGGAGTCCAAAAATGTGTTCCGTAATAATTTATGTGCGACACACCGATGCACAATTTTGTTCATGTTCGGGTGGCCCGACTAGTGACCCGCATTTATTGCGCCAGGACAAGTTGTGGAAATAGTGTTTTCCGCACCCGGTAGTTTCTAGGAGTCCAAAAATGTGTTCCGTAATAATTCATGTGCGAAACACCGACGCACAATTTTGCTCATGTTTGGGTGGCCCGACTAGTGACCCGCATTTATTGCGCCGAGCACAAGTTGTGAAAACCGTGTTTTCTACACTCGGTAGTATCTAGGAGTCCAAAAATGTGTTCCGAAACAATTCATGTGCGAAACACCGACGCACAATTTTGTTCATGTTCGGGTGGCCCGACTAGTGACCCTCATTTATTGCGCCGGACAAGTTCCGAAACCGTGTTTTCCGCACCCGTAGGGTCTAGGAGTCGAAAAATGTGTTCCGTAACAATTCATGTCCGAAACACCGAAGCACAATTTTGGTCATTTTCGGGTGGCCCTCCGCACCCGGTAGTGTCTAGGAGTCCAAAAATGTGTTTCCGAACAATCTATGTGCGAAACACCGACGCACAATTTTGTTCATGTTTGGGTGGCCCGACTAGTGACCTGCATTTATTGCGCCGGACAAGTTGTGAAGACCGTATCTTCGGCACCCGGTAGTGTCTAGGAGTGCAAAAATGTGTTTCGGAACGATCATCGTGCGAAACACCGACGCACAATTTTGTTCATGTTCCGGTGGCCCGACTAGTGACCCTCATTTATTGCGCCGGACAAGTTGAGAAAACTATGTTTTCCGCACCCGTAGTGTCTAGGAGTCGAAAAATGTGTTCCGTAACAATTCATGTCCGAAACACCGAAGCACAATTTTGGTCATTTTCAGGTGGCCCTCCGCACCCGGTAGTGTCTAGGAGTCCAAAAATGTGTTTCCGAACAATCCACGTGCGAAACACCGACGCACAATTCTGTTCATGTTCGGGTGGCCCACTAGTAACCTGCATTTATTGCGCAGGGACAAGTTGTGAACACTCGTGTTTTCCGCACCCGGTAGTGTCTAGGAGTATGAAAATGTGTTCCACAACGATCCGAAAGCGCAACACCGGCGCACAATTTTGTTCAACTTCCGGTGGCCCCCTAGTGACCTGCATTTATTGCGCCGGAAAAGTTCGAAGACCGTGTCTTCCGCACCCAATAGTGTCTAGGAGTGCAAAAATGTGTTTTGGAACGATCCTCGTGCGAAACACCGACGCACAATTTTGTTCATGTTCCGGTGGCCCGACTAGTGACTCGCATTTATTGCGCCAGGACAAGTTGTGAAAACTTTGTTTTATTGTGACATCCCCTCCGGGATACCCAGGAATCGGAACAGAGGAACACTCGACGAAGCGAGTTACAACAGAAACATCATCTCGATACAAGCCGTAATATATACATCATGGTATAATACAACCAGGTTTTCAAAATACAAACATTCGTGCAACGGAATATAATATTATTGAAGTTTAACATCCTACGAGTATTCAGCGGAAGCTCGTCTATTATACAACTCGAAAGACTTCACGAAACGTCGTGATGCACCGAGCCCTTCGTACATCACGGTCCTCTCTCATCAAGGTGTAGGGATACGTTCCCACCGAAGGGAACCTCCCTCCGGACATTGCTCCTCCTCGGGAAAGCCGCCATACAAGTCGTGGAAGTACGACTCGTTCCTCGAAAGGTGCCGAACAAACCTTGAGTATTCTAATACTCAGCAAGACCGACCCGTCAACTTGGCACGCTAAGGTCGACGCCTAGTATGCAAAGGCTTTCCGGTCGTGGGGTTTACTCCTTTGCGAAAAACAGCATTAAAGGGTGGGTCCTTACTTTCAGTATTTTAGCTCAGTATTAAGTTCATTAACCTTGGGGTTTGCAACCTATCACTATTGCAAACAAGTTTGCAAGACAAGATAATATAGATCATTTATCCTTTCATCCCTCATCTTCATCTTCCAAGTATTTACTACGATGTGACGAGCTAAACAAGCGGTACTCATTATCGCGAGGGACAGCGATTCGAATCAATTTATACCAGCTGGTCAAACCCGACTACACGACGTATACGCATCACACCGATCATATACGACAACCTTTCCCGCTAGCACCGACAGCAGACTAGCCATTTCCAACTCCCCGGAAGTATGGCGACGCCACGACTTCCTCGTGGTCGACCCATCTTCCTCCCGTGAGACTATCCTCTCACCGACAACCAGCAAAAGAGAGCCGGCTACGCTACATCTCTCGGGGCGATAGGGTACATCAGCTTGTCGGGCCCATGATACTAGCATGTAGTGCGGTACGTTCAAACTTGTTCAACTAAGCCGACAACGGTACGGTCCTTGACCGACACGGACGCGGCTACCACCTTGCAAGACCTCATCTCCGTCTTGCCCTTTCTCCTACGGGGCCCGTCCGGTCTCAACTTCATTTAACACTCTCATCATCTTTAGTGTCAACACATAAAGTCTTAAAGCCTCCATGCTTTAAGTGCCCTAACCAGCTACCGTTGCCACTATGAATTAAGCTTAGCCTCTATCGAGCTACCTCGTACTCAAGATAGAATAAACAGACGGAAACCTACCATAATGCATCTAGGGTGTCATCCAAATCCTAACACCTAATGCACAAGCATAACTCGTACTATGTGATAAAGTAAAATATTTAAAAACATAGGTAGGATGCACCGGGGCTTGCCTTGAATTTGTTCGGAGTTAGTCTCCTCGGCGGCTGGGTCGATTTCGAGATCCCCGCTCTCGACTCGCCTCGGGTGGAACCTCGATCACTTCGTAACCTAGTCGACCAAGCAATCCATCGCGAATCACGATAATGTATGCATGAATGCATATGATGAAAGCATACAATGGTTCATGAATTAAGTCTTGCAAAATAATTAATGATTAATGTTTAATTCCCTTGGTTGATTAACAAGTTACAGATAAGTATGTTCATTAAACAAGTAATTAACAATTAAGTATGCTGATTAACACATGTTTAATTAAGATCATCATTAATAAATGTTGTTTCCTTAATTACTTAATTAAGGTTACTAATTACTTAAGTTTAATGATTAATACATTAATCTGATTTATTAGTCAATAAATAAATGTTTTACTTTAAGTGATTAAAGGTTAATACATGGTGATCACATAAATTAACGTAGTTTAAGTTTAATGTTGGAAAAAATAAATTTCAATATTAATTTCGTCTACAGTATCTCCTTTATTAAATGCAATTAGTTTTCATAATTAAACATTTTATTTACATACAATAATAACCTTTCTTTAATCAAAGAAAGTAATTAATTACTAATTATAAAATAAATTTACTCAAAATACATATTTTATTTCACCAATGAATAGATTTCATTTTTCCGAGTTAAACAAAGTTGGTTTGGCATTTTTCTGAATTTTATTGAATTTTCTACGGATTTTTGAAGTTTAAATGGAATCTGAAATGAATAAATTCGAAAAAAGATTTATGAGCTATTGGGCTGAAAGGCCAAGCCCAACAAGCGCCTTAGCGACCTCGCGGCCCATTCCGGCCCAAGCAGCTCGTGTGCGGCCCAGCTCGAGCTCGGGCTCGCCGACCATGGCGCCAAGCGGCCGGAGTGGGGCGACGCTCCGCCGGAGAAGTGCGGAAAGGGGTGAGACGGGGGTTCTTGGGCTCGAAGACTCAAGTACAACATGAGCAATCTAGTGGTGGGGTCCCCGGCTCCGGAGGATCACCGGAGAGGTGCCGGCGGCGAGAGGCGGTGGCGGGTGAAGTCCGGCCGCTTCGTGAGCTCACTAGGGTGGACCAACACACGAACGGTTTGGTTCCGGAGCTTCGTAAGACTCTCACGAAGACCGGCATCCACATGATATCGACCAAAGATGGCCGGAACAGGGCCCGCATCGGGAGCCGGAGAGGGACCGACGGTCGAACTCGGAAAGAACCGGATTCCGCCCACCGTGTTTGAAAAATGAAACCAATAGATGGCCTAGGGAATAGAGAGTAGTATAGCGCACACCATGGAAGAAGAAATGAGGGAAATAACGCACCGGAGCAAGAGAATTGCGGAGCGGCGGCCGGCACGTCTGGGGTTGCCGCTTTGGGAAGGACGGCTTCGATCTTCGACGTTAGGGCAGCTCGTCGGGAACGGAGACCATGCGCAGCCTCCAAGCATGAGCGTGCGGAGCGGCCGGTGGTGGTGGCTCGTCGGAAGATGGCCGGAGGCGGCCGGCGGGGTGGAAGACAGGGCGCGGGGTGATGTCCGAATGGAAAGAAACAGAGGGAAAGAATGGATGAGCACGGCCGGTTTCTTATCCCCCTGGAAGGCGGTAGGAGCAGGCAGCTAGGTAGCCGCGTGGAGCCAAGCTCCGCGTGGCGCTGCGGTCGGGGGCGCGCGGCCGGAGCCCGCCGCGCGGCTCGGGCAAGGCGGTGCGAGAGAGAAAGAGAGAAAGGAGAGTGACAAAAGGGGCCCGGTCATTTTACATAAAACCCCCGGGTTTTCGACTAATTAAAAAGCAGGTTTCCGGGCTCCAAAAATTCCGCAAAAATTCAGGGAGATATTTGAAAGTGTTTTAAACATTTTTCCTTTTTGGTCCAGGTTAAAATTCAAAACTGTTTTCGAATTAAAAATCAAAGCTAAATTAACCAAAGAAGCTTTGTTTATTTCTTGCAATTATTTTTGCAAGGCAAAATAATTCCAGGGAATTTTCATTAATCTTTATTTGATATGCTTAAGCATTAGAAAATATTAAATCTAACTTTTCTTCTTATTTTACTTCCTTTTAAGCATTTCTTTTATTCTTTAGCTACTTGATATTTTATGTGCACCATCTTAACACAAAATCCATAAATAATTTACCATGCTCATGATGACATGATGATAATGACATGAAATGCAGGTGTATTCTTTAGAGTTGTTATAGCCCTCCCCCTTACAGAATCTCGTCCCGAGATTCGCGGCCGAGACGACTAATCGTTGGTACTAAAGAACTCTGGGTAGTTTGATCGAAGAAACTCTTCTTGTTCCCAAGTAGCTGCAGCTTCCGAGTGATTACTCTATTGGACCTTGTAGAACTTAATGGTCCGATGACGAGTCACTCTATCCTTGGTGTCGAGAACTTTAACCGGTCGTTCGTCATATGTCAAATCCGGTCAGTAATCGTTCCACCTCTACTGTCGGTATATCCATGGGTGGTTTTAAACACTTCTTCAATTGAGAAACATGAAATATGTTATGGATACCTGCCAGGTGAGATGGCAATTTCAGTCGATATGCCACGGCTCCACATCTTTCCAGGATTGGAAAAGGTCCGATGTATCGGGGTGCTAACTTGCCCTTGATTCCAAACCTTTGAACACCTTTGGTAGGGGATACTCGAAGATAGACTTGATCTCCAACCCGGAATACCAACTCTCGACGCCTCTTGTCGGTATAACCGATCCGTCGAGATTTAGCCCTCTTGAGATTCTCGTTGGATTAGACGGACTTGTTCCTCTCGCATCCCTTACTAGGTCTGGTCCGAAGATCACTCTTTCTCCACTTTCGTACCAATTCAAGGGCGTACGACAACTACGTCCATATAGAGCTTGGAACGGCGACATTCCCGCACTCTCTTGATAGCTGTTATTGTAGGAGAACTCTGCCAAAGGTAAACACTTCTCCCGCCTTTACCATAGGTCAAGACACATGCTCGAAGCATATCCTCAAGATATTGATTGATCCTTTCCGTCTGTCCATCCGTTTGAGGATGATATGCCGAGCTTCGTATCAACTTGGTCTCCAAAGATTCTTGCAATTGTTCCCGTAATCTGGAGACAAATTGTGTTCCTCTGTCTCGATATAATGGTCTTCGGCACTCCATGCAAACAGAGAATTCGAGCAATGTAAAGTTCTCGCATATTTCTCGGCGGTGTACCGAGTATGTACCGGTATGAAATGAGCAGATTTCGTCAACCCGTCCACAATGACCGAGATTGAGTCATGCTTTCGTGGACTTAGTGGTAATCCAACGATGAAATCCATACCGATGTCTTCCCACTTCCATTCAGGGATACTTAAAGGTTGTAAGGGTCCCGCTTGCTTCAAGTGCTCGGCTTTGACCCGTCGACGTACATCACATTCATTGACATACTTGGCTATTTCTCGCTTCATGCGTGTCCACCAAAATCTTTGCTTTAGATCTTGATGCATCTTGTTGGTTCCGGGATGTATAGAATACTTGGACATATGAGCTTCATCCATAATCTTCTTGCGAAGAGATTGATCCTTGGATACAACCAATCGATTCTCGGAACCAAATAACTCCCTCGCTATCTTCTCGAAACACTTGACTTCGCCTTCCTTGAGTCGTCTTCTTATATGTCCCATACCAACACTCTTCTCGCCGAGCTGCTATCACTTCCTCACGCAAGGTAGGGATAAGAGCCAAATTTGTTAATGCTCCATACGGAATAATCCGAAGATTCCGTTCCTCACTTCGAGTGAAGATGTTTGCGCCCGAGTTGAGCCATGAGGTTATTGCAATGAACCTTGCGACTTAAAGCATCGGCTACCACGTTTGCCTTGCCAGGATGATAGTGAATCTCCAGCTCATAATCTTTGATTAACTCCAGCCATCTTCGTTGGCGCATGTTCGTATCAGCTTGAGTGAAGATGTACTTGAGACTCTTATGGTCCGTATATAAGTGTACTAAGTTGCCCAAAAGGTAATGTCTCCAGCTCTTCAATGCAAGTACCACCGCTGCTAGCTCCAGCATCATGGGTAGGATAGTGTTCTTCATGACGTCTTAATTGTCGAGATGCATAGGCAATCACTCGTCCTTCTTGCATTAGAACACACCCAAGTCCCGTTCCCGATGCATCACAAGACACATCAAAAGGTTTTGTCGTATCGGGCCGAGCAAGCATCGGAGCCGTGGTCAGCAATTTCCTTAAGGTTCGGAAAGCTTCTTCACACTCTTGGCTCCATACATACTTTTTATCTTTTTCTAATAGTTTGGTCATTGGCTTGGCGATCTTCGAGAAGTTAGGAATAAACCTTCTGTAATAACCAGCCAATCCTAAGAAGCTTCGAATTTGCGAAACCGACTTCGGCGGCTGCCAATCCATTACTTCCTTAACTTTGCCGGATCAACCGCCACTCCTTCAGCTCGATATCACATGACCTAGGAACGGCACTTCCTTCAGCCAAAACTCACACTTGCTGAACTTAGCATAAAGCCGATGATCCCTTAGTCGTTGTAACACCACTCGTAAGTGATTAGCATGTTCCTCTTCCGACTTAGAGTAGACCAGGATGTCGTCAATGAACACTACGACAAACTTGTCCAGCTCCGGCATGAATACAGAATTCATGAGGTACATGAAGTGTGTCGGGGCATTAGTCAATCCAAAAGACATCACCAGATACTCATAAAGTCCATACCTTGTGGAAAATGCAGTCTTCGGTATATCTTCGCTCTCATCTTAATCCGATGATATCCCGAGCGAAGATCTATCTTGGAGAAGACTTTAGCTCCCATCGCTTGATCAAATAAGATATCAATCCTTGGAAGAGGGTACTTGTTCTTGATAGTGACGGCATTCAAAGGCCTATAATCCACACATAGCCTTAATGTCTTGTCCTTCTTCTTTACGAACAAGGTCGGGCATCCCCATGGTGACGAACTTGGGCGAATATATCCCTTGTCCAATAATTCCTTTAATTGCACCTTCAACTCGCCAGCTCATTTGGTGGCATCCGATACGGCCTTCTTGATATTGGTGCGGTTCCAGGTCGTAACTCTATCTTAAACTCTACCGCTCTATCCGGCGGTAGTCCCGGCAAGTCGTCCGGAAAAACATCCGGATACTCACAAACTATGGGTATATCTTCCAGACTTTTACTTACCACCTTATTCACCATTGGCAGCATAGCTCGGGGAGACGTTACGAGTAAGCAATCTCGGCCATGAACAGGAGAGTTCGGATATACGGCTCGAGAGGCTATATCCAATACTGCCTTATGGAAATCCATCCATTGCATGCCAATAATTGCATCTAACCCTTGCCCATCTAATATGATCAATGAAGTGGAATAAACCTTGCTACCCAATTTTAATGGCATATTGGCAGCTTCCTCATTAGTAAGAATTTTACCCCTAGGTGTGGAAATGATATGAGCACATAACAACTTGGATGGCATGATATGATGCTTAGCAACATATGACTTGGTCGATGAAATTATGCGTAGCTCCCGAATCAAATAAAACCATAGCAGGATGTTCAGCGATAGAAAACATACCCGCTAGGATTTGTCCTCCTTCGGGTAGCTCCTCACCCGTAGTAAAGTTGGCACGGCCGCCTTCACTTGTGTATTCTTGGCCGGTGCCCTCTCGCCGGTTCTCGCGGCTGCCCTTGAGGTCCGGGTGCATATGGTGCCTTCCGGGGATATGGACAACAGCGGTAGTAATGTCCCGAACGGCCACAATTGAAGCATGGCGGTCCATTCTCGCTGCGGTGCTTGACCCATCGGTCGGGGATTCCGGAAATTCTGTTGCTGATAGGGCGGTCGATACCGATTCGGCCGCCGTTGCTGTGGTTGCCGGGGTGATTGATTCTGCCGGTAGAAATTGGGACGAGAGGGGGTATGCCGATAACGCCGACCCGACGGTGCAGCGTAGACCAGCCTCGTATTTTGAGGGTCCCCCACTTCCTTGTCCAATAGCCGGCTTCTTTTTATTCTTCTCCGTCCGATGAAGACGGATAGAGTCTTCCAGTGCAATAGCGTCACTAACAAAGTCGCTGAAGCCGTCGGCCTTGTTCAAGCACCAAGCGAGACCGTAGCTTGGTACTCATTCCTTCCTTGAACAGATTCTTCTTCTTGGCATCCGTGTCCACATGTTCAGGAGCATACCGAGCAAGACGATTAAATACCTTGGAGTAGGTATGCACATTCATGTCGCCTTGCTTCAGGGATAAGAATTCCTTCCGCTTCGATTCATCAAGCCTTCGGGAATATGATGCTCTCGGAAGGCTTTAGTGAACTCGCCCATGTAACTTGATGTCCTGGAGGAAACATGGCTTTGTAGTTGGCCCACCAAGCTCCAACGAAACCCTTGCAACTCGCCGGGAAGCGAAGAGGGTCTTCTCGATGATCCGTGCACGGGAACAATTCCAGCTTTGACTCGATGGTGCGAAGCCAATGATCAGCTTCCAAGGGTTCCCCCGCATCCGAGAAAGTCGGAGGGCGAACCGATAAGAAATCCGAAAAGGTCACCCTTTCTTCTCGGTGCATTACGGCCTTGATGACGTTCCCGTGGAGCCGTGTTACGAACCAATTGCTCCAATAATTCCCGCTGCTCCGCGCGAGAATCCAGAGATCGCTGCAATAGCTTGAGCCGTTGTCGGGGGTGGTGATGGTGTTCCCGCCCCGCGTTGAGAACTCTCGGGCTCATCGCGTCTCCTTCTTCCAACCATTCGGTCCAAGGAAAATTTACGTTAGACATCTTCATTCCAACATAATAATGGGGAAACAGGAATACGTAGATGAGAACTCCAATCTTATGCATCAATCCATCTTTATTAAAACACCACCAATCCGTAAACACATGTTTATACATCCACGTTACAACGATTTCTATGATACACTCATGCGTGATTACATCACGCCCGTTATTTAACTAGCGCCTAAGGTACATACTAGTTTCCTCACTCGCTACTAGCTAGCACTCTACTACTCTTCACGAAGCTTGGAGGTCACTTCCTGGCTCATAGAACCGCCCGTCTCGGATTCTCGCATCCTCCGGCCGTGGAATCTCCGTGAAGTCTATGACGGAATCCACATCCATTATCTCTTCAGGATCCTCCTCTTCTTCTTCGGACTCAGCCTCCATAGGAATCTCCCGCGCTATCGGCTCACCTCCCGGAGGTTGTTGTCCTATTGCTTCATTCATTATGGCGTTGTGTGCTTGCTATAGATCTTGCTCTAACCGAGTGATCAATGCATGAGCATTTGCTAGCTGCTGATCCTTAAATTGAATCTGCTGCTCCCTCGTTTAGCAACTCGCGCCTCCCTACTTGCTAACAATTCCTCCTTTTCCTGCAGCTGTCGCTCCAGCTCGACTACACGAACATCTTCCCTTGATCCTCTTACTTCACTCACACCCGTACGTGTGTTGTCCATCTCTCGTGAAGAAGTAAGAGCATCGGATACAAGTAGAAACTACTCCCAATATTTCAACACATTTGTTCATTCTAGCAACTGCATATATACATATATATATATATATATATATATGGTAGCACTACTTCCTTCCCACTCGTTATTATTGATACAACTCAACCCACTTCGCGTACACTCCCAACTGCCCAACCTCCGCTAGTACCCTATATACATCCGACCTACGTCAGCAAAATGTGGCTACCCTCCTACATTAGTGAAAACACAACAGCACTAAGCCGACGGCACGTGATCGCCGCCGTCCGACTCGACGTCCCAAGCCGGCGACGCGGGTGGTGGCTCGTAGTCCATCCCGCAGACCTCCTCGTCGGGTGGACCCCGCTGCTGCTCGCTGCTGCTGCATCTGCTGCTGCAACCGCTCGAACTCCTCGAACAGTGTCGTCGTGGTCGTGGAGCAGTGCGTGGTGTGCCTCGGCCAGCCCGTTGTACTGCAGCCGTAGCCGACCCAGCTCTATCTCCCTCGCGACTAGGACCTCCACCAAGTGGTTCCGCTGCGCCGTCACCATGTCCGCCCGTAGCTCCTGGTGGTCCTCTGCGGCGCGGGCGGCGTCTCGCTCCTCGGTCCTCGTAGTCAGCTGCGCGTCAAAGGCGATAACCGCCTCACGGTACTCGTCACTCACGCGGGTCACCTCCACTATCCGCTCCTCCAGCACAGCCGATCCTAGCGTGTGACCTCCGGATCTCCCCGACAGTCCACTCGACGACGGTGCTTCCAAGCACCCAACCGCCGCTCCCGACTCGTGTCCTCGGCTCTAAGCCGTGAAGCTGCTGCTCCAGCTCGCCGACACGTGCAGCTCCTGCCTCCTCCTCCTCCCTGGGCGCGCTTCCTACCGCGAGTGACCGGCATCTCGCAGGGAACATGTTTAACAAGTTAAACAGCTTCTTCCCACGGAAGAAAAACGAACGAACAACCTAAAAAGTACTACGAACTAGCTAAGTACATACCCAATAGTTATTTAGTGCAGAATTTAACATGATGCATGCTCGGAAACTAGCTATACGTACAGTAGTAAAGAAAACTACGACGAATAGTTAGCACTTTCCAAAACCCCAAACGCCGACCCGCTTAATAAAAATCTAACTATTCTACATCCTTATAGGGCTCCGTACTCTCTCGTGTTCTAAACGCACTAAACGTGTTAAGTTTTGAAAATAGGCTTGTAATGATGTACTCGTTGCCTCTGAACCGCTTCCGATACCAGCTGTGACATCCCCGTCCGCGATACCCGGGAATCGGAACGGAGGAACACTCGACGAAGCGAGTTACAACGAAACATCATCTCATACAAGCCAAAATATATACATCATGGTATAATACAACCAGGTTTTCAAAATACAAACATTCGTGCAGCGGAATATAACATTATTGAAGTTTAACATCCTACGAGTATTCAGCGGAAGCTCGTCTATTATACAACTCGAAAGACTTCACGAAACGTCGTGATGAACCGAGCCCTTCGTACATCACGGTCCTCTCTCATCAAGGTGTAGGGATACGTTCCCACCGAAGGGAACCTCCCTCCGGACATTGCTCCTCCTCGGGACAGCCGCCATACAAGTCGTGGAAGTACGACTCGTTCCCCGAAAGGTGCCGAACAAACCTTGAATATTCTAATACTCAGCAAGACCGACCCGTCAACATGGCACGCTAAGGCCGACGCCTAGTATGCAAAGGCTTTCCGGCTGTGGGGTTTACTCCTTTGCAAAAAACAGCATTAAAGGGTGGGTCCTTACTTTCGGTATTTTAACTCAGTATTAAGTTCATTAGCCTTGGGGTTTGCAACCTATCACTATTGAAAACAAGTTTGCAAGACAAGATAATATAGATCATTTATCCTTTCATCCCTCATCTTCATCTTCCAGTATTTACTACGATGTGACGAGCTAAACAAGCGGTACTCATTACTCGCGAGGGACAGCGATTCGAATCAATTTATACCAGCTGGTCAAACCCGACTACACGACGTATATGCATCACACCGATCGTATACGACAACCTTTCCCGCTAGCACCGACAGCAGACTAGCCATTTCCAACTCCCCGGAAGTATGGTGACACCACGACTTCCCTCGTGGTCGACCCATCTTCCTCCCGTGAGACTATCCTCTCACCGACAGCCGGCAAAGAGAGCCGGCTACGCTACATCTCTCGGGGCGATAGGGTACATCAGCTTGTCGGGCCCATGATACCAGCATGTAGTGCGGTACGTTCAAACTTGTTCAACTAAGCCGACAACGGTACGATCCTTGACCGACACGGACGGGGCTACCACCTTGCAAGACCTCATCTCCGTCTTGCCCTTTCTCCTACGGGGCCCGTCCGGTCTCAACTTCATTTAACACTCTCATCATCTTTAGTGTCAACACATAAACTCTTAAAGCCTCCATGCTTTAAGTGCCCTAACCAGCTACCGTTGCCACTATGAATTAAGCTTAGCCTCTATCGAGCTACCCGTACCAAGTATAGAATAAACAGACGGAAACCTACCATAATGCATCTAGGGTGTCATCCAAACCCTAACACCTAATGCACAAGCATAACCGTACTATGTGATAAAGTAAAATATTTAAAAACATAGGTAGGATGCACCGGGGCTTGCCTTGAATTTGTTCGGAGTTAGTCTCCTCGGCGGTCTGGGTCGATTTCGAGATCCCGGCTCCGACTCGCCCTCGGGTGGAACCTCGATCACTTCGTAACCTAGTCGACCGAGCAATGCATCGCGAATCACGATAATGTATGCATGAATGCATATGATGAAAGGATACAATGGTTCATGAATTAAGTCTTGCAAAATAATTAATGATTAATGTTTAATTCCCTTGGTTGATTAACAAGTTACAGATAAGTATGTTCATTAAACAAGTAATTAACAATTAAGTATGCTGATTAACACATGTTTAATTAAGATCATCATTAATTAATGTTGTTTCCTTAATTACTTAATTAGGTTACTAATTACTTAAGTTTAATGATTAACACATTAATCTGATTTATTAGTCAATAAATAAATGTTTTACTTTAAGTGATTAAAGGTTAATACATGGTGATCATATAAATTAACGTAGTTTAAGTTTAATGTTGGAAAAAATAAATTTCATTATTAATTTCGTCTGCAGTATCTCCTTTATTAAATGCAATTAATTTTCATAATTAAACATTTTATTTACATACAATAATAACCTTTCTTTAATCAAAGAAAGTAATTAATTACTAATTATAAAATAAATTTACTCAAAATACATATTTTATTTCACCAATGAATAGATTTCATTTTTCTGAGTTAAACAAAGTTGGTTTGGCATTTTTCTGAATTTTATTGAATTTTCCACGGATTTTTGAAGTTTAAATGGAATCGGAAATCAATAAATTCGAAAAAAGATTTATGAGCTATTGGGCCGAAAGGCCAGGCCCAACAGGTGCCTTAGCGACCCCGCGGCCCATTCCGGCCCGAGCAGCTCGTGTGCGGCCCAGCTCGAGCTCGGGCTCGCCAGCCATGGCGCCGAGCGGCCGGAGTGGGGCGGCGCTCCGCCGGAGAAGTGCCGAAAGGGGTGAGACGGGGGTTCTTGGGCTCGAAGACTCAGTACAACATGAGCAATCTAGTGGTGGGGTCCCGGCACCGGAGGATCACCGGAGAGGTGCCGGCGGCGAGAGGCGGTGGCGGGTGAAGTCCGGCGGCTTCGTGAGCTCCCTAGGGTGGACCAACACACGAACGGTTTGGTTCCGGAGCTTCGTAAGACTCTCACGAAGACCGGCATCCACATGCTATCGACCAAAGATGGCCGGAACAGGGCCCGCATCGGGAGCCGGAGAGGGACCGGCGGTCGAACTCGGAAAGAACCGGATTCCGGCCACCGTGTTTGAAAAATGAAACCAATAGATGGCCTAGGGAATAGAGAGTAGTATAGCGCACACCATGGAAGAAGAAATGAGGGAAATAACGCACCGGAGCAAGAGAATTGCGGAGCGGCGGCCGGGCACGTCGGGGTTGCCGCTTTGGGAAGGACGGCTTCGATCTTCGACGTTAGGGCAGCTCGTCGGGAACGGAGACCATGCGCAGCTCCGAGCATGAGCGTGCGGAGCGGCCGGTGGTGGTGGCTCGTCGGAAGATGGCCGGAGGCGGCCGGGCGGGGTGGAAGACAGGGCGCGGGGTGATGTCCGAATGGAAAGAAACAGAGGGAAAGAATGGATGAGCACGGCGGTTTCTTATCCCCTCGGAAGGCGGTAGGAGCAGGCAGCTAGGTAGGCTGCGTGGAGCCAAGCTCCTGCGTGGCGCTGCGGCCGGGGCGCGCGGCCGGAGCCCGCCGGCGCGGCTCGGGCAAGGCGGTGCGAGAGAGAAAGAAAGAAAGGAGAGTGACAAAAGGGGCCCGGGTCATTTTACATAAAACCCCCGGGTTTTCGACTAATTAAAAAGCAGGTTTCCGGGGCTCCAAAAATTCTGCAAAAATTTAGGGAGATATTTGAATGTGTTTTAAACATTTTTCCTTTTTGGTCAAGGTTAAAATTCAAAACTCTTTTCGAATTAAAAATCAAAGCTAAATTAACCAAAGAAGCTTTGTTTATTTCTTGCAATTATTTTTGCATGGCAAAATAATTCCAGGGAATTTTCATTAATCTTTATTTGATATGCTTAAGCATTAGAAAATATTAAATCTAACTTTTCTTCTTATTTTACTTCCTTTTAAGCATTTCTTTTATTCTTTAGCTACTTGATATTTTATGTGCGCCATCTTAACACAAAATCCATAAATAATTTACCATGCTCATGATGACATGAAATGCAGGTGTATTCTTTAGAGTTGTTACATTTCCGCACCCGGTAGTGTCTAGGAGTCCAAAAATGTGTTCCGTAATAATTTACGTGCGAAACACCGACGCACAATTTTGTTCATGTTCGGGTGGCCCGACTAGTGACCCGCATTTATTGCGCCGGGACAAGTTGTGAAAACTGTGTTTTCCACACCCGGTAGTGTCTAGGAGTCCAAAAATTTGTTCCGTAATAATTTATGTGCGAAACACCGACGCACAATTTTGTTCATGTTCGGGTGGCCCGACTAGTGACCCGCATTTATTGCGCCAGGACAAGTTGTGAAAACTGTGTTTTCTTCACTCGGTAGTGCCTAGGAGTCCAAAAATGTGTTCCGGAACAATTCGTGTGCGAAACACCGACGCACAATTTTGTTCATGTTCGGGTGGCCCGACTAGTGACCCTCATTTATTGCGCTGGGACAAGTTGTGAAAACTATGTTTTCCGCACCCGGTAGTGTCTAGGAGTCGAAAAATGTGTTCCGTAACAATTCATGTCCGAAACACCGAAGCACAATTTTGGTCATTTTCGGGTGGCCCTCCGCACCGGGTAGTGTTTAGGAGTCCAAAAATGTGTTTCCGAACAATCCATGTGCGAAACACCGACGCACAATTTTGTTCATGTTTGGGTGTCCCACTAGTAACCTGCATTTATTGCGCAGGGACAAGTTGTGAACACTCGTGTTTTCCGCACCCGGTAGTGTCTAGGAGTATGAAAATGTGTTCCACAACGATCCGAACGCGAAACACCGGCGCACAATTTTGTTCGACTTCCGGTGGCCCCCATAGTGACCTGCATTTATTGCGCTGGGAAAAGTTGTGAAGACCGTGTCTTCCACACCCAATAGTCTCTAGGAGTGCAAAAATGTGTTTCGGAACGATCCCTGTGCGAAACACCGACGCACAATTTTGTTCATGTTCCGGTGGCCCGACTAGTGACCCGCATTTATTGCGCCGGGACAAGTTGTGAAAACTGTGTTTTCCGCACCCGGTAGTGTCTAGGAGTCCAAAAATGTGTTCCGTAATAATTCATGTGCGAAACACGGACGCACAATTTTGTTCATCTTTTGGTGGCCCGACTAGTGACCCACATTTATTGCGCCGGCACAAGTTGTGAAAACTGTGATTTCCCCACTCGGTAGTGTCTAGGATTCCAAAAATGTGTTCCGGAACAATTCATGTGCGAAACACCGACGCACAAGTTTGTTCATGTTCGGGTGGCTTGACTAGTGACCCGCATTTATTGCGTCGGGACAAGTTGTGAAAACTTGTTTTCCACACCCGGTAGTGTCTAGGAGTCCAAAAATATGTTCGGGAACAATTCATGTGCGAAACACCAACGCACAATTTTGTTCATGTTCCGGTGGCCCCACTAGTGACCTGCATTTATTGCGCTAGGACAAGTTGTGAAGACGAGTCTCTTCCTCACCCAGTAGTGTCTAGAAGCCCAAAAATGTGTTTCGGAACGATCCTCGTGCGAAACACCGACGCACAATTTTGTTCATGTTCGGGAGGCCCGACTAGTGACCCGCATTTATTGCGCCGGGACAAGTTGTAAAAATTATGTTTTCCACACCCGGTAGTGTCTAGGAGTCCAAAAATGTGTTCCGTAATAATTTATGTGCGAAACACCGAAGCAAAATTTTGTTCATGTTCGGGTCACCCGACTAGTGACCCGCATTTATTGCGCAAGGACAAGTTGTGAAAACTGTGTTTTCCGCACCCGGTAGTGTCTAGGAGTCCAAAAATGTGTTCCGTAGTAATTCATGTGCGAAACACCGACGCACAATTTTGCTCATGTTTGGGTGGCCCGACTAGTGACCCGCATTTATTGCGCCGGCACAAGTTGTGAAAACTGTGTTTTCTCCACTCGGTAGTACCTAGGAGTCCAAAAATGTGTTCCGGAACAATTCGTGTGCGAAACACCGACGCACAATTTTGTTCATGTTCGGGTGGCCCGACTAGTGTCCCGCATTTATTGCGCCGGGATAAGTTGTGAAAACTGTGTTTTCCGCACCGAGTAGAGTCTAGGCGTCCAAAAATATGTTCCGTAATAATTTATGTGCGAAACACCGACGCACAATTTTGTTCATGTTCGGGTGGCCCGACTAGTGACCCTCATTTATTGCGCTGGGACAAGTTGTGAAAACTATGTTTTCCGCACCCGGTAGTGTCTAGGAGTCGAAAAATGTGTTCCGTAACAATTCATGTCCGAAACACCGAAGCACAATTTTGGTCATTTTCGGGTGGCCCTCCGCACCCGGTAGTGTTTAGGAGTCCAAAAATGTGTTTCCGAACAATCCATGTGCGAAACACCGACGCACAATTTTGTTCATGTTTGGGTGTCCCACTAGTAACCTGCATTTATTGCGCAGGGACAAGTTGTGAACACTGTGTTTTCCGCACCCGGTAGTGTCTAGGAGTATGAAAATGTGTTCCACAACGATCCGAACGCGAAACACCGGCGCACAATTTTGTTCAGCTTCCGGTGGCCCCCTAGTGACCTGCATTTATTGCGCTGGGAAAAGTTGTGAAGACCGTGTCTTCCACACCCAATAGTCTCTAGGAGTGCAAAAATGTGTTTCGGAACGATCCTCGTGCGAAACACCGACGCACAATTTTGTTCATGTTCCGGTGGCCCGACTAGTGACCCGCATTTATTGCGCCAGGACAAGTTGTGAAAACTGTGTTTTCCGCACCCGGTAGTGTCTAGGAGTCCAAAAATGTGTTCCGTAATAATTCATGTGCGAAACACGGACGCACAATTTTGTTCATCTTTTGGTGGCCCGACTAGTGACCCACATTTATTGCGCCGGCACAAGTTGTGAAAACTGTGATTTCCCCACTCGGTAGTGTCTAGGATTCCAAAAATGTGTTCGGAACAATTCATGTGCGAAACACCGACGCACAAGTTTGTTCATGTTCGGGTGGCTTGACTAGTGACCCGCATTTATTGCGTCGGGACAAGTTGTGAAAACTTGTTTTCCACACCCGGTAGTGTCTAGGAGTCCAAAAATATGTTCGGGAACAATTCATGTGCGAAACACCAACGCACAATTTTGTTCATGTTCCGGTGGCCCCACTAGTGACCTGCATTTATTGCGCTAGGACAAGTTGTGAAGACAGTCTCTTCCTCACCCGAGTAGTGTCTAGAAGCCCAAAAATGTGTTTCGGAACGATCCTCGTGCGAAACACCGACGCACAATTTTGTTCATGTTCGGGAGGCCCGACTAGTGACCCGCATTTATTGCGCCGGGACAAGTTGTAAAAATTATGTTTTCCACACCCGGTAGTGTCTAGGAGTCCAAAAATGTGTTCCGTAATAATTTATGTGCGAAACACCGAAGCAAAATTTTGTTCATGTTCGGGTCACCCGACTAGTGACCCGCATTTATTGCGCAAGGACAAGTTGTGAAAACTGTGTTTTCCGCACCCGGTAGTGTCTAGGAGTCCAAAAATGTGTTCCGTAGTAATTCATGTGCGAAACACCGACGCACAATTTTGCTCATGTTTGGGTGGCCCGACTAGTGACCCGCATTTATTGCGCCGGCACAAGTTGTGAAAACTGTGTTTTCTCCACTCGGTAGTACCTAGGAGTCCAAAAATGTGTTCCGGAACAATTCGTGTGCGAAACACCAACGCACAATTTTGTTCATGTTCGGGTGGCCCGACTAGTGTCCCGCATTTATTGCGCCAGGATAAGTTGTGAAAACTGTGTTTTCCGCACCAGGTAGTGTCTAGGCGTCCAAAAATATGTTCCGTAATAATTTATGTGCGAAACACCGACGCACAATTTTGTTCATGTTCGTGTGGCCCGACTAGTGACCCGCATTTATTGCGCCAGGATAAGTTGTGAAAACTGTGTTTTCCGCACCCGATAGTGTCTAGGAGTCCAAAAATGTGTTCCGTAATAATTTATGTGCGAAACACCGACGCACAATTTTGTTCATGTTCGGGTGGCCCGACTAGTGACCCGCATTTATTGCGCCGGGACAAGTTGTGAAAACTATGTTTTCCGCACCCGGTTGTGTCTAGGAGTCCAAAAATGTGTTCCGTAATAATTCATGTGTGAAACACCGACGCACAATTTTGCTCATGTTTGGGTGGCCCGACTAGTGACCCGCATTTATTGCGCCGGCGAAGTTGTGAAAACTGTGTTTTCTCCACTCGGTAGTGCCTAGGACTCCAAAAATGTGTTCGGAACAATTCGTGTGCGAAACACCGACGCACAATTTTGTTCATATTCGGGTGGCCCGACTAGTGACCCTCATTTATTGCGTCGGGACAAGTTGTGAAAACCGTGTTTTCCGCACCCGGTAGTGCCTAGGAGTCGAAAAATGTGTTCCGTAACAATTCATGTCCGAAACATCGAAGCACAATTTTGGTCATTTTCGGGTGGCCCTCCGCACCCGGTAGTGTCTAGGAGTCCAAAAATGTGTTTCCGAACAATCCATGTGCGAAACACCGACGCACAATTTTGTTCATGTTCGGGTGGCCCGACTAGTGACCTGCATTTGTTGCGCAGGGACAAGTTGTGAAAACTGTGTTTTCCGCACCCGGTAGTGTCTAGGAGTATGAAAATGTGTTCCACAACGATCCGAACGCGAAACACCGGCGCACAATTTTGTTCAACTTCGGGTGGCCCCCTAGTGACCTGCATTTATTGCGCCTGGAAAAGTTGTGAAAACTGTGTCTTCCGCACCCAATAGTGTCTAGGAGTCCAAAAATGTGTTCCGGAACAATTCATGTGCGAAACACCGACGCACAAGTTTGTTCATGTTCGAGTGGCCCGACTAGTGACCCGCATTTATTGCGTCGGGACAAGTTGTGAAAACTGTGTTTTCCACACCCGGTAGTGTCTAGGAGTCCAAAAATGTGTTCGGGAACAATTCATGTGCGAAACACCAACGCACAATTTTGTTCATGTTCCGGTGGCCCCACTAGTGACCCGCATTTATTGCGCCGGGACAAGTTGTGAAGACTGTGTCTTCCGCACCCGATAGTGTCTAGGAGTCCAAACATGTGTTTCGGAACGATCCTCGTGCGAAACACCGACGCACAATTTTGTTCATGTTCGGGAGGCTCGACTAGTGACCCGCATTTATTGCGCGGGACAAGTTGTGAAAACTGTGTTTTCCACACCCGGTAGTGTCTAGGAGTCCAAAAATGTGTTCGGGAACAATTCATGTGCGAAACACCAACGCACAATTTTGTTCATGTTCCGGTGGCCCCACTAGTGACCTGCATTTATTGCGCCGGGACAAGTTGTGAAGACTATGTCTTCCGCACCCGATAGTGTCTAGGAGTCCAAACATGTGTTTCGGAACGATCCTCGTGCGAAAGACCGACGCACAATTTTGTTCATGTTCGGGAGGCCCGACTAGTGACCCGCATTTATTGCGCCGGGACAAGTTGTGAAAACTGTGTTTTTCACACCCGGTACTGTCTAGGAGTCCGAAAATGTGTTCCGTAATAATTTATGTGCGAAACACCGACGCACAATTTTGTTCATGTTCGGGTGGCCCGACTAGTGACCCGCATTTATTGCGCCAGGACAAGTTGTGAAAACTATGTTTTCCGCACCCGGTTGTGTCTAGGAGTCCAAAAATGTGTTCCGTAATAATTCATGTGCGAAACACCGACGCACAATTTTGTTCATGTTTTGGTGGCCCGACTAGTGACCCGCATTTATTGCGCCGGCACAAGTTGTGAAAACTGTGATTTCTCCACTCGGTAGTGTCTAGGAGTCCAAAAATGTGTTCCGGAACAATTCATGTGCGAAACACCGACGCACAAGTTTGTTCATGTTAGGGTGGCCCGACTAGTGACCCGCGTTTATTGCGTCGGGACAAGTTGTGAAAACTGTGTTTTCCACACCCGGTAGTGTCTAGGAGTCCAAAAATGTGTTCGGGAACAATTCATGTGCGAAACACCGACGCACAATTTTATTCATGTTCCGGTGGCCCCACTAGCGACCTGCATTTATTGCGCCGGGACAAGTTGTGAAGACTGTGTCTTCCTCACCCGATAGTGTCTAGGAGTCCAAAAATGTTTTCGGTACGATCCTCGTGCGAAACACCGACGCACAATTTTGTTCATGTTCGGGAGGCCCGACTAGTGACCCGCATTTATTGCGCTGGGACAAGTTGTGAAAACTGTGTTTTCCACACCCGGTAGAGTCTAGGAGTCCAAAAATGTGTTCCGTAATAATTTATGCGCGAAACACCAACGCACAATTTTGTTCATGTTCGGGTCGCCGGACTAGTGACCCGCATTTATTGCGCCAGGACAAGTTGTGAAAACTGTGTTTTCTGCACACGGTAGTGTCTAGGAGTCCAAAAATGTGTTCCGTAATAATTCATGTGCGAAACACCGACGCACAATTTTGCTCATGTTTGGGTGGCCCGACTAGTGACCCGCATTTATTGCGCCGGCAGAAGTTGTGAAAACTGTGTTTTCTCCACTCGGTAGTGCCTAGGAGTCCAAAAATGTGTTCCGGAACAATTCGTGTGCGAAACACCGACGCACAATTTTGTTCATGTTCGGGTGGCCCGACTAGTGACCCTCATTTATTGCGCCGGGACAAGTTGTGAAAACTGTGTTTTCCGCACCCGGTTGTGCCTAGGAGTCGAAAAATGTGTTCCGTAACAATTCATGTCCGAAACACCGAAGCACAATTTTGTTCACGTTCCGGTGGCCCCACTAGTGACCTGCATTTATTGCGCCGGACAAGTCATGAAGACTGTGTCTTCCTCTCCCAATAGTGTCTAGGAGTCCAAAAATGTGTTTCGGAACGATCCCTGTGTGAAACACCGACGCACAATTTTGTTGATGTTCGGGAGGCCCGACTAGTGACCCGCATTGATTGCGCCAGGACAAGTTGTGAAAACCGTGTTTTCCGCACCCGGTAGTGTCTAGGAGTCCAAAAATGTGTTCCGTAAGAATTCATGTGCGAAACACCGACGCACAATTTTGTTCATGTTTGGGTGGCCCGACAAGTGACCCGCATTTATTGCGCCGGCACAAGTTGCGAAAACTGTGATTTCTCTACTCGGTAGTGTCTAGGAGTCCAAAAATGTGTTCCGGAACAATTCATGTGCGAAACACCGACGCACAAGTTTGTTCATGTTCGGGTGGCCCGACTAGTGACCCGCATTTATTGCGTCGGGACAAGTTGTGAAAACTGTGTTTTCCACACCCGGTAGTGTCTAGGAGTCCAAAAATGTGTTCGGGAACAATTCATGTGCGAAACACCAACGCACAATTTTGTGCATGTTCCGGTGGCCCCACTAGTGACCCGCATTTATTGCGCCGGGACAAGTTGTGAAAACTGTGTTTTCCACACCCGGTAGTGTCTAGGAGTCCAAAAATGTGTTCCGTAATAATTCATGTGCGAAACACCGACGCACAATTTTGCTCATGTTTGGGTGGCCCGACTAGTGACCCGCATTTATTGCGCCAGGACAAGTTGTGAAAACTGTGTTTTCCACACCCGGTAGTGTCTAGGAGTCCAAAAATGTGTTCCGTAATAATTTATGTGCGAAACACCGACGCACAATTTTTCTTCATGTTCGGGTGGCCCGACTAGTGACCCGCATTTATTGCGCCAGGACAAGTTGTGAAAACTGTGTTTTCCGCACCCGGTTGTGTCTAGGAGTCCAAAAATGTGTTCCTAATAATTCATGTGCGAAACACCGACGCACAATTTTGCTCATGTTTGGGTGGCCCGACTAGTGACCCGCATTTATTGCGCCGGCACTAGTTGTGAAAACTGTGTTTTCTCCACTCGGTAGTGCGTAGGAGTCCAAAAATGTGTTCGGAACAATTCGTGTGCGAAACACCGACGCACAATTTTGTTCATATTCGGGTGGCCCGACTAGTGACCCTCATTTATTGCGCCGGGACAAGTTGTGAAAACTGTGTTTTCCGCACCCGGTAGTGCCTAGGAGTCGAAAAATGTGTTCCGTAACAATTCATGTCCGAAACATCGAAGCACAATTTTGGTCATTTTCGGGTGGCCCTCCGCACCCGGTAGTGTCTAGGAGTCCAAAAATGTGTTTCCGAACAATCCATGTGCGAAACACCGACGCACAATTTTGTTCATGTTCGGGTGGCCCGACTAGTGACCTGCATTTGTTGCGCAGGGACAAGTTGTGAAAACTGTGTTTTCCGCACCCGGTAGTGTCTAGGAGTATGAAAAGGTGTTCCACAACGATCCGAACGCGAAACACCGGCGCACAATTTTGTTCAACTTCGGGTGGCCCCCTAGTGACCTGCATTTATTGCGCCTGGAAAAGTTGTGAAAACTGTGTCTTCCGCACCCAATAGTGTCTAGGAGTCCAAAAATGTGTTCCGGAACAATTCATGTGCGATACACCGACGCACAAGTTTGTTCATGTTCGAGTGGCCCGACTAGTGACCCGCATTTATTGCGTCGGGACAAGTTGTGAAAACTGTGTTTTCCACACCCGGTAGTGTCTAGGAGTCCAAAAATGTGTTCGGGAACAATTCATGTGCGAAACACCAACGCACAATTTTGTTCATGTTCCGGTGGCCCCACTAGTGACCTGCATTTATTGCGCCGGGACAAGTTGTGAAGACCGTGTCTTCCGCACCCGATAGTGTCTAGGAGTCCAAACATGTGTTTCGGAACGATCCTCGTGCGAAACACCGACGCACAATTTTGTTCATGTTCGGGAGGCTCGACTAGTGACCCGCATTTATTGCGCCGGGACAAGTTGTGAAAACTGTGTTTTCCACACCCGGTAGTGTCTAGGAGTCCAAAAATGTGTTTGGGAACAATTCATGTGCGAAACACCAACGCACAATTTTGTTCATGTTCCGGTGGCCCCACTAGTGACCTGCATTTATTGCGCCGGGACAAGTTGTGAAGACTATGTCTTCCACACCCGATAGTGTCTAGGAGTCCAAACATGTGTTTCGGAACGATCCTCGTGCGAAACACCGACGCACAATTTTGTTCATGTTCGGGAGGCCCGACTAGTGACCCGCATTTATTGCGCCGGGACAAGTTGTGAAAACTGTGTTTTTCACACCCGGTACTGTCTAGGAGTCCGAAAATGTGTTCCGTAATAATTTATGTGCGAAACACCGACGCGCAATTTTGTTCATGTTCGGGTGGCCCGACTAGTGACCCGCATTTATTGCGCCAGGACAAGTTGTGAAAACTATGTTTTCCGCACCCGGTTGTGTCTAGGAGTCCAAAAATGTGTTCCGTAATAATTCATGTGCGAAACACCGACGCACAATTTTGTTCATGTTTTGGTGGCCCGACTAGTGACCCGCATTTATTGCGCCGGCACAAGTTGTGAAAACTGTGATTTCTCCACTCGGTAGTGTCTAGGAGTCCAAAAATGTGTTCCGGAACAATTCATGTGCGAAACACCGACGCACAAGTTTGTTCATGTTAGGGTGGCCCGACTAGTGACCCGCGTTTATTGCGTCGGGACAAGTTGTGAAAACTGTGTTTTCCACACCCGGTAGTGTCTAGGAGTCCAAAAATGTGTTCGGGAACAATTCATGTGCGAAACACCGACGCACAATTTTATTCATGTTCCGGTGGCCCCACTAGTGACCTGCATTTATTGCGCCGGGACAAGTTGTGAAGACTGTGTCTTCCTCACCCGATAGTGTCTAGGAGTCCAAAAATGTTTTCGGTACGATCCCTGTGCGAAACACCGACGCACAATTTTGTTCATGTTCGGGAGGCCCGACTAGTGACCTGCATTTATTGCGCTGGGACAAGTTGTGAAAACTGTGTTTTCCACACCCGGTAGTGTCTAGGAGTCCAAAAATGTGTTCCGTAATAATTTATGCGCGAAACACCGACGCACAATTTTGTTCATGTTCGGGTCGCCGGACTAGTGACACGCATTTATTGCGCCAGGACAAGTTGTGAAAACTGTGTTTTCTGCACCCGGTAGTGTCTAGGAGTCCAAAAATGTGTTCCGTAATAATTCATGTGCGAAACACCGACGCACAATTTTGCTCATGTTTGGGTGGCCCGACTAGTGACCCGCATTTATTGCGCCGGCAGAAGTTGTGAAAACTGTGTTTTCTCCACTCGGTAGTGCCTAGGAGTCCAAAAATGTGTTCCGGAACAATTCGTGTGCGAAACACCGACGCACAATTTTGTTCATGTTCGGGTGGCCCGACTAGTGACCCTCATTTATTGCGCCGGGACAAGTTGTGAAAACTGTGTTTTCCGCACCCGGTTGTGCCTAGGAGTCGAAAAATGTGTTCCGTAACAATTCATGTCCGAAACACCGAAGCACAATTTTGGTCATTTTCGGGTGGCCCTCCGCACCCGGTAGTGTCTAGGAGTCCAAAAATGTGTTTCCGAACAATCCATGTGAGAAACACCGACGCACAATTTTATTCATGTTCGGGTGGCCCGACTAGTGACCTGCATTTGTTGCGTAGGGACAAGTTGTGAAAACTGTGTTTTCCGCACCCGGTAGTGTCTAGGAGTATGAAAATGTGTTCCACAACGATCCGAACACGAAACACCGGCGCACAATTTTGTTCAACTTCGGGTGGCCCCCTAGTGACCTGCATTTATTGCGCCGGAAAAGTTGTGAAGATCGTGTCTTCCGCACCCAATAGTGTCTAGGAGTGCAAAAATGTGTTTTGGAACGATCCTCGTGCGAAACACCGACGCACAAGTTTGTTCATGTTCGAGTGGCCCGACTAGTGACCCGCATTTATTGCGTCGGGACAAGTTGTGAAAACTGTGTTTTCCACACCCGGTAGTGTCTAGGAGTCCAAAAATTTGTTCGGGAACAATTTATGTGCGAAACACCAACGCACAATTTTGATCACGTTCCGGTGGCCCCATTAGTGACCTGCATTTATTGCGCCGGGACAAGTTGTGAAGACTGTTTCTTCCTCACCCAGTAGTGTCTAGGAGTCCAAAAATGTGTTTCGGAACGATCCCTGTGCGAAACACCGACGCACGATTTTGTTCATGTTCGGGAGGCCCGACTAGTGACCCGCATTTATTGCGCCGGCACAAGTTGTGAAAACTGTGATTTCTCCACTCGGTAGTGTCTAGGAGTCCAAAAATGTGTTCCGGAACAATTCATGTGCGAAACACCCGACGCACAAGTTTGTTCATGTTCGGGTGGCCCGACTAGTGACCCGCATTTATTGCGTCGGGACAAGTTGTGAAAACTGTGTTTTCCACACCCGGTAGTGTCTAGGAGTCCAAAAATGTGTTCGGGAACAATTCATGTGCGAAACACCAACGCACAATTTTGTTCACGTTCCGGTGGCCCCACTAGTGACCTGCATTTATTGCGCCGGGACAAGTCGTGAAGACTGTGTCTTCCTCACCCAATAGTGTCTAGGAGTCCAAAAATGTGTTTCGGAACGATCCTCGTGTGAAACACCGACGCACAATTTTGTTCATGTTCGGGAGGCCCGACTAGTGACCCGCATTTATTGCGCCAGGACAAGTTGTGAAAACTGTGTTTTCCGCACCCGGTAGTGTCTAGGAGTCCAAAAATGTGTTCCGTAAGAATTCATGTGCGAAACACCGACGCACAATTTTGTTCATGTTCGGGTGGCCCGACTAGTGACCCGCATTTATTGCGCCGGCACAAGTTGTGAAAACTGTGATTTCTCTACTCGGTAGTGTCTAGGAGTCCAAAAATGTGTTCCGGAACAATTCATGTGCGAAACACCAACGCACAATTTTGTTCACGTTCCGGTGGCCCCACTAGTGACCTGCATTTATTGCGCCGGGACAAGTCGTGAAGACTGTGTCTTCCTCACCCAATAGTGTCTAGGAGTCCAAAAATGTGTTTCGGAACGATCCTCGTGTGAAACACCGACGCACAATTTTGTTCATGTTCGGGAGGCCCGACTAGTGACCCGCATTTATTGCGCCGAGACAAGTTGTGAAAACTGTGTTTTCCGCACCCGGTAGTGTCTAGGAGTCCAAAAATGTGTTCCGTAAGAATTCATGTGCGAAACACCGACGCACAAGTTTGTTCATGTTCGAGTGGCCCGACTAGTGACCGCATTTATTGCGTCGGGACAAGTTGTGAAAACTGTGTTTTCCACACCCGGTAGTGTCTAGGAGTCCAAAAATGTGTTCGGGAACAATTCATGTGCGAAACACCAACGCACAATTTTGTTCATGTTCCGGTGGCCCCACTAGTGACCTGCATTTATTGCGCCGGGACAAGTTGTGAAGACGGTGTCTTCCGCACCCGATAGTGTCTAGGAGTCCAAACATGTATTTCGGAACGATCCCTGTGCGAAACACCGACGCACAATTTTGTTCATGTTCGGGAGGCTCGACTAGTGACCCGCATTTATTGCGTCGGGACAAGTTGTGAAAACTGTGTTTTCCACACCCGTAGTGTTGAAAACTGTGTTTTCCACACCCGGTAGTGTCTAGGAGTCCAAAAATGTGTTCCGTAATAATTCATGTGCGAAACACCGACGCACAAGTTTGTTCATGTCCGGGTGGCCCGACTAGTGACCCGCATTTATTGCGTCGGGACAAGTTGTAAAACTGTGTTTTCCACACCCGGTAGTGTCTAGGAGTCCAAAAATGTGATCGGGAACAATTCATGTGCGAAGCACCAACGCACAATTTTGTTCATGTTCCGGTGGCCCCACTAGTAACCTGCATTTGTTGCGCCGGGACAAGTTGTGAAGACCGTGTCTTCCTCACCCAGATAGTGTCTAGGAGTCCAAAAATGTGTTTCGGAACGATCCATGTGCGAAACACCGATGCACAATTTTGTTCATGTTCGGGAGGCCCGACTAGTGACCCGCATTTATTGCGCCGGGGCAAGTTGTGAAAACTGTGTTTTCCGCACCCGGTTGTGTCTAGGAGTCCAAAAATGTGTTCCGTAATAATTCATGTGCGAAACACCGAAGCACAATTTTGTTCATGTTTGGGTGGCCCGACTAGTGACCCGCATTTATTGCGCCGGCACAAGTTGTGAAAACTGTGATTTCTCCACTCGGTAGTGTCTAGGAGTCCAAAAATGTGTTCCGGAACAATTCATGTGCGAAACACCGACGCACAATTTTGCTCATGTTTGGGTGGCCCGACTAGTGACCCGCATTTATTGGGCCGGCACTAGTTGTGAAAACTGTGTTTTCTCCACTCGGTAGTGCCTAGGAGTCCAAAAATGTGTTCCGGAACAATTCGTCTGCGAAACACCGACGCACAATTTTGTTCATGTTCGGCTGGCCCGACTAGTGACCCTCATTTATTGCGTCTGGGACAAGTTCTGAAAACTATGTTTTCCGCACCCGGTAGTGTCTAGGAGTCGAAAAATGTGTTGTGTAACAATTCATGTCCGAAACACCGAAGCACAATTTTGGTCATTTTCGGGTGGCCCTCCGCACCCGGTAGTGTCTAGGAGTCCAAAAATGTGTTTCCGAACAATCCATGAGCGAAACACCGACGCACAATTTTGTTCATGTTCGGGTGGCCCACTAGTAACCTGCGTTTATTGCGCAGGGACATGTTGTGAACACTGTGTTTTCCGCAGCCGGTAGTGTCTAGGAGTATGAAAATGTGTTCCACAATGATCCGAACGCGAAACACCGGTGCACAATTTTGTTCAACTTCCGGTGGCCCCCAAGTGACCTACATTTATTGCGCCGGAAAAGTTGTGAAGACCGTGTCTTCCGCACCCAATAGTGTCTAGGAGTGCAAAAATGTGTTTCGGAACGATCCCTGTGCGAAACACCGACGCACAATTTTGTTCATGTTCCGGTGGCCCGACTAGTGACCCGCATTTATTGCGCCAGGACAAGTCGTGAAAACTGTGTTTTCCGCACCCGTAGTGTCTAGGAGTCCAAAAATGTGTTCCGTAATAATTCATGTGCGAAACACCGACGCACAATTTTGTTCATGTTTTGGTGGCCCGACTAGTGACCCGCATTTATTGCGCCGGCACAAGTTGTGAAAACTGTGATTTCTCCACTCGGTAGTGTGTAGGAGTCCAAAAATGTGTTTCAGAACAATTCATGTGCGAAACACCGACGCACAAGTTTGTTCATGTTCGGGTGGCCCGACTAGTGACCCGCATTTATTGCGTCGGGACAAGTTGTGAAAACTGTGTTTTCCACACCCGGTAGTGTCTAGGAGTCCAAAAATGTGTTCGGGAACAATTCATGTGCAAAACACCAACGCACAATTTTGTGCATGTTCCGGTGGCCCCACTAGTGACCTGCATTTATTGCGTCGGGACAAGTTATGAAGACCGTGTGTTCCTCACCCGAGTAGTGTCTAGGAGTCCAAAAATGTGTTTCGGAACGATCCTCGTGCGAAACACCGACGCACAATTTTGTTCATGTTCGGGAGGCCCGACTAGTGACCCGCATTTATTGCGCCGGGACAAGTTGTGAAAACCGTGTTTTCCGCACCCGGTTGTGTCTAGGAGTCCAAAAATGTGTTCCGTAATAATTCATGTGCGAAACACCGACGCACAATTTTGCTCATGTTTGGGTGGCCCGACTAGTGACCCGCATTTATTGCGCTGGCAATAGTTGCGAAAATTGTGTTTTCCGCACCCGGTTGTGTCTAGGAGTCCAAAAATGTGTTCCGTAATAATTCATGTGCGAAACACCGACGCACAATTTTGCTCATGTTTGGGTGGCCCGACTAGTGACCCGCATTTATTGCGCCGGCACTAGTTGTGAAAACTGTATTTTCCGCACCCGGTAGTGTCTAGGAGTATGAAAATGTGTTCCGTAATAATTTATGTGCGAAACACCGACGCACAATTTTGTTAATGTTCGGGTGGCCCGACTAGTGACCCGCATTTATTGCGCCAGGACAAGTTGTGAACATTGTGTTTTGCGCACCCGGTAGTGTGTAGCAGTCCAAAAATGTGTTCCGTAATAATTCATGTGCGGAACACCAACGCACAATTTTGTTCATGTTTGGGTGGCCCGACTAGTGAACCGCATTTATTGCGCCGGCACAAGTAGTGAAAACTGTGATTTCCACACCCGGTAGTGTCTAGGAGTCCAAAAATGTGTTCGGGAACAATTCATGTGCGAAACACCGACGCACAAGTTTGCTCATGTTCGGGTGGCCCCACTAGTAACCTGCATTTATTGCGCCGGGACAAGTTGTGAAGACTGTGTCTTCCGCACCCGATAGTGGCTAGGAGTCCAAAAATGTGTTTCGGAACGAACCCTGTGCGAAACACCGAAGCACAATTTTGTTCATGTTCGGGAGGCACGACTAGTGACCCGCATTTATTGCGCCGGGACAAGTTGTGAAAACTGTGTTTTCCACACCCGGTAGTGTCTAGGAGTCCAAAAATGTGTTCCGTAATAATTCATGTGCGGAACACCAACGCACAATTTTGTTCATGTTTGGGTGGCCCGACTAGTGAACCGCATTTATTGCGCCGGCACAAGTAGTGAAAACTGTGATTTCCACACCCGGTAGTGTCTAGGAGTCCAAAAATGTGTTCGGGAACAATTCATGTGCGAAACACCGACGCACAAGTTTGCTCATGTTCGGGTGGCCCCACTAGTAACCTGCATTTATTGCGCCGGACAAGTTGTGAAGACTGTGTCTTCCGCACCCGATAGTGGCTAGGAGTCCAAAAATGTGTTTCGGAACGAACCTCGTGCGAAACACCGAAGCACAATTTTGTTCATGTTCGGGAGGCACGACTAGTGACCCGCATTTATTGCGCCGGGACAAGTTGTGAAAACTGTGTTTTCCACACCCGGTAGTGTCTAGGAGTCCAAAAATGTGTTCCGTAATAATTCATGTGCGGAACACCGACGCACAATTTTGTTCATGTTTGGGTGGCCCGACTAGTGACCCGCATTTATTGCGCCGGCACAAGTAGTGAAAACTGTGATTTCCACACCCGGTAGTGTCTAGGAGTCCGAAAATGTGTTCGGGAACAATTCATGTGCGAAACACCGACGCACAAGTTTGTTCATGTTCGGGTGGCCCCACTAATCACCTGCATTTATTGCGCCGGGACAAGTTGTGAAGACCGTGTCTTCGCAACCAGTAGTGTCTAGGAGTCCAAAAATGAGTTTCGGAACGAACCCCGTGCGAAACACCGAAGCACAATTTTGTTCATGTTCGGGAGGCCCGACTAGTGACCCGCATTTATTGCGCCGGGACAAGTTGTGAAAACTGTGTTTTCCACACCCGGTAGTGTCTAGGAGTCCAAAAATGTGTTCCGTAATAATTCATGTGCGGAACACCGACGCACAATTTTGTTCATGTTTGGGTGGCCCGACTAGTGACCCGCATTTATTGCGCCGGCACAAGTAGTGAAAACTGTGATTTCCACACCCGGTAGTGTCTAGGAGTCCAAAAATGTGTTCGGGAACAATTCATGTGCGAAACACCGACGCACAAGTTTGTTCATGTTCGGGTGGCCCTACTAGTAACCTGCATTTATTGCGCGGGACAAGTTGTGAAGACTGTGTCTTCCGCACCCGATAGTGTCTAGGAGTCCAAAAATGGATTTCGGAACGAACCCCGTGCGAAACACCGAAGCACAATTTTGTTCATGTTCGGGAGGCCCGACTAGTGACCGGCATTTATTGCGCCGGGACAAGTTGTGAAAACTGTGTTTTCCACACCCGGTAGTGTCTAGGAGTGCAAAAATGTGTTCCGTAATAATTCATGTGCGGAACACCGACGCACAATTTTGTTCATGTTTGGGTGGCCCGACTAGTGACCCGCATTTATTGCGCCGGCACAAGTAGTGAAAACTGTGATTTCCACACCCGGTAGTGTCTAGGAGTCCAAAAATGTGTTCGGGAACAATTCATGTGCGAAACACCGACGCACAAGTTTGTTCATGTTCGGGTGGCCCCACTTGTAACCTGCATTTATTGCGCCGGGACAAGTTGTGAAGACTGTGTCTTCCGCACCCGATAGTGTCTAGGATTCCAAAAATGTGTTTCGGAACGAACCTCGTGCGAAACACCGAAGCACAATTTTGTTCATGTTCGGGAGGCCCGACTAGTGACCCGCATTTATTGCGCCGGGACAAGTTGTGAAAACTGTGTTTTCCACACCCGGTAGTGTCTAGGAGTCCAAAAATGTGTTCCGTAATAATTCATGTGCGGAACACCGACGCACAATTTTGTTCATGTTTGGGTGGCCCGACTAGTGACCCGCATTTATTGCGCCGGCACAAGTAGTGAAAACTGTGATTTCCACACCCGGTAGTGTCTAGGAGTCCAAAAATGTGTTCGGGAACAATTCATGTGCGAAACACCGACGCACAAGTTTGTTCATGTTCGGGTGGCCCTACTAGTAACCTGCATTTATTGCGCGGGACAAGTTGTGAAGACTGTGTCTTCCGCACCCGATAGTGTCTAGGAGTACAAAAATGTGTTTCGGAACGAACCCTGTGCGAAACACCGAAGCACAATTTTGTTCATGTTCGGGAGGCCCGACTAGTGACCGGCATTTATTGCGCCGGGACAAGTTGTGAAAACTGTGTTTTCCACACCCGGTAGTGTCTAGGAGTGCAAAAATGTGTTCCGTAATAATTCATGTGCGGAACACCGACGCACAATTTTGTTCATGTTTGGGTGGCCCGACTAGTGACCCGCATTTATTGCGCCGGCACAAGTAGTGAAAACTGTGATTTCCACACCCGGTAGTGTCTAGGAGTCCAAAAATGTGTTCGGGAACAATTCATGTGCGAAACACCGACGCACAAGTTTGTTCATGTTCGGGTGGCCCCACTAGTAACCTGCATTTATTGCGCCGGGACAAGTTGTGAAGACTGTGTCTTCCGCACCCGATAGTGTCTAGGAGTCCAAAAATGTGTTTCGGAACGAACCCCGTGCGAAACACCGAAGCACAATTTTGTTCATGTTCGGGAGGCCCGACTAGTGACCCGCATTTATTGCGCCGGGACAAGTTGTGAAAACTGTGTTTTCCACACCCGGTAGTGTCTAGGAGTCCAAAAATGTGTTCCGTAATAATTCATGTGCGAAACACCGACGCACAATTTTGCTCATGTTTGGGTGGCCCGACTAGTGACCCGCATTTATTGCGTCGGCACAAGTTGTGAAAACTGTGTTTTCTCCACTCGGTAGTGTCTAGGAGTCCAAAAATGTGTTCCGGAACAATTCGTGTGCGAAACACCGACACACAATTTTGTTCATGTTCGGGTGCCTCGACTAGTGACCCTCATTTATTACGCCGGGACAAGTTGTGAAAATTGTGTTTTCCGCACCCGGTAGTGTCTAGGAGTCGAAAAATGTGTTCCGTAACAATTCATGTCCGAAACACCGACGCACAATTTTAGTCATTTTCGGGTGGCCCTCCGCACCCGGTAGTGTCTAGGAGTCCACAAATGTGTTTCCGAACAATCCATGTGCCAAACACCGACGCAGAATTTTGTTCATGTTCGGGTGGCCCACTAGTAACCTGCATTTATTGCGCAGGGACAAGTTGTGAACACTCGTGTTTTCCGCACCCGGTAGTGTCTAGGAGTATGAAAATGTGTTCCCCAACGATCCGAACGCGAAACACCGGCGCACAATTTTGTTCAACTTCGGGTGGCCCCCTAGTGACCTGCATTTATTGCGCCGGAAAAGTTGTGAAGACTGTGTCTTCCGCACCCAATAGTGTCTAGGAGTCCAAAAATGTGTTTCGGAACGATCCTCGTGCGAAACACCGACGCACAAGTTTGTTCATGTTCGGGTGGCCCGACAAGTGACCCGCATTTATTGCGTCGGGAGAAGTTGTGAAAACTGTGTTTTCCACACCCGATAGTGTCTAGGAGTCCAAAAATGTGATCGGGAACAATTCATGTGCGAAGCACCAACGCACAATTTTGTTCATGTTCCGGTGGCCCCACTAGTGACCTGCATTTATTGCGCCGGGACAAGTTGTGAAGACTGTGTCTTCCGCACCCGAGTAGTGTCTAGGAGTCCAAAAATGTGTTTCGGAACGATCCCTGTGTGAAACACCGACGCACAATTTTGTTCATGTTCGGGAGGCCCGACGAGTGACCCGCATTTATTGCGCCGGGACAAGTTGTGAAAACTGTGTTTTCCACACCCGGTAGTGTCTAGGAGTCCAAAAATGTGTTCCATAATAATTTATGTGCGAAACACCGACGCACAATTTTGTTCATGTTCGGGTGGCCCGACTAGTGACCCGCATTTATTGCGCGAGGACAAGTTGTGAAAACTGTGTTTTCCGCACCCGGTAGTGTCTAGGAGTCCAAAAATGTGTTCCGTAATAATTCAAGTGCGAAACACCGACGCACAATTTTGCTCATGTTTGGGTGGCCCGACTAGTCACCCGCATTTATTGCGCCGACACAAGTTGTGAAAACTGTGTTTTCTCCACTCGGTAGTGCCTAGGAGTCCAAAAATATGTTCCGGAATAATTCGTGCGCGAAACACCGACGCACAATTTTGTTCATGTTCGGGTGGCCTGACTAGTGACCCTCATTTATTGCGCCGGGCAAGTTGTGAAAACTGTGTTTTCCGCACCCGGAAGTGTCTAGGAATCAAAAAATGTGTTTCCGAACAATCCCTGTGCGAAACACCGACGCACAATTTTGTTCATGTTCGGGTGGCCCACTAGTAACCAACATTTATTGCGCAGGGACAAGTTGTGAACACTCGTGTTTTCCGCACCCGGTAGTGTCTAGGAGTATGAAACTGTGTTCCCCAACGATCCGAACGCGAAATACCGGGGCACAATTTTGTTCATGTTCGGGTGGCCCGACTAGTGACTCGCATTTATTGCGCCGGGACAAGTTGTGAAAACTGTGTTTTCCGCACCCGATAGTGTCTAGGAGTCCAAAAATGTGTTCCGTAATAATTCATGTGCGAAACACCGACGCACAAATTTGCTCATGTTTGGGTGGCCCGACTAGTGACCCGCATTTATTGCGCCGGCACAAGTTGTGAAAACTGTGTTTTCTCCACTCGGTAGTGTCTAGGAGTCCAAAAAGGTGTTCCGGAACAATTCGTGTGTGAAACTCCGACGCACAATTTTGTTCATGTTCGGGTGGCCCGACTAGTGACCCTCATTTATTGCGCCGGGACAAGTTGTGAAAACTGTGTTTTCCACACCCGGTAGTGTCTAGGAGTCCAAAAATGTGTTTCCGAACAATACATGTGCGAAACACCGACGCACAATTTTGTTCATGTTCGGGTGGCCCACTAGTAACCTGCATTTATTGCGCAGGGACAAGTTGTGAACACTCGTGTTTTCCGCACCCGGTAGTGTCTAGGAGTATGAAACTGTGTTCCCCAACGATCCGAACGCGAAATACCGGGGCACAATTTTGTTCAACTTCGGGTGGCCCCCCTAGTGACCTGCATTTATTGCGCCGGAAAAGTTGTGAAGACTGTGTGTTCCGCACCCAATAGTGTCTAGGAGTCCGAAAATATGTTTCGGAACGATCCTCGTGCTGAAACACCGACGCACAATTTTGTTCATGTTCGGGTGGCCCGACTAGTGACCTGCATTTATTGCGCCAGGACAAGTTGTGAAAACTGTGTTTTCCGCACCCGATAGTGTCTAGGAGTCCAAAAATGTGTTCCGTAATAATTCATGTGCGAAACACCGACGCACAAATTTGCTCATGTTTGGGTGGCCCGACTAGTGACCCGCATTTATTGCGCCGACACAAGTTGTGAAAACTGTGTTTTCTCCACTCGGTAGTGTCTAGGAGTCCAAAAATGTGTTCGGAACAATTCGTGTGCGAAAAACCGACGCACAATTTTGTTCATGTTCGGGTGGCCCGACTAGTGACCCTCATTTATTGTGCCGGGACAAGTTGTGAAAACTGTGTTTTCCGCACCCGGTAGTGTCTAGGAGTCGAAAAATGTGTTCCGTAACAATTCATGTCCGAAACACCGAAGCACAATTTTGGTCATTTACGGGTGGCCCTCCGCACCCGATAGTGTCTAGGAGTCCAAAAATGTGTTTCCGAACAATCCATGTGCGAAACACCGACGCACAATTTTGTTCATGTTCGGGTGGCCCACTAGTAACCTGCATTTATTGCGCAGGGACAAGATGTCAACACTGTGTTTTCCGCACCCGGTAGTGTCTAGGAGTATGAAAATGTGTTCCACAACGATCCGAACGCGAAACACCGGCGCACAATTTTGTTCAACTTCGGGTGGCCCCCTAGTGACCTGCATTTATTGCGCTGGAAAAAGTTGTGAAGATTGTGTCTTCCGCACCCAATAGTGTTTAGGAGTCCAAAAATGTGTTTCGGAACGATCCCTATGCGAAACACCGACGCACAATTTTGTTCATGTTCGGGTGGCCCGACTAGTGACCCGCATTTATTGCGTCGGGACAAGTTGTGAAGACTGTGTTTTCCGCACCCGGTAGTGTCTAGTAGTCGAAATATGTGTTCCGTAATAATTCATGTGCGAAACACCGACGCACAATTTTGTTCATGTTTGGGCGGCCCGACTAGTGACCCGCATTTATTGCACCGGCACAAGTTGTGAATACTGTGATTTCTCCAATCGGTAGTGTCTAGGAGTCCAAAATTGTGTTCCGAAACAATTCATGTGCGAAACACCGACGCACAAGTTTGTTCATGTTCGGGTGGCCCGACTAGTGACCCGCATTTATTGCGTCGGGAAAAGTTGTGAAAACTGAGTTTTCCCCACCCGGTAGTGTCCAGGAGTCCAAAAATGTGATCGGGAACAATTCATGTGCGAAGCACCAACGCACAATTTTGTTCATGTTCCGGTGGCCCCACTAGTGACCTGCATTTATTGCGCCGGGACAAGTTGTGAAGACTGTGTCTTCCACACCCGATAGTGTCTAGGAGTCCAAAAACGTGTTTCGGAACGATCCTCGTGCGAAACACCGACGCACAATTTTGTTCATGTTCGGCAGGCCCGACCAGTGACCCGCATTTATTGCGCGGGACAAGTTGTGAAAACTGTGTTTTCCACACCCGGTAGTGTCTAGGAGTCCAAAAATGTGTTCCGTAACAATTCATGTCCGAAACACCGAAGCACAATTTTGGTCATTTTCGGGTGGCCCTCCGCACCCGGTAGTGTCTAGGAGTCCAAAAATGTGTTTCCGAACATTCCATGTGCGAAACACCGACGCACAATTTTGTTCATGTTCGGGTGGCCCACTAGTAACCTGCATTTATTGCGCAGGGACAAGTTGTGAACACTGTGTTTTCCGCACCCGGTAGTGTCTAGGAGTATGAAAATGTGTTCCACAACGATCCGAACGCGAAACACCGGCGCACAATTTTGTTCAACTTCGGGTGGCCCCCTAGTGACCTGCATTTATTGCGCCGGAAAAAGTTGTGAAGACTGTGTCTTCCGCACCCAATAGTGTTTAGGAGTCCAAAAATATGTTTCGGAACGATCCTCGTGCGAAACACCGACGCACAATTTTGTTCATGTTCGGGAGGCCCGACCAGTGACCCGCATTTATTGCGCCGGGACAAGTTGTGAAAACTGTGTTTTCCGCACCCGATAGTGTCTAGGAGTCCAAAAATGTGTTCCGTAATAATTCATGTGCGAAACACCGACGCACAATTTTGTTCATGTTTGGGTGGCCCGACTAGTGACCCGCATTTATTGCGCCGGCACAAGTTGTGAAAACTGTGATTTCTCCACTCGGTAGTGTCTAGGAGTCCAAAAATGTGTTCCGAAACAATTCATGTGCGAAACACCGACGCACAAGTTTGTTCATGTTCGGGTGGCCCGACTAGTGACCCGCATTTATTTCGTCGGGAAAAGTTGTGAAAACTGTGTTTTCCACACCCGGTAGTGTCTAGGAGTCCAAAAATGTGATCGGGAACAATTCATGTGCGAAGCACCAACGCACAATTTTGTTCATGTTCCGGTGGCCCCACTAGTGACCTTTATTTATTGTGCCGGGACAAGTTGTGAAGACCGTGTCTTCCACACCTAGTAGTGTCTAGGAGTCCAAAAACGTGTTTCGGAACGATCCTCGTGCGAAACACCGACGCACAACTTTGTTCATGTTCGGGAGGCCCGACCAGTGACCCGCATTTATTGCGCTGGGACAAGTTGTGAAAACTGTGTTTTCCACACCCGGTAGTGTCTAGGAGTCCAAAAATGTGTTCCGAAATAATTTATGTGCGAAACACCAACGCACAATTTTGTTCATGTTCGGGTGGCCCGACTAGTGACCCGCATTTATTGCGCCAGGACAAGTTGTGAATACTGTGTTTTCCGCACCCGGTAGTGTCTAGGAGTCCAAAAATTTGTTCCGTAATAATTCATGTGCGAAACACCGACGCACAATTTTGCTCATGTTTGGGTGGCCCGACTTGTGACCCGCATTTATTGCGCCGACACATGTTGTGAAAACTGTGTTTTCTCCACTCGGTAGTGCCTAGGAGTCCAAAAATGTGTTCCGGAACAATTCGTGTGCGAAACACCGACGCACAATTTCGTTCATGCTCGGGTGGCCCGACTAGTGACCCTCATTTATTGCGCCGGGACAAGTTGTGAAAACTGTGTGTTCCGCACCCGGTAGTGTCTAGGAGTCGAGAAATGTGTTCCGTAACAATTCTTGTCCGAAACATCGAAGCACAATTTTGGTCATTTTCGGGTGGCCCGACTAGTGACCCTCATTTATTGCGTCGGGACAAGTTGTGAAAACTGTGTTTTCCGCACCCGGTAGTGTCTAGGAGTCGAAAAATGTGTTCCGTAACAATTCTTGTCCGAAACACCGAAGCACAATTTTGGTCATTTTCGGGTGGCCCTCCGCACCCGGTAGTGTCTAGGAGTCCAAAAATGTGTTTCCGAACATTCCATGTGCGAAACACCGACGCACAATTTTGTTCATGTTCGGGTGGCCCACTAGTAACCTGCATTTATTGCGCAGGGACAAGTTGTGAACACTCGTGTTTTCCGCACCCGGTAGTGTCTAGGAGTATGAAAATGTGTTCCACAACGATCCGAACACGAAACACCGGCGCACAATTTTGTTCAACTTCGGGTGGCCCCCTAGTGACCTGCATTTATTGCGCCGGAAAAAGTTGTGAAGACCGTGTCTTCCGCACCCAATAGTGTTTAGGAGTCCAAAAATATGTTTCGGAACGATCCTCGTGCGAAACACCGACGCACAATTTTGTTCATGTTCGGGAGGCCCGACCAGGTGACCCGCATTTATTGCGCCGGGACAAGTTGTGAAAACTGTGTTTTCCCCACCCGGTAGTGTCTAGGAGTCCAAAAATATGTTCCGTAATAATTTATGTGCGAAACACCGACGCACAATTTTGTTCATGTTCGGGTGGCCCGACTAGTGACCCGCATTTATTGCGTCGGGACAAGTTGTGAAAACTGTGTTTTCCGCACCCGGTAGTGTCTAGGAGTCCAAAAATGTGTTCCGGAACAATTCGTGTGCGAAACACCGACGCACAATTTTGTTCATGTTCGGGAGGCCCGACCGGTGACCCGCATTTATTCCGTCGGGACAAGTAGTGAAAACTGTGTTTTCCACACCCGGTAGTGTCTAGGAGTCCAAAAATGTGTTCCGGAACAATTCGTGTGCGAAACACCGACGCACAATTTTGTTCATGTTCGGGTGGCCCGATTAGTGACCCTCATTTATTGCGCCGGGACAAGTTTTGAAAAATGTGTTTTCCGCACCCGGTAGTGTCTAGGAGTCGAAAAATGTGTTCCGTAACAATTCATGTCCGAAACACCGCAGCACAATTTTGGTCATTTTCGGGTGGCCCTCCGCACCCGGTAGTGTCTAGGAGTCCAAAAATGTGTTTCCGAACAATCCATGTGCGAAACACCGACGCACAATTTTGTTCATGTTCGGGTGGCCCACTAGTAACCTGCATTTTATTGCGCAGGGACAAGTTGTGAACACTGTGTTTTCCGCACCCGGTAGTGTCTAGGAGTATGAAAATGTGTTCCCCAACGATCCGAACGCGAAACACCGGCGCACAATTTTGTTCAACTTCGGGTGGCCCCCTAGTGACCTGCATTTATTGCGCCGGAAAAGTTGTGAAGACTGTGTCTTCCGCACCCAATAGTGTCTAGGAGTCCAAAAATGTGTTTCGGAACGATCCCTGTGCGAAACACCGACGCACAATTTTGTTCATGTTCGGGTGGCCCGACTAGTGACCCGCATTTATTGCGTCGGGACAAGTTGTGAAAACTGTGTTTTCCGCACTCTGTAGTGTCTAGGAGTCCAAAAATGTGTTCCGTAATAATTCATGTGCGAAACACCGACGCACAATTTTGTTCATGTTTGGGTGGCCCGACTAGTGACCCGCATTTATTGCGCCGGCACAAGTTGTGAAAACTGTGATTTCTCCACTCGGTAGTGTCTAGGAGTCCAAAAATGTGTTCGGAACAATTCATGTGCGAAACACCGACGCACAAGTTTGTTCATGTTCGGGTGGCCCGACTAGTGACCCGCATTTGTTGCGCCAGGACAAGTTGTGAAAACTGTGTTTTCCGCACCCGGTAGTGTCTAGGAGTCGAAAAATGTGTTTCCGAACAATCCATGTGCGAAACACCGACGCACAATTTTGTTCATGTTCGGGTGGCCCACTCGTAACCTGCATTTATTGCGCAGGGACAACTTGTGACCACTGTGTTTTCCGCACCCGGTAGTGTCTAGGAGTATGAAAATGTGTTCCCCAACGATCCGAACGCGAAACACCGGCCCACAATTTTGTTCAACTTCGGGTGGCCCCCCTAGTGACCTGCATTTATTGCGCCGGGCAAAGTTGTGAAGACCGTGTCTTCCGCACCCAATAGTGTCTAGGAGTCCAAAAATGTGTTTCGGAACGATCCTCGTGCGAAAGACCGACGCACAATTTTGTTCATGTTCGGGTGGCCATACTAGTGACCCGCATTTATTGCACGAGGACGAGTTGTGAAAACTGTGTTTTCTGCACCCGGTAGTGTCTAGGAGTCCAAAAATGTGTTCCGTAATAATTCATGTGCGAAACACCGACGCACAATTTTTGTTCATGTTTGGGTGGCCCGACTAGTGACCCGCATTTATTGCGTCGGGACAAGTTGTGAAAACTGAGCTTTCCACACCCAATAGTGTCTAGGAGTCCAAAAATGTGATCGGGAACAATTCATGTGCGAAGCACCAACGCACAATTTTGTTCATGTTCCGGTGGCCCCACTAGTGACCTGCATTTATTGCGCCGGGACAAGTTGTGAAGACTGTGTCTTCCGCACCCGATAGTGTCTAGGAGTCCAAAAATGTGTTTCGGAACGATCCCTATGCGAAACACCGACGCACAATTTTGTTCATGTTCGGGAGGCCCGACCAGTGACCCGCATTTATTACGCCGGGACAAGTTGTGAAAACTGTGTTTTCCACACCCGGTAGTGTCTCGGAGTCCAAAAATGTGTTCCGTAATAATTGATGTGCGAAACACCGACGCACAATTTTGTTCATGTTCGGGTGGCCCGACTAGTCACCTGCATTTATTGCGCCAGGACAAGTTGTGAAAACTGTGTTTTCAGCACCCGGTAGTGTCTAGGAGTCCAAAAATGTGTTCCGTAATAATTCATGTGCGAAACACCGACGCACAATTTTGCTCATGTTTGGGTGGCCCGACTAGTGACCCGCATTTATTGCGCCGACACAAGTTGCGAAAACTGTGTTTTCTCCCTCGGTAGTGCCTAGGAGTCCAAAAATGTGTTCCGGAACAATTCGTGTGCGAAACACCGACGCACAATTTTGTTCATGTTCGGGTGGCCCGATTAGTGACCCTCATTTGTTGCGCCGGGACAAGTTTTGAAAAATGTGTTTTCCGCACCCGGTAGTGTCTAGGAGTCGAAAAATGTGTTCCGTAACAATTCATGTCCGAAACACCGAAGCACAATTTTGGTCATTTTTGGGTGGCCCTCCGCACCCGGTAGTGTCTAGGAGTCCAAAAATGTGTTTCCGAACAATCCATGTGCGAAACACCGACGCACAATTTTGTTCATGTTCGGGTGGCCCACTAGTAACCTGCATTTTATTGCGCAGGGACAAGTTGTGAACACTGTGTTTTCCGCACCCGGTAGTGTCTAGGAGTATGAAAATGTGTTCCCCAACGATCCGAACGCGAAACACCGACGCACAATTTTGTTCAACTTCGGGTGGCCCCCTAGTGACCTGCATTAATTGCGCTGGAAAAGTTGTGAAGACTGTGTCTTCCGCACCCAATAGTGTCTAGGAGTCCAAAAATGTGTTTCGGAACGATCCCTGTGCGAAACACCGACGCACAATTTTGTTCATGTTCGGGTGGCCCGACTAGTGACCCGCATTTATTGCGCGAGGACAAGTAGTGAAAACTGTGTTTTCTGCACCCGGTAGTGTCTAGGACTCCAAAAATGTGTTCCGTAATAATTCATGTGCGAAACACCGACGCACAATTTTGTTCATGTTTGGGTGGCCCGACTAGTGACCCGCATTTTATTGCGCAGGGACAAGTTGTGAACATCTGTGTTTTCCGCACCCGGTAGTGTCTAGGAGTATGAAAATGTGTTCCCCAACGATCCGAACGCGAAACACCGACGCACAATTTTGTTCAACTTCGGGTGGCCCCCTAGTGACCTGCATTAATTGCGCCGGAAAAGTTGTGAAGACTCGTGTCTTCCGCACCCAATAGTGTCTAGGAGTCCAAAAATGTGTTTCGGAACGATCCTCGTGCGAAACACCGACGCACAATTTTGTTCATGTTCGGGAGGCCCGACCAGTGACCCGCATTTATTGCGCCGGGACAAGTTGTGAAAACTGTGTTTTCCACACCCGGTAGTGTCTAGGAGTCAAAAAATGTGTTCCGTAATAATTTATGTGCGAAACACCGACGCACAATTTTGTTCATGTTCGGGTGGCCCGACTAGTCACCCGCATTTATTGCGCCAGGACAAGTTGTGAAAACTGTGTTTTCAGCACCCGGTAGTGTCTAGGAGTCCAAAAATGTGTTCCGTAATAATTCATGTGCGAAACACCGACGCACAATTTTGTTCATGTTTGGGTGGCCCGACTAGTGACCCGCATTTATTGCGCCGGCACAAGTTGTGAAAACTGTGTTTTCTCCACTCGGTAGTGTCTAGGAGTCCAAAAAGGTGTTCCGGAACAATTCGTGTGTGAAACTCCGACGCACAATTTTGTTCATGTTCGGGTGGCCCGACTAGTGACCCTCATTTATTGCGCCGGGACAAGTTGTGAAAACTGTGTTTTCCACACCCGGTAGTGTCTAGGAGTCCAAAAATGTGTTTCCGAACAATACATGTGCGAAACACCGACGCACAATTTTGTTCATGTTCGGGTGGCCCACTAGTAACCTGCATTTATTGCGCAGGGACAAGTTGTGAACACCGTGTTTTCCGCACCCGGTAGTGTCTAGGAGTATGAAACTGTGTTCCCCAACGATCCGAACGCGAAATACCGGGGCACAATTTTGTTCAACTTCGGGTGGCCCCCTAGTGACCTGCATTTATTGCGCCGGAAAAGTTGTGAAGACTGTGTGTTCCGCACCCAATAGTGTCTAGGAGTCCGAAAATATGTTTCGGAACGATCCTCTGTGCGAAACACCGACGCACAATTTTGTTCATGTTCGGGTGGCCCGACTAGTGACCTGCATTTATTGCGCCAGGACAAGTTGTGAAAACTGTGTTTTCCGCACCCGATAGTGTCTAGGAGTCCAAAAATGTGTTCCGTAATAATTCATGTGCGAAACACCGACGCACAAATTTGCTCATGTTTGGGTGGCCCGACTAGTGACCCGCATTTATTGCGCCGACACAAGTTGTGAAAACTGTGTTTTCTCCACTCGGTAGTGTCTAGGAGTCCAAAAATGTGTTCCGGAACAATTCGTGTGCGAAAAACCGACGCACAATTTTGTTCATGTTCGGGTGGCCCGACTAGTGACCCTCATTTATTGTGCCGGGACAAGTTGTGAAAACTGTGTTTTCCGCACCCGGTAGTGTCTAGGAGTCGAAAAATGTGTTCCGTAACAATTCATGTCCGAAACACCGAAGCACAATTTTGGTCATTTACGGGTGGCCCTCCGCACCCGATAGTGTCTAGGAGTCCAAAAATGTGTTTCCGAACAATCCATGTGCGAAACACCGACGCACAATTTTGTTCATGTTCGGGTGGCCCACTAGTAACCTGCATTTATTGCGCAGGGACAAGTTGTCAACACTCGTGTTTTCCGCACCCGGTAGTGTCTAGGAGTATGAAAATGTGTTCCACAACGATCCGAACGCGAAACACCGGCGCACAATTTTGTTCAACTTCGGGTGGCCCCCTAGTGACCTGCATTTATTGCGCGGGAAAAAGTTGTGAAGATTGTGTCTTCCGCACCCAATAGTGTTTAGGAGTCCAAAAATGTGTTTCGGAACGATCCCTATGCGAAACACCGACGCACAATTTTGTTCATGTTCGGGTGGCCCGACTAGTGACCCGCATTTATTGCGTCAGGACAAGTTGTGAAGACTGTGTTTTCCGCACCCGGTAGTGTCTAGTAGTCGAAATATGTGTTCCGTAATAATTCATGTGCGAAACACCGACGCACAATTTTGTTCATGTTTGGGCGGCCCGACTAGTGACCCGCATTTATTGCACCGGCACAAGTTGTGAATACTGTGATTTCTCCAATCGGTAGTGTCTTGGAGTCCAAAATTGTGTTCCGAAACAATTCATGTGCGAAACACCGACGCACAAGTTTGTTCATGTTCGGGTGGCCCGACTAGTGACCCGCATTTATTGCGTCGGGAAAAGTTGTGAAAACTGAGTTTTCCCCACCCGGTAGTGTCTAGGAGTCCAAAAATGTGATCGGGAACAATTCATGTGCGAAGCACCAACGCACAATTTTGTTCATGTTCCGGTGGCCCCACTAGTGACCTGCATTTATTGCGCCGGGACAAGTTGTGAAGACCGTGTCTTCCACACCCGATAGTGTCTAGGAGTCCAAAAACGTGTTTCGGAACGATCCTCGTGCGAAACACCGACGCACAATTTTGTTCATGTTCGGCAGGCCCGACCAGTGACCCGCATTTATTGCGCCGGGACAAGTTGTGAAAACTGTGTTTTCCACACCCGGTAGTGTCTAGGAGTCCAAAAATGTGTTCCGTAACAATTCATGTCCGAAACACCGAAGCACAATTTTGGTCATTTTCGGGTGGCCCTCCGCACCCGGTAGTGTCTAGGAGTCCAAAAATGTGTTTCCGAACATTCCATGTGCGAAACACCGACGCACAATTTTGTTCATGTTCGGGTGGCCCACTAGTAACCTGCATTTATTGCGCAGGGACAAGTTGTGAACACTGTGTTTTCCGCACCCGGTAGTGTCTAGGAGTATGAAAATGTGTTCCACAACGATCCGAACGCGAAACACCGGCGCACAATTTTGTTCAACTTCGGGTGGCCCCCTAGTGACCTGCATTTATTGCGCCGGAAAAGTTGTGAAGACCGTGTCTTCCGCACCCAATAGTGTTTAGGAGTCCAAAAATATGTTTCGGAACGATCCTCGTGCGAAACACCGACGCACAATTTTGTTCATGTTCGGGAGGCCCGACCAGGTGACCCGCATTTATTGCGCCGGGACAAGTTGTGAAAACTGTGTTTTCCGCACCCGATAGTGTCTAGGAGTCCAAAAATGTGTTCCGTAATAATTCATGTGCGAAACACCGACGCACAATTTTGTTCATGTTTGGGTGGCCCGACTAGTGACCCGCATTTATTGCGCCGGCACAAGTTGTGAAAACTGTGATTTCTCCACTCGGTAGTGTCTAGGAGTCCAAAAATGTGTTCCGAAACAATTCATGTGCGAAACACCGACGCACAAGTTTGTTCATGTTCGGGTGGCCCGACTAGTGACCCGCATTTATTTCGTCGGGAAAAGTTGTGAAAACTGTGTTTTCCACACCCGGTAGTGTCTAGGAGTCCAAAAATGTGATCGGGAACAATTCATGTGCGAAGCACCAACGCACAATTTTGTTCATGTTCCGGTGGCCCCACTAGTGACCTGTATTTATTGTGCCGGGACAAGTTGTGAAGACTGTCTTCCACACCTAGTAGTGTCTAGGAGTCCAAAAACGTGTTTCGGAACGATCCTCGTGCGAAACACCGACGCACAACTTTGTTCATGTTCGGGAGGCCCGACCAGTGACCCGCATTTATTGCGCCGGGACAAGTTGTGAAAACTGTGTTTTCCACACCCGGTAGTGTCTAGGAGTCCAAAAATGTGTTCCGAAATAATTTATGTGCGAAACACCAACGCACAATTTTGTTCATGTTCGGGTGGCCCGACTAGTGACCCGCATTTATTGCGCCAGGACAAGTTGTGAATACTGTGTTTTCCGCACCCGGTAGTGTCTAGGAGTCCAAAAATTTGTTCCGTAATAATTCATGTGCGAAACACCGACGCACAATTTTGCTCATGTTTGGGTGGCCCGACTTGTGACCCGCATTTATTGCGCCGACACATGTTGTGAAAACTGTGTTTTCTCCACTCGGTAGTGCCTAGGAGTCCAAAAATGTGTTCCGGAACAATTCGTGTGCGAAACACCGACGCACAATTTCGTTCATGCTCGGGTGGCCCGACTAGTGACCCTCATTTATTGCGCCGGGACAAGTTGTGAAAACTGTGTGTTCCGCACCCGGTAGTGTCTAGGAGTCGAGAAATGTGTTCCGTAACAATTCTTGTCCGAAACATCGAAGCACAATTTTGGTCATTTTCGGGTGGCCCGACTAGTGACCCTCATTTATTGCGTCGGGACAAGTTGTGAAAACTGTGTTTTCCGCACCCGGTAGTGTCTAGGAGTCGAAAAATGTGTTCCGTAACAATTCTTGTCCGAAACACCGAAGCACAATTTTGGTCATTTTCGGGTGGCCCTCCGCACCCGGTAGTGTCTAGGAGTCCAAAAATGTGTTTCCGAACATTCCATGTGCGAAACACCGACGCACAATTTTGTTCATGTTCGGGTGGCCCACTAGTAACCTGCATTTATTGCGCAGGGACAAGTTGTGAACACTGTGTTTTCCGCACCCGGTAGTGTCTAGGAGTATGAAAATGTGTTCCACAACGATTCGAACACGAAACACCGGCGCACAATTTTGTTCAACTTCGGGTGGCCCCCTAGTGACCTGCATTTATTGCGCCGGAAAAGTTGTGAAGACCGTGTCTTCCGCACCCAATAGTGTTTAGGAGTCCAAAAATATGTTTCGGAACGATCCCTGTGCGAAACACCGACGCACAATTTTGTTCATGTTCGGGAGGCCCGACCAGTGACCCGCATTTATTGCGCCGGGACAAGTTGTGAAAACTGTGTTTTCCCCACCCGGTAGTGTCTAGGAGTCCAAAAATATGTTCCGTAATAATTTATGTGCGAAACACCGACGCACAATTTTGTTCATGTTCGGGTGGCCCGACTAGTGACCCGCATTTATTGCGTCGGGACAAGTTGTGAAAACTGTGTTTTCCGCACCCGGTAGTGTCTAGGAGTCCAAAAATGTGTTCCGGAACAATTCGTGTGCGAAACACCGACGCACAATTTTGTTCATGTTCGGGAGGCCCGACCAGTGACCCGCATTTATTCCGTCGGGACAAGTAGTGAAAACTGTGTTTTCCACACCCGGTAGTGTCTAGGAGTCCAAAAATGTGTTCCGGAACAATTCGTGTGCGAAACACCGACGCACAATTTTGTTCATGTTCGGGTGGCCCGATTAGTGACCCTCATTTATTGCGCCGGGACAAGTTTTGAAAAATGTGTTTTCCGCACCCGGTAGTGTCTAGGAGTCGAAAAATGTGTTCCGTAACAATTCATGTCCGAAACACCGAAGCACAATTTTGGTCATTTTCGGGTGGCCCTCCGCACCCGGTAGTGTCTAGGAGTCCAAAAATGTGTTTCCGAACAATCCATGTGCGAAACACCGACGCACAATTTTGTTCATGTTCGGGTGGCCCACTAGTAACCTGCATTTTATTGCGCAGGGACAAGTTGTGAACACTCGTGTTTTCCGCACCCGGTAGTGTCTAGGAGTATGAAAATGTGTTCCCCAACGATCCGAACGCGAAACACCGGCGCACAATTTTGTTCAACTTCGGGTGGCCCCCTAGTGACCTGCATTTATTGCGCCGGAAAAGTTGTGAAGACTGTGTCTTCCGCACCCAATAGTGTCTAGGAGTCCAAAAATGTGTTTCGGAACGATCCCTGTGCGAAACACCGACGCACAATTTTGTTCATGTTCGGGTGGCCCGACTAGTGACCCGCATTTATTGCGTCGGGACAAGTTGTGAAAACTGTGTTTTCCGCACCTGTAGTGTCTAGGAGTCCAAAAATGTGTTCCGTAATAATTCATGTGCGAAACACCGACGCACAATTTTGTTCATGTTTGGGTGGCCCGACTAGTGACCCGCATTTATTGCGCCGGCACAAGTTGTGAAAACTGTGATTTCTCCACTCGGTAGTGTCTAGGAGTCCAAAAATGTGTTCCGGAACAATTCATGTGCGAAACACCGACGCACAAGTTTGTTCATGTTCGGGTGGCCCGACTAGTGACCCGCATTTGTTGCGCCGGGACAAGTTGTGAAAACTGTGTTTTCCGCACCCGGTAGTGTCTAGGAGTCGAAAAATGTGTTTCCGAACAATCCATGTGCGAAACACCGACGCACAATTTTGTTCATGTTCGGGTGGCCCACTCGTAACCTGCATTTATTGCGCAGGGACAACTTGTGACCACTCGTGTTTTCCGCACCCGGTAGTGTCCAGGAGTATGAAAATGTGTTCCCCAACGATCCGAACGCGAAACACCGGCCCACAATTTTGTTCAACTTCGGGTGGCCCCCCTAGTGACCTGCATTTATTGCGCCGGGCAAAGTTGTGAAGACTGTGTCTTCCGCACCCAATAGTGTCTAGGAGTCCAAAAATGTGTTTCGGAACGATCCCTGTGCGAAAGACCGACGCACAATTTTGTTCATGTTCGGGTGGCCATACTAGTGACCCGCATTTATTGCACGAGGACGAGTTGTGAAAACTGTGTTTTCTGCACCCGGTAGTGTCTAGGAGTCCAAAAATGTGTTCCGTAATAATTCATGTGCGAAACACCGACGCACAATTTTTGTTCATGTTTGGGTGGCCCGACTAGTGACCCGCATTTATTGCGTCGGGACAAGTTGTGAAAACTGAGCTTTCCACACCCAATAGTGTCTAGGAGTCCAAAAATGTGATCGGGAACAATTCATGTGCGAAGCACCAACGCACAATTTTGTTCATGTTCCGGTGGCCCCACTAGTGACCTGCATTTATTGCGCCGGGACAAGTTGTGAAGACTGTGTCTTCCGCACCCGATAGTGTCTAGGAGTCCAAAAATGTGTTTCGGAACGATCCTCGTGCGAAACACCGACGCACAATTTTGTTCATGTTCGGGAGGCTCGACCGGTGACCCGCATTTATTACGCCGGGACAAGTTGTGAAAACTGTGTTTTCCACACCCGGTAGTGTCTCGGAGTCCAAAAATGTGTTCCGTAATAATTGATGTGCGAAACACCGACGCACAATTTTGTTCATGTTCGGGTGGCCCGACTAGTCACCTGCATTTATTGCGCCGGGACAAGTTGTGAAAACTGTGTTTTCAGCACCCGGTAGTGTCTAGGAGTCCAAAAATGTGTTCCGTAATAATTCATGTGCGAAACACCGACGCACAATTTTGCTCATGTTTGGGTGGCCCGACTAGTGACCCGCATTTATTGCGCCGACACAAGTTGCGAAAACCGTGTTTTCTCCCTCGGTAGTGCCTAGGAGTCCAAAAATGTGTTCCGGAACAATTCGTGTGTGAAACACCGACGCACAATTTTGTTCATGTTCGGGTGGCCCGATTAGTGACCCTCATTTGTTGCGCCGGGACAAGTTTTGAAAAATGTGTTTTCCGCACCCGGTAGTGTCTAGGAGTCGAAAAATGTGTTCCGTAACAATTCATGTCCGAAACACCGAAGCACAATTTTGGTCATTTTTGGGTGGCCCTCCGCACCCGGTAGTGTCTAGGAGTCCAAAAATGTGTTTCCGAACAATCCATGTGCGAAACACCGACGCACAATTTTGTTCATGTTCGGGTGGCCCACTAGTAACCTGCATTTTATTGCGCAGGGACAAGTTGTGAACACCTGTGTTTTCCGCACCCGGTAGTGTCTAGGAGTATGAAAATGTGTTCCCCAACGATCCGAACGCGAAACACCGACGCACAATTTTGTTCAACTTCGGGTGGCCCCCTAGTGACCTGCATTAATTGCGCCGGAAAAGTTGTGAAGACTGTGTCTTCCGCACCCAATAGTGTCTAGGAGTCCAAAAATGTGTTTCGGAACGATCCTCGTGCGAAACACCGACGCACAATTTTGTTCATGTTCGGGTGGCCCGACTAGTGACCCGCATTTATTGCGCGAGGACAAGTAGTGAAAACTGTGTTTTCTGCACCCGGTAGTGTCTAGGACTCCAAAAATGTGTTCCGTAATAATTCATGTGCGAAACACCGACGCACAATTTTGTTCATGTTTGGGTGGCCCGACTAGTGACCCGCATTTATTGCGCCGGCACAAGTTGTGAAAACTGTGATTTCTCCACTCGGTAGTGTCTAGGAGTCCAAAAATGTGTTCCGGAACAATTCATGTGCGAAACACCGACGCACAAGTTTGTTCATGTTCGGGTGGCCCGACTAGTGACCCGCATTTATTGCGTCGGGAGAAGTTGTGAAAACTGTGATTTCTCCACTCGGTAGTGTCTAGGAGTCCAAAAATGTGATCGGGAACAATTCATGTGCGAAGCACCAACGCACAATTTTGTTCATGTTCCGGTGGCCGCACTAGTTACCTGCATTTATTGCGCCGGGACAAGTTGTGAAGACTGTGTCTTCCGCACCCGATAGTGTCTAGGAGTCCACAAATGTGTTTCGGAACGATCCTCGTGCGAAACACCGACGCACAATTTTGTTCATGTTCGGGAGGCCCGACCAGGTGACCCGCATTTATTGCGCCGGGACAAGTTGTGAAAACTGTGTTTTCCACACCCGGTAGTGTCTAGGAGTCAAAAAATGTGTTCCGTAATAATTTATGTGCGAAACACCGACGCACAATTTTGTTCATGTTTGGGTGGCCCGACTAGTCACCCGCATTTATTGCGCCAGGACAAGTTGTGAAAACTGTGTTTTCAGCACCCGGTAGTGTCTAGGAGTCCAAAAATGTGTTCCGTAATAATTCATGTGCGAAACACCGACGCACAATTTTGTTCATGTTTGGGTGGCCCGACTAGTGACCCGCATTTATTGCGCCGGCACAACTTGTGAAAACTGTGATTTCTCCACTCGGTCGCGTCTAGGAGTCCAAAAATGTGTTCGGAACAATTCATGTGCGAAACACCGACGCACAAGTGTGTTCATGTTCAAGTGACCCGACTAGTGACCCGCATTTATTGCGTCGGGACAAGTTGTGAAAACTGTGTTTTCCACACCCGGTAGTGTCTAGGAGTCCAAAAATGTGTTCGGGAACAATACATGTGCGAAACACAACGCACAATTTTGTTCATTTTCGGGTGGCCCGACTAGTGACCCTCATTTATTGCGTCGGGACAAGTTGTGAAAACTGTGTTTTCCGCACCCGGTAGTGTCTAGGAGTCGAAAAATGTGTTCCGTAACAATTCTTGTCCGAAACACCGAAGCACAATTTTGGTCATTTTCGGGTGGCCCTCCGCACCCGGTAGTGTCTAGGAGTCCAAAAATGTGTTTCCGAACATTCCATGTGCGAAACACCGACGCACAATTTTGTTCATGTTCGGGTGGCCCACTAGTAACCTGCATTTATTGCGCAGGGACAAGTTGTGAACACTGTGTTTTCCGCACCCGGTAGTGTCTAGGAGTATGAAAATGTGTTCCCCAACGATCCGAACGCGAAACACCGGCCCACAATTTTGTTCAACTTCGGGTGGCCCCCTAGTGACCTGCATTTATTGCGCCGGGCAAAGTTGTGAAGACTGTGTCTTCCGCACCCGGTAGTGTCTAGGAGTCCAAAAATATGTTTCGGAACGATCCTCGTGCGAAACACCGACGCACAATTTTGTTCATGTTCGGGTGGCCATACTAGTGACCCGCATTTATTGCGCGAGGACAAGTTGTGAAAACTGTGTTTTCTGCACCCGTAGTGTCTAGGAGTCCAAAAATGTGTTCGGGAACAATACATGTGCGAAACACCAACGCACAATTTTGTTCATGTTCCGGTGGCCCCACTAGTGACCTGCATTTGTTACGCCGGGACAAGTTGTGAAGACTCGTGTCTTCCGCACCCGATAGTGTCTAGGTGGCCCAAACAAGTGTTTCGGAACGATCCCTGTGCGAAACACTCGAAGCACAATTTTGTTCATGTTCGGGAGGCTCGACTAGTGACCCGCATTTATTGCGCCGGGACAAGTTGTGAAAACTGTGTTTTCCACACCCGTTAGTGTCTAGGAGTCGAAAAATGTGTTTCCGAACAATCCATGTGCGAAACACCGACGCACAATTTTGTTCATGTTCGGGTGGCCCACTCGTAACCTGCATTTATTGCGCAGGGACAACTTGTGACCACTGTGTTTTCCGCACCCGGTAGTGTCTAGGAGTATGAAAATGAGTTCCCCAACGATCCGAACGCGAAACACCGGCCCACAATTTTGTTCAACTTCGGGTGGCCCCCTAGTGACCTGCATTTATTGCGCCGGGCAAAGTTGTGAAGACCGTGTCCTCCGCACCCAATAGTGTCTAGGAGTCCAAAAATGTGTTTCGGAACGATCCCCGTGCGAAACACCGACGCACAATTTTGTTCATGTTCGGGTGGCCCTACTAGTGACCCGCATTTATTGCGCGAGGACAAGTTGTGAAAACTGTGTTTTCTGCACCCGGTAGTGTCTAGGAGTCCAAAAATGTGTTCCGTAATAATTCATGTGCGAAACACCGACGCACAATTTTTGTTCATGTTTGGGTGGCCCGACTAGTGAGCCGCATTTATTGCATCGGGACAAGTTGTGAAAACTGAGCTTTCCACACCCAATAGTGTCTAGGAGTCCAAAAATGTGATCGGGAACAATTCATGTGCGAAGCACCAACGCACAATTTTGTTCATGTTCCGGTGGCCCCACTAGTGACCTGCATTTATTGCGCCGGGACAAGTTGTGAAGATCGTGTCTTCCGCACCCGATAGTGTCTAGGAGTCCAAAAATGTGTTTCGGAACGATCCTCGTGCGAAACACCGACGCACAATTTTGTTCATGTTCGGGTGGCCCGACCAGGTGACCCGCATTTATTACGCCGGGACAAGTTGTGAAAACTGTGTTTTCCACACCCGGTAGTGTCTCGGAGTCCAAAAATGTGTTCCGTAATAATTTATGTGCGAAACACCGACGCACAATTTTGTTCATGTTCGGGTGGCCCGACTAGTCACCCGCATTTATTGCGCCAGGACAAGTTGTGAAAACTGTGTTTTCAGCACCCGGTAGTGTCTAGGAGTCCAAAAATGTGTTCCGTAATAATTCATGTGCGAAACACCGACGCACAATTTTGTTCATGTTTGGGTGGCCCGACTAGTGACCCGCATTTATTGCGCCGGCACAACTTGTGAAAACTGTGATTTCTCCACTCGGTCGCGTCTAGGAGTCCAAAAATGTGTTCCGGAACAATTCATGTGCGAAACACCGACGCACAAGTGTGTTCATGTTCAAGTGACCCGACTAGTGACCCGCATTTATTGCGTCGGGACAAGTTGTGAAAACCGTGTTTTCCACACCCGGTAGTGTCTAGGAGTCCAAAAATGTGTTCGGGAACAATACATGTGCGAAACACAACGCACAATTTTGTTCATTTTCGGGTGGCCCGACTAGTGACCCTCATTTATTGCGTCGGGACAAGTTGTGAAAACTGTGTTTTCCGCACCCGGTAGTGTCTAGGAGTCGAAAAATGTGTTCCGTAACAATTCTTGTCCGAAACACCGAAGCACAATTTTGGTCATTTTCGGGTGGCCCTCCGCACCCGGTAGTGTCTAGGAGTCCAAAAATGTGTTTCCGAACATTCCATGTGCGAAACACCGACGCACAATTTTGTTCATGTTCGGGTGGCCCACTAGTAACCTGCATTTATTGCGCAGGGACAAGTTGTGAACACTGTGTTTTCCGCACCCGGTAGTGTCTAGGAGTATGAAAATGTGTTCCCCAACGATCCGAACGCGAAACACCGGCCCACAATTTTGTTCAACTTCGGGTGGCCCCCCTAGTGACCTGCATTTATTGCGCCGGGCAAAGTTGTGAAGACTGTGTCTTCCGCACCCGGTAGTGTCTAGGAGTCCAAAAATATGTTTCGGAACGATCCTCGTGCGAAACACCGACGCACAATTTTGTTCATGTTCGGGTGGCCATACTAGTGACCCGCATTTATTGCGCGAGGACAAGTTGTGAAAACTGTGTTTTCTGCACCCGGTAGTGTCTAGGAGTCCAAAAATGTGTTCGGGAACAATACATGTGCGAAACACCAACGCACAATTTTGTTCATGTTCCGGTGGCCCCACTAGTGACCTGCATTTGTTACGCCGGGACAAGTTGTGAAGACCGTGTCTTCCGCACCCGATAGTGTCTAGGTGGCCCAAACAAGTGTTTCGGAACGATCCCTGTGCGAAACACTCGAAGCACAATTTTGTTCATGTTCGGGAGGCTCGACTAGTGACCCGCATTTATTGCGCCGGGACAAGTTGTGAAAACTGTGTTTTCCACACCCGTTAGTGTCTAGGAGTCGAAAAATGTGTTTCCGAACAATCCATGTGCGAAACACCGACGCACAATTTTGTTCATGTTCGGGTGGCCCACTCGTAACCTGCATTTATTGCGCAGGGACAACTTGTGACCACTGTGTTTTCCGCACCCGGTAGTGTCTAGGAGTATGAAAATGAGTTCCCCAACGATCCGAACGCGAAACACCGGCCCACAATTTTGTTCAACTTCGGGTGGCCCCCCTAGTGACCTGCATTTATTGCGCCGGGCAAAGTTGTGAAGACCGTGTCTTCCGCACCCAATAGTTTCTAGGAGTCCAAAAATGTGTTTCGGAACGATCCCTGTGCGAAACACCGACGCACAATTTTGTTCATGTTCGGGTGGCCCTACTAGTGACCCGCATTTATTGCGCGAGGACAAGTTGTGAAAACTGTGTTTTCTGCACCCGGTAGTGTCTAGGAGTCCAAAAATGTGTTCCGTAATAATTCATGTGCGAAACACCGACGCACAATTTTTGTTCATGTTTGGGTGGCCCGACTAGTGAGCCGCATTTATTGCATCGGGACAAGTTGTGAAAACTGAGCTTTCCACACCCAATAGTGTCTAGGAGTCCAAAAATGTGATCGGGAACAATTCATGTGCGAAGCACCAACGCACAATTTTGTTCATGTTCCGGTGGCCCCACTAGTGACCTGCATTTATTGCGCCGGGACAAGTTGTGAAGACTCGTGTCTTCCGCACCCGATAGTGTCTAGGAGTCCAAAAATGTGTTTCGGAACGATCCCTGTGCGAAACACCGACGCACAATTTTGTTCATGTTCGGGTGGCCCGACCAGTGACCCGCATTTATTACGCCGGGACAAGTTGTGAAAACTGTGTTTTCCACACCCGGTAGTGTCTCGGAGTCCAAAAATGTGTTCCGTAATAATTTATGTGCGAAACACCGACGCACAATTTTGTTCATGTTCGGGTGGCCCGACTAGTCACCCGCATTTATTGCGCCAGGACAAGTTGTGAAAACTGTGTTTCAGCACCCGGTAGTGTCTAGGAGTCCAAAAATGTGTTCCGTAATAATTCATGTGCGAAACACCGACGCACAATTTTGCTCATGTTTGGGTGGCCCGACTAGTGACCCGCATTTATTGCGCCGACACAAGTTGTGAAAACTGTGTTTTCTCCCTCGGTAGTGCCTAGGAGTCCAAAAATGTGTTCCGGAACAATTCGTGTGCGAAACACCGACGCACAATTTTGTTCATGTTCGGGTGGCCCGATTAGTGACCCTCATTTATTGCGCCGGGACAAGTTTTGAAAAATGTGTTTTTCCGCACCCGGTAGTGTCTAGGAGTCGAAAAATGTGTTCCGTAACAATTCATGTCCGAAACACCGAAGCACAATTTTGGTCATTTTCGGGTGGCCCTCCGCACCCGGTAGTGTCTAGGAGTCCAAAAATGTGTTTCCGAACAATCCATGTGCGAAACACCGACGCATAATTTTGTTCATGTTCGGGTGGCCCACTAGTAACCTGCATTTTATTGCGCAGGGACAAGTTGTGAACACTCGTGTTTTCCGCACCCGGTAGTGTCTAGGAGTATGAAAATGTGTTCCCCAACGATCCGAACGCGAAACACCGACGCACAATTTTGTTCAACTTCGGGTGGCCCCCTAGTGACCTGCATTAATTGCGTCGGGCAAAGTTGTGAAGACTGTGTCTTCCGCACCCAATAGTGTCTAGGAGTCCAAAAATGTGTTTCGGAACGATCCTCGTGCGAAACACCGACGCACAATTTTGTTCATGTTCGGGAGGCCCGACTAGTGACCCGCATTTATTGCGCCGGCACAAGTTGTGAAAACTGTGTTTTCTAAACTCGGTATTGCCCAGGAGTCCAAAAATGTGTTCCGGAACAATTCGTGTGCGAAACACCGAGGCACAATTTTGTTCATGTTCCGGTGGCCCGACTAGTGACCCTCATTTATTGGCCGGGACAAGTTGTGAAAACTGTGTTTTCCGCACCCGGTAGTGTCTAGGAGACGAAAAATGTGTTCCGTAACAATTCATGTCCGAAACACCGAACCACAATTTTGGTCATTTTCGGGTGGCCCTCCGCACCCGGTAGTGTCTAGGAGTCCAAAAATGTGTTTCCGAACAATCCATGTGCGAAATAACGGCGCACAATTTTGTTCAACTTCGGGTGGCCCCCCTAGTGACCTGCATTTATTGCGCCGGGAAAAGTTGTGAGGACTGTGTCTTCCGCACCCAATAGTGTCTAGGAGTCCAAAAATGTGTTTCGGAACGATCCCTGTGCGAAACACCGACGCACAATTTTGTTCGGGTTCGGGTGGCCCGACTAGTGACCCGCATTCATTGCACCGGGACAAGTTGTAAAAACTGTGTTTTCCACACCCGGTAGTGTCTAGGAGTCCAAAAATGTGTTCCGTAATAATTTATGTGCGAAACACCGATGCACAATTTTATTCATGTTCGCGTGGCCCGACTAGTGACCCGTATTTATTGCGCCAGGACAAGTTTTGAAAACTGTGTTTTCCGCACCCGGTAGTGTCTAGGAGTCCAGAAATGTGTTCCGTAAAAATTCATGTGCGAAACACCGACGCACAATTTTGCTCATGTTTGGGTGGCCCGACTAGTGACCCGCATTTATTGCGCCGGCACAAGTTGTGAAAACTGTGTTTTCTCCACTCGGTAGTGCCTAGGAGTCCAAAAATGTGTTCCGGAACAATTCATGTGCGAAACACCAACGCACAATTTTGTTCATGTTCCGGTGTCCCCACTAGTGACCTGCATTTATTGCGCCGGGACAAGTTGTGAAGGCTGTGTCTTTCGCACCCAGTAGTGTCTAGGAGTCCAAAAATGTGTTTCGGAACGATCCTCGTGCGAAACACCGACGCACAATTTTGTTCATGTTCGGGAGGCCCGACTAGTGACCCGCATTTATTGCGCCGGCACAAGTTGTGAAAACTGTGTTTCTCCACTCGGTAGTGCCTAGGAGTCCAAAAATGTGTTCCGGAACCATTCGTGTGCGAAACACTCGACGCACAATTTTGTTCATGTTCCGGTGGCCCGACTAGTGACCCTCATTTATTGGCCGGGACAAGTTGTGAAAACTGTGTTTTCCGCACCCGTAGTGTCTAGGAGACGAAAAATGTGTTCCGTAACAATTCATGTCCGAAACACCGAACCACAATTTTGGTCATTTTCGGGTGGCCCTCCGCACCCAATAGTGTCTAGGGGTCCAAAAATGTGTTTCGGAACGATCCCTATGCGAAACACCGACGCACAATTTTGTTCATGTTCGGGTGGCCCGACTAGTGACCCGCATTTATTGCGCCGGGACAAGTTGTGAAAACTGTGTTTTCCCCACCCGGTAGTGTCTAGGAGTCCAAAAATGTGTTCCGTAATAATTCATGTGCGAAACACCGACGCACAATTTTGTTCATGTTTGCGTGGCCCGACTAGTGACCCGCATTTATTGCGCCGACACAAGTTGTGAAAACTGTGATTTCTCCACTCGGTAGTGTCTAGGAGTCCAAAAATGTGTTCCGGAACAATTCATGTGCGAAACACCGACGCACAAGTTTGTTCATGTTCGAGTGGCCCGACTAGTGACCCGCATTTATTGCGTCGGAACAAGTTGTAAAAGCTGTGTTTTCCACACCCGGTAGTGTCTAGGAGTTCAAAAATGTGTTCGGGAACAATTCATGTGCGAAACACCAACGCACAATTTTGTTCATGTTCCGGTGGCCCCACTAGTGACCTGCATTTATTGCGCCGGGACAAGTTGTGAGGACTGTGTCTTCCGCACCCGATAGTGTCTTGGAGTTCAAACATGTGTTTCGGAACGATCCCTGTGCGAAACACTCGACGCACAATTTTGTTCATGTTCGGGAGGCTCGACTAGTGAGCCGCATTTATTGCGCCGGGACAAGTTGTGAAAACCGTGTTTTCCACACCCGGTAGTGTCCAGGAGTCCAAAAATGTGTTCCGTAATAATTTATGTGCGAAACACCGACGCACAATTTTGTTCATTTTCGGGTGGCCCGACTAGTGTGACATCCCCTCCGGGAGACCCGGGAATCGGAACAGAGGGACACTCGACGAAGCGAGTTACAACAGAAACATCATCTCATACAAGCCCGAATACATACATCATGGTATAATACAACCAGGTTTTTGAAAACAAACATTCTTGCAGCGGAATAAGACATTATTGAAGTTTAACATCCTACGAGTATTTAGCGGAAGCTTGTTCTATTATACAACTCAAAAGACTTCAAACGAAACAACGTGATGCACCGAGCCCTTCGCACATCACGGTCCTCTCTCTTCAAGGTGTGGGGATACGTTCCCACCGAAGGGAACCTCCCTCCGGACATTGCTCCTCTTCGGGGAAGCTGCCATACAAGTCGTGAAAGTACGACTCGATCCCTGAAAGGTAACGAACAAACCCCGAGTATTCTAATACTCAGCAAGACTGACCCGTCAACATGGCACGCTAAGGCCGACGCCTAGTATGCAAAGGCTTTACGGCTGTGGGGTTTACCCCTTTGCGAAAAACAGCATTAAAGGTTGGGTCCTTACTTTCGGTATTTTAGCTCGGTTTAGTTCATTAGCCTTGGTGTTTGCAACCTATCTCTATTTCAATCAAGTTCTCAATCAAGATATAATAGATCTTAACCCTTCCATCTCTCATCTTCATCTTCCATATAATTTACTACGATGTGACGAGCAAAACAAGCGGTACTCATTACTCGCGAGGGACAGCGATTCGAATCGATTTTATACCAGCTGGCAAAACCCGACTACACGACGTATACACATCACACCGATCGTATACGGCAACCTTTCCCGCTAGTACCCGACAGCAGACTAGCCATTTCCAACTTCCCCGGGAGTATGGCGAAGCCACGACTTCCCTCGTGGTCGACCCATCTCCTTCCCGTGAGACTATCCTCTCACTATCGACCGGCAAAAGAGAGCCGGCTACGCTACATCTCTCGGGGCGATAGGGTACATCGGCTTGCTCGGGCCCATGATACCAGCATGTAGCACGGTACGTTCAAACTTGTTCAACTAGGCCGACAACGGTACGGTCCTTGACCGACTCGGACGGGGCTACCACCTTGCAAGACCTCATCTCCGTCTTGCCCTTTCTCCTACGGGGCCCGTCCGGTCTCAACTTCATTAACACTCTCATCATCTTTAATGTCAACACAAAACTCTTAAAGCCTCCATGCTTTAAGTGCCCTAACCATCTACCGTTGCCACTATGAATTAAGCTTAGCCTCTATTGAGCTACCTGTACCGAGTATAGAATAAACAACCGGAAACCTACCATAATGCATCTAGGGTGTCAACCAAACCCTAACACCTAATGCACAAGCATAACCGTACTATGTGATAAAGTAAAATATTTAAAGACATAGGTAGGATGCACCGGGGCTTGCCTTGAGTCTCGCTCGAAGTTAGTTTCCTCGGCGGTCGGGTCGACGTCGAGATTCCGGCTCCTGGTTCGCCCTCGGGTGGAACCTCGATCACTTCGAACCTAGTCGACCAGCAATGCGTCGCGAATCACAATCATGTATGCATGGATGCGCATGATGAAAGTATGCAAGGATTCATTAATTACGTCCAATAAGCAATAATTAACCATTAGTGCTTAATCACCTTAGTTAATTAACAAATTATGGATAAATATGTTCATTAAGCATTAATTAACAATTAATTATGCTGATTAAGAAATGTTTAATCAAAATCATTGTTAATTAGTTTTGTTTCCTTAATTACTTAAGTTTAATGATTTATAAATTATTCTGGTTTATTAAGCAATAAATAAATAATTACCTTAAATGATTAAAGGTTAATAGCTTGTGATTACATAAAATAATACAATTTAAGTTTAATTTGGAAAATAAATTTCATCATTAATTTCATCTGCAGTATCTCCTTCATCAAATAAAATTATTTTTCATAATTAAACATTTTATTTCCATAAAATAATAGCTTTTCTTTAATCAAAGAAAGTGATTAATTACTAATTATAAAATAATTTACTCAAAATAAATATTTTATTTCACAAATAACTAGATCTTATTTTTCTTAGTCTAACAAAGTTGGTTTGGCATTTTTCCGATTTTTAATGAATTTTCTACGAATTTTGGAAATTTAAAATCAATTTCGGGCCACACGGAGGGCCACGGGGTTGGCCACACCCGATCCGCCGTGGCCACACGCGATCCCACCCGCGCGTGGCCCGCGGTGTGGCTTCGCCGCGGCGGCGAGCTCGCGGCGGTGCGACGGCCGGAGTTGGCCGGCTCCGAGCCAAAGCTCGCCGCGATAGCTCCTTCCTACTCTACACAACGCGGCGAAAACAACCGTGGTATCCACGCGAGCATGAGCTCCCTCCGAAGCACGCCGGCGGCGAGGTTCGGATGCGGCGGAAGCTCCGGCATGGTACGACGCTCGTCGGAGTACACAAAAATTAGGGAAACAAGGACGATGAGCTTGCACAGAGCATAAGCACGCTCGACCCGGGGTCCTAGGTACATGAGCAAGCGCGGAAGGGGTGCTCACCGTGAGAGGCGGAGACGGCGGCGACCGGACGTGAAGAAGACGGCGGTTTGCGCGACGACCTGTGGATGAATTCCGATGAGAAGTTGCTCACAAGGAAGGGTAGCTAGCTGCGCACAAACCGGAGAAGAATGGGCGACAACGGCTCACCAAAGCTCGTCAATTTGGAGCTGCGGCGGTAGCACCCCGACGGTGAGCTTCGGCGAAGAGCGATGAAATGCTCGGTCTTCAAGGGGTGGAAGGACGAGCGGCTCTGCGAGGAGTTGCTACGGGCTCCGGCGAGGCGGGTGGTGCGGTGGTCCGGGACGAAGGGTGGCCGGAGTGGCCTCGGCGACGGTGGAGCAGGAGGTGCGGCAATGGCGGGGGCGAAATGAGAGGGAGAGGGAGAAAAAATGGGAGCCGGCGGAGTCTTTATCTCCCTCGCGTGGCGGTTCCGGCCGACAGCTGCGTGGCCGCGAGCAGCTGCGTGGCCCGGGGTCGTGGCACCAGGGCGGAGAGGCGGTGCGCCGCGGGCGGTGGCGAGGGCGCGGTGAGAGAGAAAGAGAGGAGAAGAGGCCGACGCCTGGGCTCTGGCTTGGCCATTTTGCAAAAAGGCCCTTCTCCTTTCGCAAAATTAAAAAGTGTTCTTCCCGAGCTCCAAAAATTCCCAAATTTTACAGGGGTTTAAATGAAAACATTATAGACCTTTTTCCTATTAAGTCCAAGCAGAAATTCCAAATCATTTTCGGATTAAAATTTCATAGCTAAATTAATAAGAGAGACTTTGTTTATTTTCTCGTAAATATTTTTACATGACAAAATGCTTTCAGGAAATTTTCATAAATCTTTATTTATGATAATTAAGCTATAGAAAATGTTAAACTTGAATTTTCTTCTCATTTTATTTCTTTTTAACACTTCCTTTATTCTTTAGTTAATTTGATATTTTATGTGCATCTTCTTCACACAAAAGTAAATAATTTTCACGAGATGCTCATGATGACATGATGATAAGTGACATGAAATGCATGTTTATTCTTTAGGGTTGTTACAGCCCTCCCCCTTACAGGAATCTCGTCCCGAGATTCACGGTCGAAATGACTAGGCGATCGTGCTAAAGAACTCGGGGTAGTTTGTTCGAAGAAACTCTTCTTGTTCCCAAGTAGCTTCAGCTTCCGAGTGATTACTCCATTGGATCTTGTAGAACTTGATGGTCCGATGACGAGTCACTCTGTCCTTGGTGTCGAGAACTTTAACCGGTCGTTCGTCATATGTCAAGTCTGGTTGTAACTCGTTCCACCTCAGCTGTCGGTACATCCATGGGTGGTTTTAAGCACTTCTTCAATTGAGATACATGAAATATGTTATGGATACCTGCCAGGTGAGATGGCAATTCTAGTCGATATGCCACGGCTCCACATCTTTCCAAGATTGGAAAAGGTCCAATGTATCGTGGTGCTAACTTGCCCTTGATTCCGAATCTTTGAACACCTTTGGTAGGAGATACTCGAAGATAGACTTGATCTCCAACTCTGAAATACTAACTCTCGACGTCTTTTGTCGGTATAACCGATCTGTCGAGATTTAGCCCTTTTAAGATTTTGCTGAATGAGACGTACACTGTTCTTCCGCGTCTCTTACCAAATCTGGTCCGAAGATTACTCTTTCTCCACTTTCAGACCAATTCAAGGGTGTACGACAACTACGTCCATATAGAGCTTGGAACGGCGACATTCCTGCACTCTCTTGATAGCTGTTATTGTAGGAAAACTCTGCCAAAGGTAAACACTTCTCCCGAGTCTTTACCATAGGTCAAGACACATGCTCGAAGCATATCCTCGAGATATTGATTGATCCTTTCGGTCTGTCCATCCGTTTGAGGATGATATGCTGAGCTTCGTATCAACTTGGTTCCCAAGGATTCTTGTAGTTGTTCCCAGAATCTGGAGACAAATTGTGTTCCTCTCGTCCGATATAATGGTCTTCGGCACTCCATGCAAACGAGAGAATTCGAGCAAGGTAGAGTTCCGCATACTTCTCGGCAATGTACCGTGCATGTACCGGTATAAAGTGAGCAGACTTCGTCAACCGGTCCACAATAACCCGGATAGAGTCATGTTTCCGTGGACTTAGTGGTAATCCCACGATGAAATCCATGCTCGACGTCCTCCCATTTCCATTCGGGAATATTCGGAGGTTGTAAGGGTCCTGCTTGCTTCAAGTGTTTGGCTTTGACCCGTCGACAAACATCACATTCATTGACATACTTGGCTATTTCTCGCTTCATGCGCGTCCACCAAAATGTTTGCTTCGGATCTTGATACATCTTATTAGTTCCAGGATGAATAGAATATTTGGACATATGAGCTTCATCCATTATCTTCTTGCGAAGTGGTAGATCTTTTGGTACTACCAATCGCTCCTTAAACCAAATAACTCCCGCTTCGTCCTCCCCGAAACATTTGACTTCACCCTTCCTGAGTCGTCTCCTTATGTGCCCTATACCAACGCTTTTCCGTTGAGCTGCTACCACTTCTTCGCGAATGGTAGGAATCGGAGCCAAATTAGTCAAGGTTCCATACGGAATGATCCTAAGGTTTGGCTCCTCACCTTCGAGATGGTTGTGCTTGAATCATAAGTTGAGCCGCGAGGTTATTGCAATGGGCCTTGCGACTTAAAGCATCGGCTACCACGTTTGCCTTTCCTGGGTGGTAGTGAATTTCCAGTTCATAATCCTTGATCAATTCTAACCATCTTCACCGTCGCATATTCAGATCTGCTTGAGTGAAGATGTACTTGAGACTCTTGTGGTCTATGTATAAATGTACCAAATTACCCAAGAGATAGTGTCTCCAACCTTTCAATGCGAGTACTACTCGCTGCTAGTTCCAGATCATGGGTAGGGTAGTGTTCCTCATGACGCCTTAGTTGTCGGGACGCATAGGCAATCACTCGACCTTCCTGCATTAGAACACATCCGAGTCCTGTTCCTGATGCATCACAATACACATCAAAAGGCTTCGTTAGATCTGGTCGAGCAAGTACGGGAGCTGTGGTCAACAACTTCTTCAATGTTTGAAAAGCTTCTTCACATTCTTTGCTCCATACGTACTTCTTATCCTTTTCCAATAGCTTAGTCATTGGCTTGGCGATCTTTGAGAAGTTTGGGATAAACCTTCTATAATAACCAGCTAATCCCAAGAAACTACCGATCTGTGAGACAGGACTTCGGTGATTCCCAATCCAACACTTCTTGAACTTTGCCGGGGTCAACGGCCACTCCTTCGGCTGATATCACGTGACCTAGGAACGGTACTTCCTTTAGCCAAAACTCGCACTTGCTGAACTTAGCATAGAGCTGATGATCCCCGAGTCGTTGCAACACCACTTTTAAGTGATTGGCATGTTCTTCTTCGACTTAGAGTAGATCAAGATGTCGTCAATGAATACCGCGACAAATTTGTCCAGCTCGGGCATGAACACCGAATTCATGAGATACATGAAATGTGCTGGTGCGTTGGTCAACCCAAATGACATCACCGAGATACTCATAAAGTCCATACCTCGTGGAAAATGCAGTCTTCGGTATATCTTCCGCTCTTATCTTAATCCGATGATACCCCGAGCGAAGATCTATCTTGGAGAAGACTTTAGCTCCCATCGGTTGATCAAACAAGATATCAATCCTCGGAAGAGGATACTTATTCTTGATGGTAACCGAATTCGGAGGTCTATAATCCACACATAGCCTCAAAGTCTTGTCTTTCTTCTTTACGAACAAGGCTGGGCATCCCCATGGTGATGAACTTGGACGTATATATCCTTTGTCCAATAATTCCTTTAGTTGTACCTTTAGTTCTGTCAACTCATTCGGCGGCATCCGATACGGCCTTCTTGATATGGGTGCTGTTCCAGTGCTGTAACTCTATTTTAAATTCTACCGCTCGGTCCGGCGGTAGTCCCGACAAGTCGTCCGGAAAGACATCTGGATATTCACGGACTATGGGTATATCCTCCAGACTCTTACCTACAACCTTATTGACCATTGGCAGCATAGCTTGAGGAAAGGCTAAGAGCAAGCAATCACGACCATGAACAGGGGAGTTCGGATATACGGCTCGAGATGCTATATCCAATACTGCCTTATGGAAATTCATCCATTGCATGCCAATAATTGCATCTAACCCTTGCCCATCCAATATGATTAATGAAGTAGGATAAACCTTGCTACCCAATCTTAATGGCATATTGGTAGCTTCTTCATTTGTAAGGATTTTACCCCCAGGTGTCGAAATAATATGAGCACATAGTAACTTGGATGGCATGATGCAATGCTTAGCAATATATGACTTGATGATGAAATTATGCGTAGCTCCCGAATCAAATAAAACCATAGCAGGATGTTCAGCGATAGAAAACATACCCGCTAAGATTTGTCCTCCTTCGGGTAGCTCCTCGGCCAGTAGTAAAGTTGGCACGGCCCGTCTTTGTTGGTGTATTCTTGGCTGGTGCCCTCCGTTGGTTACTGTGGCTGCCCTTGAGGTGCGGGTGCATATGGTGCCTTCGAGGATAGGGACAATTGCGGTAATAATGTCCCGAACGGCCACAATTGAAACATGGCGGTCCATTCCGCTGCGGTGCTTGACCCATCGGTCCAGGATTACGAGGGTTCTCGTTGCTGATAGGGCGGACGATATCGATTCGACCGCTGTTGCTTGAGGTTGCTTCGGGGTGATTGATTCTGCCGGTAAAAATTAGGACGAGAAGGTGTATGCTGATAACGCCGACTCGACGGTGTAGTGTAGACCAGCCTCTACTTTGATGGTCCCCCACTTCCTTGTCCAGTAGCCGGCCTCTTCTTGTTCTTCTCCGTCCGATGAAGACGGATAGAGTCTTCCGGTGCAATAGCGTCACCGACAAAGTCGGTGAAGGCTGTCGATCTTGTTCAACACCAAGCGAGGCCGTAGCTTGGTACTCATTCCCTCCTTGAACAAATTCTTCTTCTTGGCATCTGTGTCCACATGTTCGAGCGCGTGTCGAGCAAGACGGTTAAACACCTTGGAGTAGGTGTGCACATTCATATCCTCTTGCTTTAGTGAGAGGAACTCCTTCCTCTTCGATTCATTAAGCCTTACGGAATATGATGCTCTCCGAAGGCTTTAGTGAACTCTGCCCATGAAATTTGATATCCTGGAGGAAACATTGCTTTGTAATTTGCCCACCGGGCTCCAGCAAATCCTTGCGATTCTTTGGGAGGCGAAGAGGGTCTTCGATGATCCGTGCATGGGAACAGCTCCAACTTCGACTTGATGGTGCGTAGCCGGTTGTCGGCTTCCAAGGGCTCACCCGCATCTAAGAAGACCGGGGGCGAACCGATAAGAAGTCCGAGAAAGTCACCCTTTCTTCCGGTGCATTGCGGCCCTGGTGACGTTCCTGTGGAGCCGTGTTACGAACCAATTGCTCCAATAATTCCCGCTGCTCCGCGCGAGAATCCGATGCTCGCTGCGATGGCCTGTGCCAAGGTCGGGGGTGGTGGTGGTGTTCCCGCCCCGCGTTGAGAACTCTCGGGCTCATCGCGTCTCCTTGTTCCAACCATTACTGTCCAAGAAAAGTTTACGTTAGACATCTTCATTCCAACATAATAATGGAAGAAACATGAATACGTAGACGAGGACTTCCAAAGGGATCTTTATGCAACAAGCCATCTTTATTAAAGCACCACCAAATCCAGTAACACATATTTATACACTCACGTTACAACGGTTCCTATGATACACTCATGCGTGGTTACATCACGCTCATTATTTAACTAGCGCCTATTTTACATACTAGTTTTCTCACTCGCTAATAGCTAGCACTCCATTATTCTTCGCGACGCCCGGATGTCACCTCCTGGCTTATGGAACTGCACTGTCTCGGATTCCGCATCCTCTAGTCGTGGAATCTCCGTGAAGTCTATGACTGAATCCACATCCATTATCTCTTCAGGATCCTCCTCTTCTTCTTCGATTCAGCCTCCATAGGATGTTCCTGCACTAGTGGTTCATCTCCTGGAGGTTGTTGTCCTATTGCTTCATTCATTATGGCGTTGTGTGCTTGCGGTAGATCTTCCTCTAACCGAGTGATCGGTGCATGCGCGTTTGCTAGTTGTTGATCCTTAAATTGAATCTGCTGCTCCTTGTTTAGCAAGCTGCGCCTCTCTAAGTGCTAACAACTCCTCCTTTTCCTGCAGTTGTCTCTCCGGCTTGACTACACGAACATCCTCCCTTGATCCTCTTACTTCACTCACACCCGTACTCGTGCTTGTCCATCTCTGTGAAGAAGTAAGAGCATCGGATACAAGTAGAAACTAATCCTAAGATTTTAGCAAATCTTTTTATTCTAACAACTGCATATATATATAGTACTACCACTTCCTTTCCCTTTGTTATTGTTGGTACAAACTCAACCCCACTTTTCATACACTCCCAGCTGCCCAACGCCCGCTAGTACCCTATACACATCGACCTACGTCGGCAAAATGTGGCTACCCTCCTACATCGGTGGAAACACAACACAACTAAGCCGACGGCGCGTGGCTCGTCGCCGTCCAGACTCGACGTCCTCGGGCTGGTGAAGCGGGTTGTGGCTCGTAGTCCATCCCGAGAGACCTCCTCGGCGTCGTCCGGTGGACCCTGCTGCTGCTGCTGCAAGCTGCTCGAACTGCTCAACCAGGTCGTCGTGGTCGTGGAGCGGTGCGTGGTGTGCCTCGGCCGGTCCGTTGTACTTGTGCCTCCGGCTGACCCGGCTCGACCTCTCTCGTGACCGGGATCTCCACTAAGTGGTCCCGCTGTGTCGTCACTATCTCCGGTCGTAGCTCGTGCGCGTCGTCCGCCGCGCGGGCGGCGTCTCGCTCCTCGGTAACCGTAGTCGGCTGCTCGTCAAAGGCGATGACCGCCTCACGGTACTCGTCACGCGCGCGGGTCACCTCCGGTAGCTGCTCCTCCGGCTCCGCGATCCTGGCGTGGGACCTCCGGACCTCCCGACGGTCCACTCGACGGCGGTGCTTCCAAGCACCCAAGCTGTCGGTCCTGGCTCTGTGTCCTCGGCTCCAAGGCTGTGAAGCTGCTGCTCCAGCTCCGCCACACGTGCAGCTCGTGCGTCCTCCTCCTCCTGGGCGCGCTTCCTACCACGAGTGACCGAGCATCTGCAGGGAACATGTTTAAACAAGTTAAACACTTCTTCCCACGGAAGAAAACGAACAGAACAACCTATAGAGTACTACGAACTAACTAAGTACATACCCAAATATTTATTTAGTGCATAATATAACATGATGCATGCTCGTGAACTAACTATACGTACCATAGTATAGAAAACTACGACGAATAGTTAGCACTTCCCAAAAACCCAAACGTCGAACGAGTTAGTAAAAATCTAACTATTCTACATCTTTATAGGCTCCGTACTCTCTCGTTGTCTATCGTATGAACGTGTTAAATTTTGAAAATAGACTTGTAATGAAGTGATGTTGCCTCCGAACCGCTCCGATACCAGCTGTGACATCCCCTCCGGGACACCCGGGAATCGGAACGAGAGGGACACTCGACGAAGCGAGTTACAACGAAACATCATCTCATACAAGCCCGAATATATACATCATGGTATAATACAACCAGGTTTTTGAAAACAAACATTCTTGCAGCGGAATAAGACATTATTGAAGTTTAACATCCTACGAGTATTTAGCGGAAGCTTGTTCTATTATACAACTCAAAAGACTTCAAACGAAACAACGTGATGCACCGAGCCCTTCGCACATCACGGTCCTCTCTCTTCAAGGTGTGGGGATACGTTCCCACCTGAAGGGAACCTCCCTCCGGACATTGCTCCTCTTCGGGGAAGCTGCCATACAAGTCGTGAAAGTACGACTCGATCCCTGAAAGGTAACGAACAAACCACCGAGTATTCTAATACTCGAGCAAGACTGACCCGTCAACATGGCACGCTAAGGCCGACGCCTAGTATGCAAAGGCTTTACGGCTGTGGGGTTTACTCCTTTGCGAAAAACAGCATTAAAGGTTGGGTCCTTACTTTCGGTATTTTAGCTCGGTTTATGTTCATTAGCCTTGGTGTTTGCAACCTATCTCTATTTCAATCAAGTTCTCAATCAAGATATAATAGATCTTAACCCTTCCATCTCTCATCTTCATCTTCCATATAATTTACTACGATGTGACGAGCAAAACAAGCGGTACTCATTACTGCGAGGGACAGCGATTCGAATCGATTTTATACCAGCTGGCAAAACCCGACTACACGACGTATACGCATCACACCGATCGTATACGGCAACCTTTCCGCTAGCACTCGACAGCAGACTAGCCATTTCCAACTCCCCGGGAGTATGGTGAAGCCACGACTTCCCTCGTGGTCGACCCATCTCCCTCCCGTGAGACTATCCTCTCACTATCAGCCGGCAAAAGAGAGCCGGCTACGCTACATCTCCGGGGCGATAGGGTACATCGGCTTGCTCGGGCCCATGATACCAGCATGTAGCACGGTACGTTCAAACTTGTTCAACTAGGCCGACAACGGTACGGTCCTTGACCGACTCGAGACGGGGCTACCACCTTGCAAGACCTCATCTCCGTCTTGCCCTTTCTCCTACGGGGCCCGTCCGGTCTCAACTTCATTAACACTCTCATCATCTTTAATGTCAACACAAAACTCTTAAAGCCTCCATGCTTTAAGTGCCCTAACCATCTACCGTTGCCACTATGAATTAAGCTTAGCCTCTATTGAGCTACCTGTACCGAGTATAGAATAAACAACCGGAAACCTACCATAATGCATCTAGGGTGTCAACCAAACCCTAACACCTAATGCACAAGCATAACCGTACTATGTGATAAAGTAAAATATTTAAAGACATAGGTAGGATGCACCGGGGCTTGCCTTGAGTCTCGCTCGAAGTTAGTTTCCTCGGCGGTCGGTCGACGTCGAGATTCCGGCTCCTGGTTCGCCCTCGGGTGGAACCTCGATCACTTCGAACCTAGTCGACCAGACAATGCGTCGTGAATCACAATCATGTATGCATGGATGCGCATGATGAAAGTATGCAAGGATTCATTAATTACGTCCAATAAGCAATAATTAACCATTAGTGCTTAATCACCTTAGTTAATTAACAAATTATGGATAAATATGTTCATTAAGCATTAATTAACAATTAATTATGCTGATTAAGAAATGTTTAATCAAAATCATTGTTAATTAGTTTTGTTTCCTTAATTACTTAAGTTTAATGATTTATAAATTATTCTGGTTTATTAAGCAATAAATAAATAATTACCTTAAATGATTAAAGGTTAATAGCTTGTGATTACATAAAATAATACAATTTAAGTTTAATTTGGAAAATAAATTTCATCATTAATTTCGTCTGCAGTATCTCCTTCATCAAATAAAATTATTTTTCATAATTAAACATTTTATTTCCATAAAATAATAGCTTTTCTTTAATCAAAGAAAGTGATTAATTACTAATTATAAAATAATTTACTCAAAATAAATATTTTATTTCACAAATAACTAGATCTTATTTTTCTCGAGTCTAACAAAGTTGGTTTGGCATTTTTCCGATTTTTAATGAATTTTCTACGAATTTTGGAAATTTAAAATCAATTCCGTGCCACACGGAGGGCCGCAGGGTTGGCCACACCCGATCCGCCGTGGCCACACGCGATCCCACCCGCGTGTGGCCCGCGGTGTGGCTTCGCCGCGGCGGCGAGCTCGCGGCGGCGCGACGGCCGGAGTTGGCCGGCTCCGAGCCAAAGCTCGCCGCGATAGCTCCTTCCTACTCTACACAACGCGGCGAAAACAACCGTGGTATCCACGCAGCATGAGCTCCCTCCGAAGCACGCCGGCGGCGAGGTTCGGATGCGGCGGAAGCTCCGGCATGGTACGACGCTCGTCGGAGTACACAAAAATTAGGGAAACAAGGACGATGAGCTTGCACGGAGCATAAGCACGCTCGACCCGGGGTCCTATGTACATGAGCAAGCGCGGAAGGGGTGCTCACCGTGAGAGGCGGAGATGGCAGCGACCGGACATGAAGAAGACGACGGTTTGCGCGACGACTCGTGGATGAATTCTGATGAGAAGTTGCTCACAAGGAAGGGTAGCTAGCTGCGCACAAACCGGAGAAGAATGGGCGACAACGGCTCACCAAAGCTCGTCAATTTGGAGCTGCGGCGGTAGCACCCGACGGTGAGCTTACGGCGAAGAGCGATGACCCGCATTTATTGCGTCGGCACAAGTTGTGAAAACGGTGATTTCTCCACTCGGTCGTGTCTAGGAGTCCAAAAATGTGTTCCGGAACAATTCATGTGCGAAACACCGATGCACAAGTTTGTTCATGTTCGGGTGGCCCGACTAGTGACCCGCATTTATTGCGTCGGGACAAGTTGTGAAAACTGTGTTTTCCACACCCGGTAGTGTCTAGGAGTCCAAAAATGTGCTCGGGAACAATTCACGTGCGAATCGCACACCAACGCACAATTTTGTTCATGTTCCGGTGGCCCCACTACTAACCTCGCATTTATTGCGCCGGGACAAGTTGTGAAGACCGTGTCTTCCGCACCCGATAGTGTCTAGGAGTCCAAAAATGTGTTTCGGAACGAACCCCGTGCGAAACACCGACGCACAATTTTGTTCATATTCGGGAGGCCCGACTAGTGACCCGCATTTATTGCGTCGGGACAAGTTGTGAAAACTTTGTTTTCTACACCCGGTAGTGTCTAGGAGTCCAAAAATGTGTTCCGTAATAATTTATGTGCGAAACACCGAGGCACAATTTTGTTCATGTTCGGGTGGCCCGACTAGTGACCCGAATTTATTGCGTCGGGACAAGTTGTGAAAACTGTGTTTTCTCCACTCGGTAGTGCCTAGGAGTCCAAAAATGTGTTCCGGAACAATTCGTGTGCGAAACACCGACGCACAATTTTGTTCATGTTCGGGTGGCCCGACTAGTGACCCTCATTTATTGCGCCGGACAAGTTGTGAAAACAGTGTTTTCCGCACCCGGTAGTGTCCAGGAGTCGAAAAATGTGTTCCGTAACAATTCATGTCCGAAACACCGAAGCACAATTTTCGTCATTTTCGGGTGGCCCTCCGCACCCGGTAGTGTCTAGGAGTCCAAAAATGTGTTTCCGAACAATCCATGTGCGAAACACCTAGGCACAATTTTGTTCATGTTCGGGTGGCCCACTAGTAACCTGCATTTATTGCGCAGGAACAAGTTGTGAACACTCGTGTTTTCCGCACCCGGTAGTGTCTAGGAGTATGACAATGTGTTCCACAACGATCCGAACGCGAAACACCGGCGCACAATTTTGTTCAACTTCGGGTGGCCCCCTAGTGACCTGCATTTATTGCGCCGGAAAAGTTGTGAAGACTGTGTCTTCCGCACCCAATAGTGTCTAGGAGTCCAAAAATGTGTTTCGTAACGATCCACGTGCGAAACACCGACGCACAATTTTGTTCATGTTCGGGAGGCCCAACTAGTGACCCGCATTTATTGCGCCGGCACAAGTTGTGAAAACTGTGTTTTCTCCACTCGGTAGTGCCTAGGAGTCCAAAAATGTGTTCCGGAACAATTCGTGTGCGAAACACCGACGCACAATTTTGTTCATGTTCCGGTGGCCCGACTATTGACCCTCATTTATAGGTCGGGACTAGTTGTGAAAACTGTGTTTTCCGCAACCGGTAGTGTCTAGGAGTCCAAAAATGTGTTTCCGAACAATCCATGTGCGAAACACCGACGCGCAATTTTGTTCATGTTCGGGTGGCTCGACTAGTGACCCTCATTTATTGCGCCGGGACAAGTTGTGAAAATCGTGTTTTCCGCACCCGGTAGTGTCCAGGAGTCGAAAAATGTGTTCCGTAACAATTCATGTCCGAAACACCGAAGCACAATTTTGGTCATTTTCGGGTGGCCCTCCGCACCCGGTAGTGTCTAGGAGTCCAAAAATGTGTTTCCGAACAATCCATGTGCGAAACACCTAGGCACAATTTTGTTCATGTTCGGGTGGCCCACTAGTAACCTGCATTTATTGCGCAGGGACAAGTTGTGAACACTCGTGTTTTCCGCACCCGGTAGTGTCTAGGAGTATGACAATGTGTTCCACAACGATCCGAACGCGAAACACCGGCGCACAATTTTGTTCAACTTCGGGTGGCCCCCCTAGTGACCTGCATTTATTGCGCCGGAAAAGTTGTGAAGACTGTGTCTTCCGCACCCAATAGTGTCTAGGAGTCCAAAAATGTGTTTCGGAACGATCCCCGTGCGAAACACCGACGCACAATTTTGTTCATGTTCGGGAGGCCCAACTAGTGACCCGCATTTATTGCGCCGGCACAAGTTGTGAAAACTGTGTTTTCTCCACTCGGTAGTGCCTAGGAGTCCAAAAATGTGTTCCGGAACAATTCGTGTGCGAAACACCGACGCACAATTTTGTTCATGTTCCGGTGGCCCGACTATTGACCCTCATTTATAGGTCGGGACTAGTTGTGAAAACTGTGTTTTCCGCACCCGGTAGTGTCTAGGAGTCCAAAAATGTGTTTCCGAACAATCCATGTGCAAAACACCGACGCACAATTTTGTTCATGTTCGGGAGGTCCGACTAGTGACCCGCATTTATTGCGCCGGGACAAGTTGTGAAAATTGTGTTTTCCACACCCGGTAGTGTCTAGGAGTCCAAAAATGTGTTCCGTAATAATTTATGTGCGAAACACCGACGCACAATTTTGTTCATGTTCGGGTGGCCCGACTAGTGACCCGCATTTATTGCGCCAGGAGAAGTTGTGAAAACTGTGTTTTCCGCACCCTGTAGTGTCTAGGAGTCCAAAAATGTGTTCCGTAATAATTCATGTGCGAAACACCGACGCACAATTTTGTTCATGTTTGGGTGGCCCGACTAGTGACCCGCATCTATTGCGCCGGCACAAGTTGTGAAAACTGTGTTTTCTCCACTCGGTAGTGCCTAGGAGTCCAAAAATGTGTTCCGGAACAATTCGTGTGCGAAACACCGACGCACAATTTTGTTCATGTTCGGGTGGTCCGACTAGTGACCCTCATTTATTGCGTCGGGACAAGTTGTGAAAACTGTGTTTTCCGCACCCGTAGTGTCCAGGAGTCGAAAAATGTGTTCCGTAACAATTCATGTCCGAAACACCGAAGCACAATTTTGGTCATTTTCAGGTGGCCCTCCGCACCCGGTAGTGTCTAGGAGTCCAAAAATGTGTTTCCGAACAATCCATGTGCGAAACACCTAGGCACAATTTTGTTCATGTTCGGGTGGCCCACTAGTAACCTGCATTTATTGCGCAGGACAAGTTGTGAACACTCGTGTTTTCCGCACCCGGTAGTGTCTAGGAGTATGACAATGTGTTCCACAACGATCCGAACGCGAAACACCGACGCACAATTTTGTTCAACTTCGGGTGGCCCCCCTAGTGACCTGCATTTATTGCGCCGGAAAAGTTGTGAAGACTGTGTCTTCCGCACCCAATAGTGTCTAGGAGTCCAAAAATGTGTTTCGGAACGATCCCTGTGCGAAACACCGACGCACAATTTTGTTCATGTTCGGGAGGCCCAACTAGTGACCCGCATTTATTGCGCCGGCACAAGTTGTGAAAACTGTGTTTTCTCCACTCGGTAGTGCCTAGGAGTCCAAAAATGTGTTCCGGAACAATTCGTGTGCGAAACACCGACGCACAATTTTGTTCATGTTCCGGTGGCCCGACTATTGACCCTCATTTATAGGTCGGGACTAGTTGTGAAAACTGTGTTTTCCGCAGCCGGTAGTGTCTAGGAGTCCAAAAATGTGTTTCCGAACAATCCATGTGCAAAACACCGACGCACAATTTTGTTCATGTTCGGGAGGTCCGACTAGTGACCCGCATTTATTGCGCCGGGACAAGTTGTGAAAATTGTGTTTTCCACACCCGGTAGTGTCTAGGAGTCCAAAAATGTGTTCCGTAATAATTTATGTGCGAAACACCGACGCACAATTTTGTTCATGTTCGGGTGGCCCGACTAGTGACCCGCATTTATTGCGCCAGGAGAAGTTGTGAAAACTGTGTTTTCCGCACCCTGTAGTGTCTAGGAGTCCAAAAATGTGTTCCGTAATAATTCATGTGCGAAACACCGACGCACAATTTTGTTCATGTTTGGGTGGCCCGACTAGTGACCCGCATTTATTGCGCCGGCACAAGTTGTGAAAACTGTGTTTTCTCCACTCGGTAGTGCCTAGGAGTCCAAAAATGTGTTCCGGAACAATTCGTGTGCGAAACACCGACGCACAATTTTGTTCATGTTCGGGTGGTCCGACTAGTGACCCTCATTTATTGCGCCGGGACAAGTTGTGAAAACTGTGTTTTCCGCACCCGGTAGTGTCCAGGAGTCGAAAAATGTGTTCCGTAACAATTCATGTCCGAAACACCGAAGCACAATTTTGGTCATTTTCAGGTGGCCCTCCGCACCCGGTAGTGTCTAGGAGTCCAAAAATGTGTTTCCGAACAATCCATGTGCGAAACACCTAGGCACAATTTTGTTCATGTTCGGGTGGCCCACTAGTAACCTGCATTTATTGCGCAGGGACAAGTTGTGAACACTGTGTTTTCCGCACCCGGTAGTGTCTAGGAGTATGACAATGTGTTCCACAACGATCCGAACGCGAAACACCGGCGCACAATTTTGTTCAACTTCGGGTGGCCCCCCTAGTGACCTGCATTTATTGCGCCGGAAAAGTTGTGAAGACTGTGTCTTCCGCACCCAATAGTGTCTAGGAGTCCAAAAATGTGTTTCGGAACGATCCTCGTGCGAAACACCGACGCACAATTTTGTTCATGTTCGGGAGGCCCAACTAGTGACCCGCATTTATTGCGCCGGCACAAGTTGTGAAAACTGTGTTTTCTCCACTCGGTAGTGCCTAGGAGTCCAAAAATGTGTTCCGGAACAATTCGTGTGCGAAACACCGACGCACAATTTTGTTCATGTTCCGGTGGCCCGACTATTGACCCTCATTTATAGGTCGGGACTAGTTGTGAAAACTGTGTTTTCCGCAGCCGGTAGTGTCTAGGAGTCCAAAAATGTGTTTCCGAACAATCCATGTGCAAAACACCGACGCACAATTTTGTTCATGTTCGGGAGGTCCGACTAGTGACCCGCATTTATTGCGCCGGGACAAGTTGTGAAAATTGTGTTTTCCACACCCGGTAGTGTCTAGGAGTCCAAAAATGTGTTCCGTAATAATTTATGTGCGAAACACCGACGCACAATTTTGTTCATGTTCGGGTGGCCCGACTAGTGACCCGCATTTATTGCGCCAGGAGAAGTTGTGAAAACTGTGTTTTCCGCACCCTGTAGTGTCTAGGAGTCCAAAAATGTGTTCCGTAATAATTCATGTGCGAAACACCGACGCACAATTTTGTTCATGTTTGGGTGGCCCGACTAGTGACCCGCATCTATTGCGCCGGCACAAGTTGTGAAAACTGTGTTTTCTCCACTCGGTAGTGCCTAGGAGTCCAAAAATGTGTTCCGGAACAATTCGTGTGCGAAACACCGACGCACAATTTTGTTCATGTTCGGGTGGTCCGACTAGTGACCCTCATTTATTGCGCCGGGACAAGTTGTGAAAACTGTGTTTTCCGCACCCGGTAGTGTCCAGGAGTCGAAAAATGTGTTCCGTAACAATTCATGTCCGAAACACCGAAGCACAATTTTGGTCATTTTCAGGTGGCCCTCCGCACCCGGTAGTGTCTAGGAGTCCAAAAATGTGTTTCCGAACAATCCATGTGCGAAACACCTAGGCACAATTTTGTTCATGTTCGGGTGGCCCACTAGTAACCTGCATTTATTGCGCAGTTACAAGTTGTGAACACTGTGTTTTCCGCACCCGGTAGTGTCTAGGAGTATGACAATGTGTTCCACAACGATCCGAACGCGAAACACCGGCGCACAATTTTGTTCAACTTCGGGTGGCCCCCTAGTGACCTGCATTTATTGCACCGGAACAAGTTGTGAAGACTGTGTCTTCCGCACCCAATAGTGTCTAGGAGTCCAAAAATGTGTTTCGGAACGATCGCTGTGCGAAACACCGACGCACAATTTTGTTCATGTTTGGGTGGCCCGACTAGTGACCCGCATTTATTGCGCCGGCACAAGTTGTGAAAACTGTGTTTTCTCCACTCGGTAGTGCCTAGGAGTCCAAAAATGTGTTCCGGAACAATTCGTGTGCGAAACACCGACGCACAATTTTGTTCATGTTCGGGTGGTCCGACTAGTGACCCTCATTTATTGCGCCGGACAAGTTGTGAAAACTGTGTTTTCCGCACCCGTAGTGTCCAGGAGTCGAAAAATGTGTTCCGTAACAATTCATGTCCGAAACACCGAAGCACAATTTTGGTCATTTTCAGGTGGCCCTCCGCACCCGGTAGTGTCTAGGAGTCCAAAAATGTGTTTCCGAACAATCCATGTGCGAAACACCTAGGCACAATTTTGTTCATGTTCGGGTGGCCCACTAGTAACCTGCATTTATTGCGCAGTTACAAGTTGTGAACACTCGTGTTTTCCGCACCCGGTAGTGTCTAGGAGTATGACAATGTGTTCCACAACGATCCGAACGCGAAACACCGGCGCACAATTTTGTTCAACTTCGGGTGGCCCCCTAGTGACCTGCATTTATTGCGCCGGAAAAGTTGTGAAGACCGTGTCTTCCGCACCCAATAGTGTCTAGGAGTCCAAAAATGTGTTTCGGAACGATCCTCGTGCGAAACACCGACGCACAATTTTGTTCATGTTCGGGAGGCCCAACTAGTGACCCGCATTTATTGCGCCGGCACAAGTTGTGAAAACTGTGTTTTCTCCACTCGGTAGTGCCTAGGAGTCCAAAAATGTGTTCCGGAACAATTCGTGTGCGAAACACCGACGCACAATTTTGTTCATCTTCCGGTGGCCCGACTATTGACCCTCATTTATAGGTCGGGACTAGTTGTGAAAACTGTGTTTTCCGCACCCGGTAGTGTCTAGGAGTCCAAAAATGTGTTTCCGAACAATCCATGTGCAAAACACCGACGCACAATTTTGTTCATGTTCGGGAGGTCCGACTAGTGACCCGCATTTATTGCGCCAGGACAAGTTGTGAAAACTGTGTTTTCCGCACCCGGTAGTGTCTAGGAGTCCAAAAATGTGTTCCGTAATAATTTATGTGCGAAACACCGACGCACAATTTTGTTCATGTTCGGGTGGCCCGACAAGTGACCCGCATTTATTGCGCTAGGACAAGTTGTGAAATCTGTGATTTCCGCACCCGGTAGTGTCTTGGAGTCCAAAAATGTGTTCCGTAATAATTCATGTGCGAAACACCGACGCACAAGTTTGCTCATGTTCGGGTGGCACGACTAGTGACCCGCATTTATTGCACCGGCACAAGTTGTGAAAACTGTGTTTTCTCCACTCCGGTAGTGTCTAGGAGTCCAAAAATGTGTTCCGGAACAATTCATGTGCGAAACACCGACGCACAATTTTGTTCATGTTCGGGTTGCCCGACTAGTGACCCTCATTTATTGCGCCGGGACAAGTTGTGAAAACTGTGTTTTCCGAACCCGGTAGTGTCTAGGAGTCGAAAAATGTGTTCCGTAACAATTCATGTCCGAAACACCGAAGCACAATTTTGGTCATTTTCGGGTGGCCCGACTAGTGGCCCGCATTTTTTGCGTCGGGACAAGTTGTGAAAACTATGTTTTCCACACCCGGTAGTGTCTAGGAGTCCAAAAATATGTTCCGAAATAATTCATGTGCCAAACACCGACGCACAATTTTGCTCATGTTTGGGTGGTCCGACTAGTGACCCGCATTTATTGCGCCGGCAGAAGTTGTGAAAACCGTGTTTTCCGCACCCAGTAGTGTCTAGGGGTCCAAAAATGTGTTTCGGAATAATCCTCGTGTGAAACACCAACGCACAATTTTGTTCATGTTCGGGAGGCCCGACTAGTGACCCGCATTTATTGCGCCGGGACAAGTTGTGAAAACTGTGTTTTCCACACCCGGTAGTGTCTAGGAGTCCAAAAATTTGTTCCGTAATAATTCATGTCTGAAACACCGACGCACAATTTTGTTCATGTTCGGGTGGCTCGACTAGTGACCCTCATTTGTTGCGCCGGGACAAGTTGTGAAAACTGTGTTTTCCGCACCCGTAGTGTCTAGGAGTCGAAAAATGTGTTCCGTAATAATTCATGTCCAAAACACCGAAGCACAATTTTGGTCATTTTCGGGTGGCCCTCCGCACCCGGTAGTGTCTAGGAGTCCAAAAATGTGTTTCCGAACAATCCATGTGCGAAACACCGACGCACAATTTTGTTCATGTTCGGGTGGCCCACTAGTAACCTGCATTTATTGCGCAGGGACAAGTTGTGAACACTGTGTTTTCCGCACCGGGTAGTGTCTTGGAATATGAAAATGAGTTCCACAACGATCCGAACGCGAAACACCGACGCACAATTTTGTTCAACTTCGGGTGGCCCCCTAGTGACCTGCATTTATTGCACCGGAACAAGTTGTGAAGACCGTGTCTTCCGCACCCAATAGTGTCTAGGAGTCCAAAAATGTGTTTCGGAACGATCGTCGTGCGAAACACCGACGCACAATTTTGTTCATGTTTGGGTGGCCCGACTAGTGACCCGCATTTATTGCGCCGGCACAAGTTGTGAAAACTGTGTTTTCTCCACTCGGTAGTGCCTAGGAGTCCAAAAATGTGTTCCGGAACAATTCGTGTGCGAAACACCGACGCACAATTTTGTTCATGTTCGGGTGGTCCGACTAGTGACCCTCATTTATTGCGCCGGACAAGTTGTGAAAACTGTGTTTTCCGCACCCGTAGTGTCCAGGAGTCGAAAAATGTGTTCCGTAACAATTCATGTCCGAAACACCGAAGCACAATTTTGGTCATTTTCAGGTGGCCCTCCGCACCCGGTAGTGTCTAGGAGTCCAAAAATGTGTTTCCGAACAATCCATGTGCGAAACACCTAGGCACAATTTTGTTCATGTTCGGGTGGCCCACTAGTAACCTGCATTTATTGCGCAGTTACAAGTTGTGAACACTGTGTTTTCCGCACCCGGTAGTGTCTAGGAGTATGACAATGTGTTCCACAACGATCCGAACGCGAAACACCGGCGCACAATTTTGTTCAACTTCCGGTGGCCCCCTAGTGACCTGCATTTATTGCGCCGGAAAAGTTGTGAAGACCGTGTCTTCCGCACCCAATAGTGTCTAGGAGTCCAAAAATGTGTTTCGGAACGATCCCGTGCGAAACACCGACGCACAATTTTGTTCATGTTCGGGAGGCCCAACTAGTGACCCGCATTTATTGCGCCGGCACAAGTTGTGAAAACTGTGTTTTCTCCACTCGGTAGTGCCTAGGAGTCCAAAAATGTGTTCCGGAACAATTCGTGTGCGAAACACCGACGCACAATTTTGTTCATGTTCCGGTGGCCCGACTATTGACCCTCATTTATAGGTCGGGACTAGTTGTGAAAACCGTGTTTTCCGCACCCGGTAGTGTCTAGGAGTCCAAAAATGTGTTTCCGAACAATCCATGTGCAAAACACCGACGCACAATTTTGTTCATGTTCGGGAGGTCCGACTAGTGACCCGCATTTATTGCGCCAGGACAAGTTGTGAAAATCGTGTTTTCCGCACCCGGTAGTGTCTAGGAGTCCAAAAATGTGTTCCGTAATAATTTATGTGCGAAACACCGACGCACAATTTTGCTCATGTTCGGGTGGCACGACTAGTGACCCGCATTTATTGCACCGGCACAAGTTGTGAAAACTGTGTTTTCTCCACTCGGTAGTGTCTAGGAGTCCAAAAATGTGTTCCGGAACAATTCATGTGCGAAACACCGACGCACAATTTTGTTCATGTTCGGGTTGCCCGACTAGTGACCCTCATTTATTGCGCCGGGACAAGTTGTGAAAACTGTGTTTTCCGAACCAGGTAGTGTCTAGGAGTCGAAAAATGTGTTCCGTAACAATTCATGTCCGAAACACCGAAGCACAATTTTGGTCATTTTCGGGTGGCCCGACTAGTGGCCCGCATTTTTTGCGTCGGGACAAGTTGTGAAAACTATGTTTTCCACACCCGGTAGTGTCTAGGAGTCCAAAAATATGTTCCGAAATAATTCATGTGCCAAACACCGACGCACAATTTTGCTCATGTTTGGGTGGTCCGACTAGTGACCCGCATTTATTGCGCCGGCAGAAGTTGTGAAAACTGTGTTTTCCGCACCCGATGAGTGTCTAGGGGTCCAAAAATGTGTTTCGGAATAATCCTCGTGTGAAACACCAACGCACAATTTTGTTCATGTTCGGGAGGCCCGACTAGTGACCCGCATTTATTGCGCCGGGACAAGTTGTGAAAACTGTGTTTTCCACACCCGGTAGTGTCTAGGAGTCCAAAAATGTGTTCCGAAATAATTCATGTGCGAAACACCGACGCACAATTTTGCTCATGTTTGGGTGGTCCGACTAGGGACCTGCATTTATTGCGCCGGTACAAGTTGTGAAAACTGTGTTTTCTCCACTCGATACTGTCTAGGAGTCAAAAATGTGTTCCGGAATAATTCGTATGTGAAACACCGACGCACAATTTTGTTCATGTTCGGGAGGCCCGACTAGTGACCCGCATTTATTGTGCCAGGACAAGTTGTGAAAACTGTGTTTTCCACACCCGGTAGTGTCTAGGAGTCCAAAAATTTGTTCCGTAATAATTCATGTCCGAAACACCGACGCACAATTTTGTTCATGTTCGGGTGGCTCGACTAGTGACCCTCATTTGTTGCGCCGGGACAAGTTGTGAAAACTGTGTTTTCCGCACCCGGTAGTGTCTAGGAGTCGAAAAATGTGTTCCGTAACAATTCATGTGCGAAACACCAACGCACAATTTTGTTCATGTTCCGGTGGCCCCACTAGTGACCTGCATTTATTGTGCTGGGACAAGTTGTGAAAACTGTGTCTTCCGCACCCGATGAGTGTCTAGGAGTCCAAAAATGTGTTTCGGAACGATCCATGTGTGAAACACCAACGCACAATTTTGTTCATGTTCGGGAGGCCCGACTAGTGACCCGCATTTATTGCGCTGGGACAAGTTGTGAAAACTGTGTTTTCCACACCCGGTAGTGTCTAGGAGTCCAAAAATGTGTTCCGTAATAATTCATGTGCGAAACACCGACGCACAATTTTGTTCATGTTCGGGTGGTCCGACTAGTGACCCGCATTTATTGCGCCGGACAAGTTGTGAAGACCGTGTTTTCTCGCACCCGGTAGTGTCTAGGAGTCCAAAAATGTGTTTCGGAACGATCCATGTGCGAAACACCAACGCACAATTTTGTTCATGTTCGGGTGGCCCGACTAGTGACCCGCATTTATTGCGCCGGGACAAGTTGTGAAACCGTGTTTTCCACACCCAGTAGTGTCTAGGAGTCCAAAAATGTGTTCCGTAACAATTCATGTGCGAAACACCGACGCACAATTTTGCTCATGTTTGGGTGGTCCGACTAGTGACCCGCATTTATTACGCCGGACAAGTTGTGAAACCGTGTTTTCTCCACTCGTAGTGTCTAGGAGTCCAAAAATGTGTTCCGAACAATCCATGTGCGAAACACCGACGCACAATTTTGTTCATGTTCGGGTGGCCCGACTAGTGACCCGCATTTATTGCGCCGGGACAAGTTGTGAAACTCGTGTTTTCCGCACCCAGTAGTGTCTAGGAGTCTAAAAATGTGTTCCGTAACAATTCATGTCCGAAACACCGACGCACAATTTTGTTCATTTTCGGTGGCCC